>CM036940.2:73008388-73566911 GCA_020352615.2 Yoshiicerus persimilis | reverse complement strand
AAAATTGGGCAACGCCTTCCCCTTAAAGGGGAAGGTTGAACTGTTCGTGCTATACGTATGTACGTATGTTGCGTGTATGTATTGGATGTTGTTTGTGTGTTGTGGTATGTGCCGCTATATTGAATGTTGTGTATGTTGTGGTATGTGTCGCAGTCTTTAGTTGCACTACTGTGATATATCCGTTTTGTAATGGTTTATTTAGTAAGCAAGTCGGAAAAACTGCTGTGTAATCATATACCGCTTAACGTACTGGATTAAAAAATTAATGCTTATTAAATAAGTTTCCTTTCTTGTTATTTAGATAAATTTGTTAATTCGTGTAGTAATTAGGTACTAATGGTATCCGGACTTCCAGGTCAAAGGCAAATTGAAAAGGTAGGACTTACAGGTCAAAAACAGTATATACTTATATGTAATTTGACGTTACCTTGATGTATAAATACTGCTGCGTTAATAAAGACTTGTATCACTTTATCATAACACTTCCTAACATAAACCACTGAGATTAATTCACGATAACAAACGAAACAAATCCCATTTCATTTCCGAACTAAGAAAATTTGGTTTCATAAATAAGGGCATCTATAACGCATCTTGACCTGAAAGATCTTAACCATTTCAATGTCGAGTTTCATTATTTAAGCTATTGCATGCAGTTCAATGACCATGCGCTTTTAACATGCAATGAACGAATATTATTACGAACTGGATGACATTGACATGCTATGCAATTGCATCCTGCAGTACATTCCAAGCACATGTATGTAACTTCACAACTTAAAGCCAGAAAATTAGCGAATGAGAAATGCAAGGAAAATATTTGCAGCAATTATAATTAAAAAAGAAGATAAACATGAATGTAATCCAATCTTATCTCACTGCAGTCAAATTTTAAGCCGTCTCAAGAAAGATGTCTCAAGGCAGAAACAAGTTACTGATTTTAATTGTTATTGAAAGAAAAGTATTGACTGAGTGGAAAACTTTTGTACAGCAGAAAGGTGTATTTAAAGTATACCTAGGTATTTAATAGTTCTAGTAAAGGTAGAACTACAAAGTTTATTACTATCCCTTTTCGTAAAATAAATTCAACGATTGTAATGACTTTTATAATTACTAGCTAAGTTGTACATAATATTGTACATACCCATTATCGCATTAGCTTTAAATTGCAAGAGTGTAATTTGAAAGATACGGTTTTTCTATTCTGTAGATAAAGATCTTAGGAACAACTGTGAAACAGGAATAACGCATTAAATTTAGGATATAGTATTTTTGAAATGGAGGAACACTGCCAGTATGAAAAGTGAAAGCTGTAGTGCAGGAAGTGTCCTCCCGTAGTTCCTCAAATGATACGGGCAACCTTCGGCCAGACTATTCTTAAAATCAACTCAACATAGAAGTATTCTGAACTTATAAATTATTTTTGCAGCATCAACAAATAGCTTTTCTTTTAATAACATAAAAATTGTATTCAAGAATTGTACACATATTGTGTTTGTATTGCATAAAAATACATAATACTAATATGTAACATATTGTTATAAGTTATTAGACAATAATACTTTCTTCGTATATAAATACTATTTCAAAACTACTGCTGTATATTAGAATGCTACACTATTAAGTCAAAACCAAAATTATCAATTTGATTGAGAAGATACCTAATGTCGTTCTCAGTGACACCAGAACTCATGAGAATGAACTTCATGAAATAGGGTGAATTCGCATCTTTGAACACGCCAACAGTCATAATTCCGGCTCTTACCAACCGATCCGTTAGTGGTAGCCCTACATTGCTCACCCTCGTTTTAAATTCATCTGTGGTCTCGTCGAGCCCTCTTAGGATTTCGGGCAAATAATAAAAGCATACTCCAGCATTGTCGAAATCTTGTTTCCACAGTCTGAACATCACAGCTCTTTTGGGTCTCTTTAATTCTGCAACCATGAAGTCCTTAAGTCTCAGGGTGTAGTCAATATGTTGCCCCATTCCCTTGATGCCTTGTGCTTTCCACAGAAACCAGAATTTGGCAATATTTGGTCTTCTGCTAAATTGAATCCCAGACTGATATCCGAATTCCATAGTGTTCGTAGGAAGAATTACAGTTCTGTATGGTAATGGCCTGACACCCAAGGCTGGTGCCACAACATCTCGGTGTTTAAAAACTAAAATAGATGTTTCTAACGGAACTGCCAACCATTTATGGGGATTGACACACATTGAGTCGGTTAATTCGATTCCTTTTAGTTTTGAATTGAGTTCCTTATCGGACATCATGACAGCACCACCAACACAAGCATCTACATGAAACCAGAGACCGAATTCTTGACATATGTCCGCAATTTCGGGAAGAGGATCATATACTCCCAGAATTGTTGTCCCCGCACTAGCCCCTACCATAAAAGGTGTAGCACCTTCAGCAAGGGATGTTGTTATTGCAGTTCTCAAAGCGCTTGGATCCATCCGTCCATTAGAATCTACATCGATATGAATGCAATTATCCAACCCTATACCTTGAACTACTGCTCCTTTATCAAAAGAGTAATGAGTATTCCTAGAAACGAAAAAAGTCAGTTTAGTATTCGGTGGTCCTGCAAGCCCCGCATCTTTGGAGTCAGGAAATTTAACAAATCGAGCCACATAAATTGCGGTAATATTAGAAATTGAACCCCCGGGACATATTAATCCATCTCCTTTTGCTGGATATCCAATACGTTCCCTCACTGCCCGTATCACTTCATTTTCCATCAAGGAATAAACAGGAGAATCTTCAAAACCTATCATTTCAGAAGTCATAGCCGCAGAAACAAAATCGGCCATTATGGCATATGCGTCCAGACCTCCCAAAGCAATTGATATACGTAGAAAGGGTGCGCCTGGCGTATATTGTAGAAAATAACCTGCTCCAAGGTTTTTACAACGTCATCATCATTAGTCAACAAAGGTTCATTCTGAAGTTCGAAATTGAATTCTTTCTGGAGGATTTCAGGAGGTCGAAAGTTCAAAGGAGCTTCCGCCCTTCTCTCTTGATAGTACAGTGCTTTTTCCTGAATCATATCAAACAGTTTTATGGAAAACAGTTTGTGTTGTGCCTCTATTGGAGATGTTACAAATTTCGGGTAACTTTCTGGCGGGTCGGGAATTACAGTTTTTAATTTTGTTTCTTCGGTGTTCTCAAATATTTCTGAATTTACAGGAATTTGGGGTGTTATAATTCCAGAAATATTCCCAACAGACTCCGTTTCGTGTTGCATTCCAAAATTTTCGATTGTGTCCAACACGTAATTAAGATCATTCATGGTTAATGCCGAATTGGAAACGGAAGCCATAAAATATTCAGGAACTCCGGGGAAAATTTCCAGTCCTATATACAACAGACCGGCTTTTATAACTTTCTTCTGGACTTGCTTACTGAATGTTTTCATAATCGGATTGGAATAATCTGTGGACCTCAAAAGTGGTCTTAATGTTGTCGGTATGTAATAAAATCCGACACGGGTAGAATCATTCTCTGGTACAATCAAATGGAACGCCGGTCTCTTCGAAATTTCTTTTGAAAAGTTTCTACTGATTGCATCGACGTACTCCACTTGCTTTGCTAACCCATTACGCCCTTTTACCTTCCACATGAGCCATGATTTTAAGATTTCTCCTCTTCGACTTGTTTGTATTGTCCAGTCTCCATTGTCGTATTTCACATCATAAAGAAGAGTCGGATGAAAGGAATATTCTGCCGCTGTGCCAAATGTTTCAAAAATCAAGTTCGGATACGACGTGATCAAAACGGTTGAGCAATATGGTGAACCAAACATTCCCTCCATCCCCAAGCAAAAAGATTTCGAGTTTTCTATGCCTCTTAGTTTCTGTTGTTTCAAAGTCTCAGAGAATACGTAAGGTCCTGCGTAATCTCCATCTACGTGAAGCCAAATATCTTCTTGAGTACAAAACTGGGATATTTCGTGAACGGGATCAATTGCTCCTGTGTACATTGTTCCCAACGTGGCAATTACCATTAATGGAACTATATGTGTGATTTTGGAATTCCGAACTGCCGCCTTTAATGCACTGATATCCATTCTGCCATTTGTGTCCACAGGAATTGCAATGCAAGCAGATGAGCCAAGTCCAGTGATGATGGCCGTTTTTTCAATAGATTGATTTCCATGCTCAGATACGAAAATTCTAACCCTCGGTTCATCGGTCCCTCCATAACCTTTGTGACGCAATTCTGGATATTTCTTATGAATTGCTAGTCTTAAGGCCATCGTATTAGCAAAACCTCCTCCAGGAACAATTACTCCCTGTCCATTTGAATAACCAACAACAGTCATTAGCTTACTTTTAAATTCTTCTTCCATAAGAGTGTACACTGGGCCTGCTAAATAAGTCACCACAGTAGTACTGCCTGCAGACGCAATAATATCCGCAGCAAATGCATATGGATCTAGTCCTGTTGAGTATTTTCCCAAGTAAAATGGATGGGACCTGTGGGCTGAATACTTTATAATATTTTCCAAGTAGGAAAACAATGTGTCGCTGTCAGTTCCGTCTTGCCCTAGACGAACGTCAATTAAGTTTCGCAATTCGGAAGATGTTTTTAAATCGTAAGGTGTTGTAGATCTCGCAGATTTATTATTAAAAAATAAACCCTTTTCGAGAAGAAGCGAAAAGACCTTTTGGTACAGAGTCTCATGCAATGGTTTCCAAGACACAGAAGTGAAGGTCGGTAATTCAGTTGGGGTTGGAGGAAGTTGCACTCCAGCTATAGACATTTTTCACTATTTTAAATTGTTCTCCTTGAATCAAAAATGTATTTTTCAAACTTAACCTTTTATGAGTAAACTAATAAGACTTTTGGCGTATTTTATGTGCCGATAATTTATTTAATATTGCATTGAATAAAGAGCAGAGTGAAAAACGTTTGCAGAGAAACGGATAGTTTAAAGTATTTTCGCTATCTATCAACAATCACAACAAAGAATGAAGAAGAATTTATTAAATGTCCATTGCATTAGTATAGCATGTTGCTGTGTAACCTTTCCCATGATATCCATGTCAAATTTTGTAATTGTTAAAGGAAAATTCAATTGAATAATCGATATGGAAATAAAAATAAACAACAGCAACAATATTGCATAATTATGTGATTTTCTTCTTATTAAGTAACGTAGACACATTGTGTTAGTGATAGGTAGTCATTCTGTCAATCTGTTTGTCCCTCTGTCTGTCCGAGTGATAACTTCGGAACGGATTGAGATAATGGCTTCCGATTTGGCGTACATCTAGATGGATAAAGTCCAATTTAAGCCCGATTTCGAAGATGGAGTCAACCGGTTCCCGAATTAGGGTTTCAAATATATAGCAAACAGTTCCGTGTATTAATTATTTGTATTAATACATGCATTGTATATACAAAACTTCACCAAAATTCAACGGAACTAAGTTGCATCATTTCTCCAGGGTTAAAACTGGAAAAAGTTCTAAATGACCAACAATATACCTATATAATCCAAAGGTCAAAATGGTCAAAAGTGGTCACAATTCTCAAATAAACAGATTACAATTTAAGTGGTCAAAAATGGCCAATAGCTGTTAGATCTAGGCAATTGATTAAGTCATCATTTTGACCAAAGTGATCAAAATTCTCAAAATACCCAAAAAGTAATTCAAAGTAGTCCAACGTGTCATCATGTCCACCATATGTCGTCATGAAACGACACTTTATTAAGCCCATGTCTTGCACTAATGTATTTTTAAGACAAGAAATGCACAATGCTCAAAAACTTCGATGGTTATTCTACGCCGTATTGCAGTTACGTTAAATTTTCTAAGCATGTCGAAGAATATTCAGCAAAACCACATTATGCATTACCATTAACAGACTATTCTGCGGTAAAATCTTTCTCAGAAGTTATAGTACAACCATAGAATTAAAAAACAGCTTTTTAATAACTTTTTTGTGTTCCGCAAAGTAGCTTCCTTGATATATCAAAATATTGTCATTTTGGAGAAGATTCATTTAATATGAAAAATCAAGCTTTCAAACAGAATAAAATTGAAAATGAGAATTCTTTTATTTTTTGTAAACCGCGTGCAATTTTAAATAATAAAATACAGGTTTTATGGTAGCTTAGAACTTAGAACCTGATTGATATTTATTTAGCATTTCCAATCACTTCAGAATAATAAGTAATGTTGACCTTATCATTAGACAATAAACGTTTACCCCAATGTTTACAAGTTCAAGTTTATCAGAGTTTATCAAAGGTTTATATATATTTATAACTGACAAAAATATTGACTTTGCTTATAATGTCCATCCTAGCAGTGGAGTAATCTTAATTTAGAATTATAATGAAGTATAAAAGCAGTGCATATAAAAACAGTGGACTAAAAACAAAGGAATATTTTCAGTAGTTGAATTTATAAATGATATGCCGGCGAATTATACTGCATAAATAAGTAGAATAACATTAAAATGTTACTGAAAATTGAAATAAATTATTTCTGCATGGTAATCGAAAAGAACAATTTTTCAGTTAACTGCTTTATATGCATTAAGTTTGGAGTATATAGATCCGCTGAATTGCTTATTTTATTTTATTCTTTATTAACTAATTGGCTCTGTTCCTGAATTCATCAACATCATTCTGGATCCGTCTGGCTGCGAAGACACAATATTCATTCTTTCCGTATATTTTGTCCTAAATCGTTATTAGGATGCATTGGCTGATCCCATCCATACTGCATAGCGTTATTTGCATTTAGCATTGGTTGACTTGAAGTCGTGTAAACATGGTGCTGTTGCAAAACTATTTGGGTAGGAGCAACCGTCGGTTGGGCAACAACCGTTTGAATGACAAATGGCACCGGCGGCCCTCTATTTCCCAAATCAGGTTCCCCGACAAATGCACAAGCGTAGCAGACTGCGGGAAGATAACACAGCAACCCCAAACAATAAGCTATCCAACATTGTTTTCCGCAGCATCCCCTTTTGGAACTTACAAAACAGACAGGGCAGCAACAGGAGTAAATGTGGTCTCCACAGCAACACATTCTGCCTGAAATTTTTTATATAAATTTAGGCACAATCTGCATAACTAATTTTCCAAAACCGGTAACCTGGTATACGCCGATTTACCGAGTAAAGCCTCAATTATAAATGCACTGCAAAATGCTGAAATAAATACCACTTTAAATATCTAGATTTAACTCTAGATCTATCTAGACTTAATTCGGCTTCAAAAATTGTAATGCGAATACACTGAAAATAACTAAAACATTATTTTATGGAGTATTCACATTACATTTTCCGATACATTTTTATTTATTTCAAAAACTTACCCAGAAATTCCTGTACACACTCTGTTACTCTACTTCACTTTTTCAGTCCGCTCCGTGAGGAGTAATGCAGTCCGGATTGTCAATAGCACACGCAAATCGCTAAAATTGAAATATCCTATATTGGGTTTATCTCTATATCGAATCCAAGAAAGAGTTAATATCTTTCTTTATTGAATTTCTCTTGAATAACTGCCAAAGCTGTTGGAAATATATTGCACGTGCCCCTTGTAAAAATTAGACAACTATTTATTTTTCACTTTCATAATGCTGTTAACTGCAATAATTGAATTGAATTGAATTGAATTGAATTTATTACAAATATCACCCTCAGTGAGGTCATTGGAATATTCGAGAAAGAACATTTGCATTATACATCATTTCATACAAATTACCTATTAATAGTGCTTAAAGATAAGTAATAGATCCATGCAGTTAATACAGTTGTACCTTACAATTAAAATTCTTATTAATAAGTACCATACAATTCCCATTAATAAAAACCATACAATTCCTATTAATAAGAACCATACAATTCCTATTTATAAATACCAGACAATTCTTAAACGTTAGTACTAAATATTTCTTAAACACTAGTAGCAATAAACTCAATACATGAGTAGTCATGATTCATATTGTCTTCAATACCAATACTCTCTTCAGCTTGCTTATTAACTAGAAATTTTTTCAATTGATTCTTAAATATCAACACATTACGACTATTCCTAATAAACTCAGGAATAGTAAACCACAATAGGACTCCATTATAACAAAATGTTTTTTTGTACATAAGTGTATTACCTGTAAATTTTGGGCTGGTGTAACTATTACTTCTTGTTGATATAGTGGTGACATTATTAAAGTCTAAGTAATCGTTAAAGTAAGCAGGACAGTTGTTATTAAAAACATTATATGCTAACTTAAGTATTTCTTCCTTGTACAGATTATCAGGAAAGAGCCAATTTAGTAATAAAGTAATATCTAATTTCACAGAATCATACTTACTATAACCCAACACGAACCTACCAGACCTACGAAAAATTTTAGAAATTAAATTGATATTGTACTGAGGTGCAGTACCCCAGATAGCACACATATACCTAATAACAGGCATGATAAGCATGTTCACTAAAACCTTCCGATTTAGTACAGATAAATACGGTTGTAAGGGATATAGTGTAATATAATATGACGTTATTATTGCCGAAAGAAGTGTTGTTAATGTAGCTTAAAGCATGAATTACGTCAACTGCTGCCTATACCGAAATTGCTTTTGTCCTGTTGTAATCCTTAAGATCCTGGTCCGGGCTTTAAATGTGACATTTTTAGTTTTTTAAATTTTATGTTTGTTTACATAGTGAAATAAAATATAAAATGGCTAAGAAGGAATTCTGGTAATGAACGGCTAGATATCTATTTGTCAAGTGTCTGTTTCCCTATTTATCCTTTTGCTATTTGCATACCAGTTTACCAAGTAATCGACAACCAAAAAGTGGAAAAGAGTTTTATCACCAAAGTCCGACGCCGACTCGGTGGAGCTGGGCCCCGCTGACACAGAGCCAAAAATCAACGCCGCCACCGCCGTAAAATTTTGGTGGGCACGCCGTCGCCATAAAGAAACGAAAATGTCATAACTTTTGGCATAAATTTACCAAATTTGAAGTTAAAAATTGTCGTAAGAATTATACTCAATTAAACTACAGTATGATACAATATTGTGTTTAGTGTTACATAGTTATTTTTTACGTGACGTTTGTAAAATCATGTAAAAGCTTACATTTGGAAAATATGAATACTTATTTTTGATTTCCCAAGACCTAGCTATTACACCTAGGCCCATTATTTTGACACTTTTCTGGGTTCAGAAATAAATCTCTTTCAGTATTACCAGGAAACCCTGTTTTCTTACCACCAAAGAATTATATCATTATTCAATTTTGCATATTTTAAATATTTAATGTCATTACAATGAGTGATATCAAGAATTTTTGCATTATAATACCTCTTTTTATGAATTTTAAATTTAAATATCATTTGTTTTTATATAAAAATGAAACCTATCTTCGAAAACGTAAAAAAGGGGTTGTAATACGGGATTTTTCTGCTCACACACCGCCGACCTCATTTTATCAATGTCAGCTGGCTCGCCGCCGCCGCCGAGCGCTTCAGGGATACCACTGTGGAGTGTAGATCGGATGGAGCGAATTTTATCACTATCAAATTTTATGGGTTCCGAGAACCAAAAGACTGGTACATCACGATTACAGAACGAAGAACCAAGCCAAGGGCAAATAGCATAACTATAAACTCTAGAATTACGGTTAAGACGTTAAGAAAATGAAAAAATGCAAAAGCTTGCAGATTATATAATAAGGCTTTTATAAATTGCAGAACAAAGCACAAAGAGTTTATAGAGTTGAGTATGTAAGCACTCAGTCATAGAAATAAAAATTATGAGTAAGCATATAGAATAGAGATAAGCAGAAGAACAGTCACAGCACAAAGAAATAATGCCAACGATATTGTAATATAATAATAATATTTAGCACATTTAGGGTGATGTACTCGGTAATATGTATATATTGACGTAATATTATTGTTGTGACTCATGTTTTAATGTTTGCAAAAAGGTTGTAAAGTTTATTATGCTACGTAATGTTCTTTTGTAGTGCATGTTTATTTATAGTAAGCAAGTCGGAAAAACTGGTGTGTAATCATATACCGCATAAAGCATTGGATTAAAAAATTAATGCTTACTAAATGTGTTCCTCTCTTGTTTTTAGACGACTACAAAACGCCACCAAAATACAACGCGCATTCATCAGAAGTAAGTTACACCATTTCTCCAGGGTTAAAACGGGAAAAATGGTAAGCATTTCTAAATGACCCACAATATATAATCCAAAGGTCAAAATGTTCAAAATGTCACAATTCTCAAATAACCAGAACACATTTTAAATGGTTACAGATGGTCAATAGCTGTTAGATCAAAGACAGTTGTCTAAGTGCATGGTCATTTTGACCAAAGAGATCAAAATTCTCAAATACCCAAAAAGTAATTCTAAGCAGTCCAAAGTGTCATCACGTCCACATATGTCGTCAACGATACTTTGTTACGCCATGTCTTGCAATGGTATATTTAAGACAAGAAATGGTTTAATATCATGTTTGCAGTGAACTTTAAGCATATCACAGTACACTTTATTGCTCAAAAACCTCAATGGTTTTTCTACGCCGTATTACGGTTACGTTAATTTTCTATGTGCATCGAAGAATATTCAGCAAAGCCACATTATGCACTACCAGTAACAGACTATTCTGCGGTAAAATCTTGGTACAACAATGGAATTAAAAAACAGCTTTTTAATAGCTGTTTTGAGTTCTGCAAAGTAGTTTGTGCTATATCCAGAATAGTAATATGACTTCCATTCATATCTCACAAAACTTCAGAATAACCCATAAACAACCTTAAAGTAGCTAAAAGTGACAATTATTTTAAGTATAAAATATGCAAGTTGGTGCTGTAACACAATGAGTTATTATTAAAAAATTAATGTACTATTTTAGGTATAATTATTTCTTTAAACAACAGTTGTAATTACTGGAAATCCTAACTCTTGCATCGGATCTTGCATATGTGTTTGTGCATTTCCATATTTCAGAAATTTTCCAGTCACGAATTAGCATTTTTGTACCATGAGCTCACGTCGATATACGACATTAAACTACTGTTGCATCAAAATAAAATGTAGAACAAACAATGACTATTATATTATTAATGCACTTTGATATTGCGGTCGGGTAAATCATTTGTTCTTTGATGTAATTTGTTTATTCCTCTCTATAGTACATAGATATTAATAACATGTCCCACTAATATTATCGGAGTGTACTGTTAACATTATGTGTAACACATACAGTGATGTATAATTGAACTTCTTTAACTTGACAATCGTTATAGTAACCATAATTAGCTCGTCACAATTGCAAATATACCTATTGATTTAATTATCAATTCTTTATTAAACCAAAACATTTTGTGGCCGCAGGATTGTGGAAAACTGTTTGATGCTTTCTTAACCTATTTCATATATTATAATTTGTTAGATATCAATCCAGTCAATGCAACTAACCTGTATCAATAGCTGAAGACAATTGCGATTATTTTAGTAGCAATTAATATCAAATTAACATTGTAAAATTGTAAATATTCCCGAAAACCGGAAATTCGTTTTCCATGAATGGACCTGGGTATTTGTAAATTTCAGTGCAGTAATAGAGAATGTACAACACCTGACTCCTACTTAATTGGCTTTGGCATCCAATATTAATGATTTGAAATGAATAACTGACTAAAGGTACAGACTTCTGTTAAATTTGTATCTTTATTTTTCATTTGTTACTATATTCAAGTTTGTCTTTTCTGCAACATTAAAAAATAATATATAAAAATGAACATTTATTTTAACAACATAGACTTTCAGAACCTGAAAACATACAACATGATTGCTTAGAAATTTAAGCCGCTGTCTTTCCGTCTCAGAATAGAACACAACATCTACAGGTACGTAGGTTGATAGTGGAACAATTCAAATTCATTTTCTTCAATTTTGATTGTTACCAAGTGATGTGTTTTAACTAAGGCTACTGGCACACTGCTTTTATTCAAAATTGTCATGCAGCTTTTGAACCAAAATGCAAGAATGTGAAATTTGAATTGTATCGCATTCACGAATAGCCTATTTGACAACAACCTGGCAGAAAGTCTTAAGTTTTTAAAATTATTTTCGTTATCTAGTGGGATGTAAATAAAGTTAAATTCATCAGCTCCATCCGTCTAAGTGCAGTCAATTACAATAGGGAATAAATCCAATATCTTTGCGATTATGGAAATTTGAAGGAAATAGCTTTACATGCACTGCAGCACATGTTTGCTGAGGTATAGTTTAAAAGTAATGTTTCCTACGATTTGATTCTCTGAAGGTAGACAGAGACAAGGTGTCCTTTTATGAAAGGAAGTTTGGTTATATTCCATTTATAGGACGGGTACTCTTTTATTAGTTTACTTGTATTGAATTTTAAGCTTACTTGTAAAGAAACAGGAATACACGCGTTCGACAATTGTCCATCCGTAGTTGCACTATCTGAGTATTGGGAAAACATTGACCTTTGTTATTTACTGTAATTTGTTTATCACTAAATAATAATGAAATATAGAGAAGTGTCAACTATTAGTATCTACTATTGCAGTAGGTGTGCATAAAACATATTTCGGGAATTCTATTAGAAATTAAATCGAAGTCTACTGAATTGGTACAGTTACGACAACAGCAAGACCTCATTACTGAAACCCTATTCTCTGCACGCGCACGGTTTAATGCTTTGCTAATAGAGTAGAATATTACCGCAAGTTAATTTGCAAATACTTTTCCCCATCCATTATTAGAAAAATAAGGTATGTCAATGTCAATCACTCATTCATTTTTTGGTTAATGTTGTAACTTTTAACATTTTCCTGAACTGAGAATTTGTGATAAGATCTACTATTTCATTGCAAACTTAATTTTAATTGCATTGACGATTGCTTTTGGGAAATAAGTCCAGAACAACTGTCAAGAGTACAAAGCGAAATTTCTAATTGAGTTGAACATCTCTTTTCAGTGAGGACTCCGTTGAATAGATAATAAATGAATAATACTTAAATACCATAATTATTTTGGACATATAGATTATAATACTATTATAATACTAATATAGTCAATTTTGGGTGCATGTATGCTAATTGTTGCATATAAATCAAATTTATACAAAAAAAATCTTTGCTGGTTACCCCTGAATATTGTTTAAAGAAACCTTTTGTAAGTATACAACACTAAAATAATAATTGCTATATATTTAGTTAATTGAAAACAAATTAATTACAAACAAACTATTTTAATTGTATTGTTAAAAATACTGCGTAATCCACACAAAATTGGAATTCGTGTGTTTAGAATATTCGTTAAAACGATTATTCAGTCCACAAAAATTTAGTTGATAAAAGAATATGAAGAATTTGAATACGGACAGATAAGTGCTGCAGACAAACACAAAATTAAATACTGAGAGGAAAACGTAGAGAGGTAGACAGTATGAGTAATTATAAGTCATCGGCCCTAATAAGAAATTAACACACAATCAGAGAATGTGCAACGGCTCCCTAGTAGTGGAATGGCAATTCAAAAATAAAAGCATGAGTTCTTTAAAACAATGCAAATAACCTGCTTTGGAGTGTTAATAAAAAGTTAAATAGCATCTGTTGACAAAACGTAGTCCTAAAGGCTGTGCACTACAGATGTGTCACCCGCACGCTAAAATTGTTTGGAGACCATGAATTTATTTCTATCCCAAATCCTCACTTGACAATGAATGGAAAACAACTGCTTATGTTAACTGAATCAAAATAATAGTATCTAGAAATTATTTTATTATTGCATGCCACTTTATAAAGCGATGTGCTACATTACAAATGTACTAATTTCCTGCTTATTTTTATAACCAAACTATACTACACTATTTCTAAGAATGAAATCATAATTTGTATAAGTTAAAGATTTATGAAAAAATGCGAAATTCATTATGGGGACAGAAATGGACTCACATAAACAAAACGGAGAGTTTTCTGCACAGAGGATATTTAAACGATGTAGGGAGTAAGAAGGAATAGAATACTAGATTAGAGTCATACTATGTCAGGGTGGTAGAAATATATAAGTATATACGGAGTCAACTCTAAGCTGCTTTTAGGAAATACAGACGTGTGTCAATATTATTTTAAACCTACTGCAAAATTAGAAGGTTACACTAATAAGTCATAACCAAAATTATCAATTTGATTGAGAAGATACCTAATGTCGTTCTCAGTAACACCAGAACTCATGAGAATGAATTTCATGAAATAGGGTGAATCTCCATCTTTGAAGACGCCAATGGTCATAATTCCGGCTCTGACCAACCGATCCGTTAGTGGTAGCCCTACATTGTTCAACCTGGTTTTAAATTCATCCGTTGTCTCGTCAAGTCCTCTTAAGATTTCAGGCAAATAATGAAAGCATACTCCAGCATTTTCGAAATTCTGTTTCCACAGTCTGAACATCACAGCTCTTTTGGGTCTTTTTAATTCTGCAACCATGAAGTCCTTAAGTCTCAGTGTGTAGTCAATATGTTGCCCCATTCCCTTGATGCCTTGTGCTTTCCACAGAAACCAGAATTTGGCAATATTCGGCCTTCTGCTCCATTGAATCCCAGACTGATATCCAATTTGCATAGTATTCCTAATCTGAGGAACAATTTCCGACTTGTATGGTAATGGCCTGACACCCAAAGCTTGTGCCACAACACCTCGGTGTCTAAAAACTAGAATAGATGCTTCTAACGGAACTCCAAACCATTTATGGGCATTGAAACCCATGGAATCGCTTAATTCGATGCCTTTTAGTTTTGAATTAAGTTCCTTATCGGACATCATGACAGCGCCACCAACAGAACCATCTATATGAAACCAGAGACCGAATTCTTGACATATGTCCGCAATTGCCGGAAGAGGGTCACATACTCCCAGAATTGTTGTTCCAGAGGTCGCCACTACCATAAAAGGTGTAGCACCTCCTGCAATGGAAGTTCTTATTGCAGTTCTCAAAGCGTTTGGATCCATCCGTCCATCAGAATCTACATCGACATGAATGCAATTATCTAACCCTAGACCTAAAACTAATGCCCCCTTATTAAAACAATAATGAGCATTCTTTGAAATGAAGTAGGTAAGTCGATTATTTCGCTGCTCTTCCAGGCCCGAATCTTTAGAGTCAGGAAATTTGAAATATCGAGCAACATAAATTGCTGTTATATTTGAAATGGAACCCCCGGGACATAACAATCCATCTCCTTCTGCTGGATATCCAATACGTTCCCTTACTGCTCGGAATACTTCATCTTCCATCAAGGAATAAACAGGAGAATCTTCAAAACCTATCATTTCAGAAGTCATAGCAGCGGAAACAAAATCAGCCATTATGCCATATGCATCCAGACCTCCCGAAAGCAATTGGTATATGTAGAATGGGTGAGCCTGGCGTACATTGTAGAAAATAACCTGTTCCAAGGTTTTTACAACATCGTCTTCATTTTTCAACATGGGTTCATCGTGAAGTTCGAAATTAAACTCTTTTTGGAGTATTTCAGGAGGTCGAAAATTCAATGGAGCTTCCGACCTTCTCTCTTGATAATACAAAGCTTTATCCTGAATCATATCAAACAGTTTTATGAAAAACAGTTTGTGTTGTGCCTCTATTGGAGATGTTACAAATGTCGGGTAACTTCTTGGGGGATCGGGAATCACAGATGTTTTCTCTAATATTGCTGCATTTACAGGAATTTGAGGTGTTATAATTCCAGAAGTATTCCCAACAGACTCCGATTCGTGTTGCATTCCAAAGTCTTCGATTGTATCCAACACGTAATTAAGATCATTCAAGGTTAATGCCGAATTTGTCACGGAGACCATAAAATATTCAGGAACTCCGGGGAAAATTTCCAGTCCTATATAAAGCAGACCAGCTTTTATAAGTTTCTTCTTCACTTGCGGACTGAAATTTTTCATTATCGGATTGGAATAATCTGTAGACCTCAAAAGTGGTCTCAATTGCCTCGGTATGTAATAAAATCCGATACGGGTAGAATCATTTTTTGGCACAATCAAATGAAACGCTGGTCTCTTCGAAATTTCTTTTGAAAAGTTTCTACTGATTGCATCGACGTACTCCACTTGCTTTGCTAACCCATTTCGGCCTTTTACCTTCCACATGAGCCATGATTTTAAAATATCCCCTCTTCGACTTGTTTGTATTGTCAAATCGCCGTTATCGTATTTCATATCATAAAGAAGAGTCGGATGAAAGACATATTCCGCAGATAAGCCAAATGTATCCATAAGCAGGTTTGGATACGACGTGATCAAAACGGTTGAGCAATATGGTGAACCAAATATTCCCTCCATCCCCAAGCAAAAAGATTTCGAGTTTTCTATGCCTCGTAGTTTCTGTTTTTTCAAAGTCTCAGAGAATACATACGGTCCTGCGTAATCTCCATCTACGTGAAGCCAAATATCTTCTTGAGTACAAAACTGGGCTATTTCGTGAACAGGATCAATTGCTCCTGTGTACATTGTTCCTAACGTGGCAACTACCATTAATGGAGCCACTTGTGCGATTTTTGAATTTCGAACTGCGATCTTTAATGCACCGATATCCATTCTGCCATTTGTGTCCACAGGAATTGTAACGCAAGCAGTTGAGCCAAGTCCAGTGATGATGGCCGCTTTTTCAATGGAATTATTTCCATGCTCAGATACGAAGATGCAAATTTTGGGTTCACCCGTCCCTCCATAACCTTTGTTACGCAATTCAGGATAATTTTTCTGAATTGCTAGTCTTAAAGCCATGAGATTAGCAAAACCTCCTCCAGGAACAATTATTCCATGTCCATTTGAATAACCAACAACAGACATTAGCTTAGTTTTAAATTCCTCTTCCATAAGAGTGTACACTGGCCCTCCTAAAAATGTAATAACAGTAGTACTGTTTGCCGACCCTATAATGTCTGCCGCAAATGCATATGGATCTAGTCCTGTTGAGTATTTCCCCAAGTAAAACGGGTGAGACCTGCGGGCTGAATACTTTATAATATTTTCCAAGTAGGAAAATAATGTGTCGCTGTCAGTTCCGTTTTGTCCTAGACGAAAGTCAATTAGGTTTCGCAATTCGGAAGATGTTTTTAAATCGTAAGGTGTTGTTGATCTAGCAGATTTATTATTGAAAAATAAGCCCTTTTCGAAAAGAAGTGAAAAAACCTTTCGGTATAGCGTATTATGAAGTGGTTTCCAAGATACAGAAGTGAAAGTTGGTAATTCTGTTGGGTTTGGAGGAAGTTGAACTCCAACTTTAGACATTTTTCAGGATTGAAAGCAATTATTCTCCTAGAATCAAGAATATAATTATGAGTAAACTAATAAGACCTTTGGCGCAGTGTACTGGCATGCAGTGCATAGATGCATAAAATGCACTGCATGTAATGCATAGTGCACGCATGAAATGGAAAGTGTGCAGTGCACAACATGCATGAAATGCACGAAATAGGAATTACCATAGATATCAGGATAAAATGGTGTCCAAGGTATCTATATTCGTGCATTTCTGTGCGTTTTATGCACTGTGCATTTCGTGCATTTCATGCAGGTGCACGCATGAAATGAATTTCGTGCGCACGAATTAGAACACTGCTTTGGCGTATTTCATTTGCGATAATTTATTTAAGTTTATATTAAGGTTAAACTTACTAAAATTTATAGTAATTGGAAGGCAAAATGGGCAAAGCTTGCTGAGAAGCAGAAACTTTAAAATATCTGCGCTATCTTTCAGTAATCACTGAAAGAATGAAGAGGAAGCTAACGGAGTCCATTATATAGTATTAGTTGCCTTCTAACCTTTCCCATATAGTAAACCCATGTTAAAGTTTTGTAATTGTTAAGGGAAATTCAATTACATAATCGGTATGGAAAGGAACAGCAACGATATTGCTTAATTATGTGATTTTCTTCTTATTAAGTAACGTAGATACAATGTGGTAATGCCCGAGATAGTCAGTCTGTTTGCTGTGATAACTGAGAAACGGTTTCGAGGTAATTGATTCTCACTTGATTTACATTTAATAAGGTAGAGTGCATTAAGGTCCAGTTCTAAGATGGGGTCAACCTGTCAACCGGTTCCTAATATAGTTCCATGATGATCAAAAAATGGTTAAAATTAGTAAATATTTTCAAATAGCGCAAAGGAGATTTTAAGTGGTCAAAATTGGGCAATAGCTGGTGCAATAATCAAAAGCGACCAAAATGGACAAAACGGTCAAATGTGGTTAAAAATTTCAATTGATGTACAAGACAAATTTTCAATTTGTCTTGTTGTCAATTTGGTCAAAGCTGTAAAATTTCTCCGAATACCCAAAACATATGTCCAAGTTGTCAAAAGTTATACGCCGTCTACGATACCTTGTTACCCCCAGTCTTGCATGGCATATTTAATGATTTTGCATTATGTTTGCCGTACAAATATAAGTACGCTGCATTACTTAAAAACTTAAATTGTTTCCCTAAACCGGATTGCTGTTAAGCTTAGCTTTTTAACCATGTCGACGAATATTTTGCAAAACCACATTGTCCACGACCAGTAGTATACTATTTTGCGGTTACATCCTTGTCACAAGACAAAGTACAAGCATGGAACTAAAAAGCAGCTTTTTATAGCCTTTTGTGTTCTGTATTAAATAGATTACTTGGTAAATCAAAAGTAGGAATAGTACTATTAATATCTCAAGAAACTTGAGAATAACCCATGAATCATCTTAAACTACCCAAACGAAACATTTATTCCAAGTATAAAATATGCAAGTTAATGTTGTAACACGATGAGTTATTCAAATATGTAATCCATTTTAAACATAATTAACAAATGCTGTTTCCGGAAATTCATCCTTGCCTCAAGAGACTATAAATATGTACTTGTGTACTTCCATAATTCAGCCAGGAACAAAAATTATTTTATTTTCTTATTTTCTGAATTTGTGAAACTAGAATTAGCATTTTGTACTCTCAGTACACGTCGATACACAATTGATGTTAAACTATTACTGCACAAAAATGAAGACCAAACAATCACTATTACATTTATTAATGCACTTTGATATATGCGGTCGGCCAATATCCAAATGCTGACCTACCCTTGCTGAGTACTGAGTAGTAGTGGTTTGGGAAACATTGACTTTTGTTCCTTGTTGTAATTTGTTTATCCATGTAGATTTCAATGTGCCCCACAAATATTACCGTAGTGTACTATTATAACTATATAATTAATGATATATATCTATATATATCTAATCCACAATTTCCGTAATACCTATCGCTTTCATTGTCAGGTCTTTATTTATCAGGTCATTTCGGGGCAGCAAGCTCTATGGTAAACCATTTGATGTTTTCTTAAACTTGTTTATTTAGAATTTGTTAGGTATTAAAATAAACCAATGCAAGTCAATTGAATAAGCACTCAGAACGGATGAAATTTTAGATTATATGAATATCAACTAGTATAAAATTATAGTTGTAAAATTGCTAATATTCCCCAAAACCTGAAATTCGGTTTTCCTGGATCTGGATATTTGTAAATTTCAGTGCAGGAAGAGACTGTACAACGCCTATGCTTAATTGGAATCCTATATTCATCAGTCATAATGAACAATACTTTAACATTGTCATTAATACATTTATCATTTATCCTACATCAAACATTTAAGTATCACACATTTAGTAATCAATACTTCATACACTCAAGAAATAAAACTGACAATGAATAACTGACAAAACTACAGACTTCTGTGAAAGGTGTAACTTATATAACTTATTTATCTATCCACCGTTACTATACTCAAGGTTACTTATAATGCAACTGTAAAAATATAATATAGCTCTTTCATTATTTTATTATGTATATTTAATTTTACGCTTACTTGTACTGAAACATGAATACACGCACTCGGACATTGTCCATCCGCAGTTGCACTATCTGAGTATTGGGAAAACATTGACCTTTGTTATCTATTGTAATTTGTTTATCTTTAAATAATATGGGAAGATAGGCATGTGGTAACTGGTATTGTATACCACATATTGCAGAAGGTGTACATAAAACCTATTTCGGAATTTTATCAGAAATTAAATTTAAGTAGTGTGAATTGGTACAGTTACAACAACAAGACCTCTTTACAGAAACTCTGCTTTTCTGCGTGGTTTACTGTTTTGCTAACAGAGTACAAATTATTTTGCAAATAATTTTCCCCGTCCATGAATAGAAAAAATAAGGTATGTTATTGTCCATCATGTTTAAAGTTAATGTTGTAACAAATTTTAGCCTTTAATATTTTCCTGAATTGAGAATTTGTAATAAGATCTACTATTTCATTGCAATATCTTTTTCAGAGTACTCTTAATAACATAATAATCGTCTAATATTACGCTGTAAAATATTACGTATTTCATTGGATATTGGACTTTGATCTACATAAGCATATATAACGAGTAACCCGACCAGAGTAAATTCGAAATTAATTACAGTAATTCCACCTCATTTTCACTTTTCACCATTTTCATTTTCATTGTTGCATCTCGTCCTTTTTTCGATAAAAAAGGACAATTTTTGAACATATCAAATTCAGGACGATTGGTTTCGCGAGATAACAGAAGAACAACTGTCAAGAGCACACAACAATATGCCTAATCGAGTTGAACTTATATTGCGTGTAACGGGAACCACGTTGGACCCTTGTAAAATTCACACATGTTGCTATTATTCTTCAGTTTAAAACACATTGTTATCCTAGATAATTACATAATTACAAAGTAACCTTTACCCTTGTATTTTCTATGTAAATTGTCTTTTATATGTGAAAGGGGATGTTGCGTTATTCGTGACGTGTACTGTATATTGGTATTTCATATTCAACAATCAAGATGTTTTATCTGACAGTAAATAAAAGTCACTTGAGATATTCTTTATCATTTGTCGATTGTAATATACTTATAAATTCATTAAACAATGGCAATGAAATTTCACTTTATTTATATTGACCCGCTGCCTGCACGTTTTGTAAGTAATAGTAAAGATAATAACTCAGCATCACATAAAATGTAATACGAAATATGCACTGGCCATTATTATTGACTAATTCAGTTTTCAAGGACGTTGATCATATAATTGAACCTTACGTATTTAGACATCGGTCAATATTCACCTTGCTGTTCAGAGTTTCATAGCCAAATCAACACATCTAACACAATATTCACACAGTTATAGAAATTAACTCGTGTCTGCTCTTGCAATTCCGAAAATCAGAGAGTGAGGATCGGAGAAGAAGATATCCAATCCATTCCAATAAGCAGTTTAAGCAGTATCTCTCAGCCGACGGAATTTTTGCTACGTAAATCCTATTATAGTACGAACAAAAACAGTCATTGGATGACAATTTAAAAAAAATTGTCTTGATATGCTGCGCAATATTAAGGAAAGAATGTAAACGCAGGTCTAACACGAAAATGTGGTAAACACACGAGGCACTGCAATATTTATTTCAATGAAGACAAATTGTTTGAGGTTCTTCTAATATTAGTCTCAATTATTTCGCAGATTGTGGATAATATATTAATAAAAATGATACCTTTGGCTACCTTGATAATTATACATGTCTTTTTAGATCCGAAATAATGGAAACCGAAAACCCGAAACCGTTTTTAATCACCAAAGCTTTTCTTGAAAAAATTCTTTCTAACAATGTAGTTAAGTTTACAATGTCGGCAGGAGTCCCTGAAGGAAACAATAATTTGGGAAATCTGATCTCAGTTGAAGTTCTTGAAGCTAATAAGTCAGATGAACATGCAGTTCCTTTATTCTTGATGGTGAAAAGCTTCCCGAGGGATTCGTCGAAACATGTTTTACTGAAAAAGTTGAATTCCTTTTGGAAAGAATATGTAATGTACACAGAAATCATTCCTAAACTGCAAAATTGTGCTTCGAGTTTTTCAGGTCATATAATGCGGGAAAGTTGCAGCAAAAGTCACAGTCTTTCTCTGTCGCTTCCCCGGCTGATTTATGGGAGTGCAATAAATTATTTAGACCCCGAAACCTGCACACGCAACGATGACGAAAACTTGATTGTTATGGTGGACTTGAATAAAACAAGTGGGTTTACCATGGAAAACAAATACACGGGTTTAAATTATGATCAATGCACTCTTGTTATGAAGGAACTAGCTAAGCTTCACGCACTTAGCTGGGGCTTCAGAAATAACAGTGAAACAAAAGAGCCCTTGAGAAACAAATACCCGACTCTTATCAGCTATTTCAAAACTGCTCCTTTAATAGAAACGAAAGCAACTTTAGCTGCATTTTGGAACAAGAGTTATAGAGACTGCTTAGAAACTTTTAAACATGCTTACGGAGAAGATTCCCATTTGGTTACTTCTCTGAAAAACGTTCCTGAAAACGCAATTGACTTGCACGTATCTCGGGTGATGTCAGATCCAATTAGTGAAAACGACTACGAAAAACTACTTAGAATAAATCCAAATCAAAATGAAAGTCCATTAAAAGGTAAAATCAATTATTTGGTCTTATCTTTTAATTATTGATAATTATTAGTTTCATTCTTTGCAAAGTGTATTTCAATAATTAATTGCACTTGTGGTTTTATTAAATAGGGGCTTATTATTTGGTAATAATTATTCCTGTCTTACAAAAATATTATAATGTTGATTGCAGATCCATGGACTGTACTTTGTCACGGAGATCTTTGGGTAAATAATATTTTATTCAAGAACTGTGAAAAAAGTGGCAAACCAACAGGCGTTGCTTTTATAGATTTACAGTTGTCATTCGAAACTTGCCCAACTGTGGATTTAATTCACTTCTTCTTTACGAGTACCACAGTTCAGATACGCAAAGAATTTATGAACCAATTGTTGGAAATATACCACAATGAGTTCGTAAATATATGTCGCGCTTTGAAAACTGAACCATTGCAAGGATTTTCTTTAGAGAATTTACGAAGACGGGTTCATCGTTCCAAAATATTCGGACTAATAAATGCAATCACAGTGCTACCGTACGTTCTCCAAACGCCGGAAGAAGATTTGACTGATAAAAGTGCCTCAAGAAACTATCTGTCAACTGCTGCACATGAACGCTTGTCAGATATCGTTCAAGAATTACATGACGATGGAGTTCTGTAGTAGCAAATACGAACACTATTTTCATTATGGACTCATAAATAAATAGTAAATGAATATTAAAATACTTTAACAATTTTTTATTTTTAGATTATAATACCTACTGCATTTTTTGTTCCAATCGCAACCAATCAACCTGTCAATCGGTTCCCGAAATAGAGTCCCAAATACACAGTTCAGCGTATTAATACATGTATTGCATATATTTCGATTACAAAACTTAGCAAAATGGCCAAAAGTAGTCATTCCGGTTTAGATATGCCCAATCAATATTAGCGTAGTGTACTGTTACTATTCCAACTATAAATAATTCATATACTCCAACATTTATCAATCAATACTTCATAAACTCAAAACAGAAAATTTAAAATGAATAATTGACCAACTTACAGACTTCGTTGAAAGGTGTATCTTTATTTTTCCATCGGTAGTATATTCAAGATTACTATACTGGAATATTAATAAAATAATATATAGAAATGAACAATTAAAACATATATAGACCTTCAGAACCTGAAAGCGTACAATCAATTCAGTTACAAGAAATCTACTTGCTTAAAAGCTTAAACCCTCGTCCTTCCGTCACATAATAGAACACGTAATCCATAGGTTGGCTTTCATTGAGTGTGAAGTAATTCCAATTAATATCCTTTAATTTCGATTTTACCAAGTGATATGCTTTAACTAAGGTTCCGGACACACAGCTTTGGTCTAAAATTCTGAAGTTTTCAACCAAGATGGAAAAAATGGAAAACTGAATTGTTTCCCATATTCACTATCAACCTAATTGACAACAACCTATAGTTACAGAAAATCTTTGGCTTTTAAAAATTATCCTGAGGGATGTTAAATATAAACTCAGTTCTATTAATTCAGATGCAATCAATTACTGTTTAGAATAAAGTCAATATCCATGGGATAAGTTAAGCCAAATTGCTTGAAGTAAATTGCTTATTAGATTGCAGTACGTATTTACTGAGTTATAGATTTAAAAAAATTGTTTCGACGATTTGACTCTCTTTTAACAGAGACATGTTTTTCTATTATGAAAGGAATTTTTCCACTAGTTTATTCTATTGGAGTTTTTGTTACAAAGATATGACAAGCTCGCCGTAAGAGAATAATTGGTAGACAACCTCTGAGATAACCTTAGGGATAACCTCTCAACCCCGCGTACGCCACTCGACTGAGGATAAGAGCTTCAGGGAATTGGATAGTAGGTTTGGGTCGGAGGTCAGGTGGGTTCGGGATAGTGCGACGTGAGGGATTCAGGAGCACTCCAAAAATAAGTTATGTTATTGCCAATAAGTCATTCATGTTTAAAGTTAAGGTTGTAACAAATTTTACGTTTAACATTGGTATTCCTGAATTGAGAATTTGTAATAAGATATGCTATTTCACTGTAACTTCTTTTTCAATGTAAATTAATAACTTTATAATATTCCAATATTAAATTGCAAGATATATTACTTACTGCATTAAATATTATACTTTAATCTACATGATCATAGCGAAATATGCCCCTTTTACATGAGACAGGCATAACGTCAGAACAACTGTCATGAGTACGAAGCGAAATGTCTTATTGAGTTGCATTGTATATCGCCTGCAGAGAGAACCGCAATGAACATTTGTGAAATTCAAACTCTTTAGTTTAAAAAATATTGTTGCCCTTAATTGACACTTACATTGCTATGTAACCTATGTTCGTGTTTTTTCTACAAATACCTGGTATGTGAAAGGGGCATGTTGAACTATTCGTGATGTTTACTATGTATTGCTATAGCATATGCAATAAACAAAATTCTGTCAATAAAAGTCACTTCAGATACGAATTGTGAGTAGGAGTAATGGTAATAACTCAGGCTCATACAAAATTTAATACGCAATACGCATTGGGTGATAATATCGCCTAATTCATCTTTCTCAAGGACGTTGATCATTTATATTACTTTACATTCCGTATTTAGACATCGGTTAGTATTCGTCTTGCTGTCCAGGTCTACTTAGTCAACTCATCAAATCATCTGTTCAACTCTCATATCTTCACCCTGTTATAACAGAAATTAACTTTTGATTGTTGTTGCAATCCAGAAATTCGCAGAGAATAAGGGCCAGAGAATAAGGAGCATCTCTCAACCAACGGAATTTTTGTTAAGTAAGTCTTATTGTATGACGAACGAAAATAAACATGCATTGAAGGCCAATGCACAAAAATATCTTGATATGCGAACAATATTAAATGAAAGAAACTAAACGGCAGTTCTGACTTGATATTGTGATATGCAAACAAGGCATTGTAATTTATTTAGATGAAGACCAATTGTTTGGGTTTCTTTTTCCTCACCAATACTGAAATATTGGTCTCAGTGGTCCACCGCTTTGATTGTGAATAATACATTACAAAAAATGTTACTTTATTTGGCTGCCTTGATAATTTATACCTCTTTTTAATTCAGGAATGATGGAATCGGAAAACTTGAAGCCGTTTCTAATCACCAAAGCTTTCCTTGAAAAAATTCTTTCTAACAATGTGGTTAAGTTTACAATGTCGGCAGGAGTCCCTGAAGGAATTAATAACTTGGGAAATCTGCTCTCAGTTGAAGTTCTTGAAGCCAATAAGTCCGTTGAGCATCCAGCTCCTTTATTCTTGATGGTTAAAAGTTTCCCGAGAGATTCGTCGAAACATGTTTTGCTGAAAAAGTTGAATTCCTTTTGGAAAGAATATGTAATGTACACAGAAATAATTCCTAAGCTGCAAAATTTTGCTTCAAGTTTTTCAAGTCAGATGAGTGACGGTTATAACGAGAAGCACAATCTTACTATTTCGGTTCCCCAACTGATTTATGGTAGTGCAATAAATTATTTAGATCCTGAAAGCTGCACAGGCAAAGACGACGAAAACTTGATTATTATGGTAGATTTGCGGAAAACAAATGGATTTTCCATGGAAAACAAATACACTGGTTTAAATTATGATCAATGTACTCTTGTTATGAAGGAACTAGCTAAGCTTCACGCACTTAGCTGGAGTTTAAGAAATCAATGTGAAACAAAAGAACCTTTAAGAAACAGATATCCAACTCTTATCAGCTATTTCAAAACTGCTCCTTTAATAGAAACCAAGGCAACTTTAACGGCCTTTTGGAATAAGAGTTATTCAGATTGCCTGCAAACTTTTAAACATGTTTACAGAGAAGATTCACATTTGGTAACATCTCTGAAAAATTTTCCTGAAAAAGCAATTGACTTGTACATATCTCTGTCGATGTCAGATCCCATTAGTGAAAGCAACTACGAAAACCTACTTAGAATAAATCAAAATCAAAATGAAAGTCCATTAGAAGGTAAAATCAATTATTTTACCTTATCTGTTAATTATTGATAATTATTAGTTTCATTTTTAAATACCTATATGTGCTGACTATTTAAAAATAATTATGCCAGCTTTACAAAAATTTATAATGTTGATTGCAGATCCCTGGGCTGTACTTTGTCATGGAGATCTTTGGATAAATAATATATTATTCAAGAACTGTGAAAAAAGTGGCAAACCAACTGATGTTGTTTTTTTAGATTTACAGATGTCATTCGAAACTTGCCCAACTATGGATTTAATTTACTTCTTCTTTACGAGTACCACAGCTCAGATACGCAAAGAATTTATGAACCAATTGTTGGAAATATACCACAATGAGTTCGTAAATATATGTCGCGCTTTGAAAACTGAACCATTGCAAGGATTTTCTTTAGAGAATTTACGAAGACGGGTTCATCGTTCCAAAATATTCGGATTAATAAATGCAATCACAGTGCTACCGTACGTTTTCCAAACACCGGAAGAAGATTTGACTGATAAAAGTGCCTCAAGAAACTATCTTTCAACTGCTGCACATGAACGCTTGTCAGATATCGTTCAAGAATTATATGACGATGGTGTTCTGTAGTATCAAATACGCACATCTCTTTTCTTTAAATAAAAATAGTAAACGAAATACTTAAATGCGTAACTATTTTGGATTTTTAGATTGTAATACCTACTGCATTTTTTGTTTTCACAACCAGTTATTGTAGGTTGCACATAAATGAATATTATCCATAGGAAAGGTTTGCCAGCTACTTTTGACTATTATTTTAAAAGAAAACCAACGCCCTTTGTCAGTATGCAACGTTAACGTTATATTTCATTGAATATATTTATTTAATTTACTAAAACAAAATGCAAACTAGATTAAAATATTTGTGTTGTTAGAAATCTTGCATAATTCAATATAAATTGGAATCCTTGTGCTTAGAATATTCGTAAATTTCAACGATTATTCAGTTCAGTACACTTTAGTTGATACATGCATTTGAATACGGACAGATAGTGCTTAGGGCGAACAGGGACACAAGATTAAATACTGTAAGGAAAAAGTAAGAGGTAGACAGTATGAGTATATATAATTTTCGTCATCAATACATAAATACTAAGAAATTATTATCACAAATTAACAGCTTCGAGAATGTGCAACCCACCTAATAGTGGAACGGCAACGCAAAAATAAAAGCATGAGTTGAACAATGCAAATAAACTGCTTTTGAGTGTTAATTAAAAATTAAATAGCATCTACTGACAACACATTGTCTCAAAGCCTTCAAACTACCGATGTGTCACAATCACGTTAAGACAACAAAGACAGAAATTTTAGGGGGACCACGAATTTACTTTTATCACAAATTCTTATTTGAGAATGAAAGGAAAACAAATGCTTATGTTAACTGAATTTAATAAATATCAGAGGTAATAGCATCTGGAATTTATTTGTTTTTGTGATCTTTTTAGTATTACAAGCAAGTTTTAAAGCCCGTTTTACACTACATTACAAATATATTAATTTTCTGTTTATTATAAGGGAACCGGATATGAGCGGAGGTCTTCATTCCAACATTAATTTCAACGCACAAAAATCTGGTCACTTATGCTGTACTTAGTCATATTGCATGTGCAGCAAACTCATTTACAGTAAATTAATTTCTTCAGGTCGTTGGTACTTATCTGGCACATGTAAATATCAAAATATCCAATACCAAGGTTTATCATTTTATAATGGATAATACTGTCTTCAGAAACATGGCAGTAAATCTGTAATGTCAAAAAGTAGTGAGTGTTTTAGTTTTACCACGAGAAAAAAATTTCCACGTTGCTAAAGTTGAAGTATATTAATGAGTACTTTTTAAAAATGAAATCATAATCTGAATTAGTCAATAATTTCTGAAAAAATGAGAAATTAATTATAGTTGGAAAGTGCATACTGATTTTAATGTTCTAAGCATAAAAATATTTAACATAATAAACTTACATTTACAACATAAATTAATTATTTTTTTGTTAAATATGCAATACTTATGTTGATTTTAGAGATACTGTATGTTGGAAAATTTTCATAAAGTGCTCATTTCTTCAAATTTTAAAGGGTTCATTTGTGGTTCTACTTTAATTTGGCGACATACAGAAACAATGTAATATACAGAGGTACGCTAAAAACAATTACAGTTTAATCTCCGTATTTAATTTACAAATTTTCTACCCTCACCAAGATAAATACTTAAGACGTCAATCCACCATTTGATCGTCAGTGTTGACCTCTGTTTGCAAATAAAATTTAAAAAATTAGGCCATAAGTCATTGTAGCAAGCCTTGGTTAATGTCAAGTGCATATATAAATGCTCTGAAAGAACTTTACTTGTCAGTACCGTTTTGTATTGCACCAAGGAATGTCAAAATGAAGTATTTAATATTAATTGCTATTTTCGCCACCGTCGTTAAGGCTGAATTGCACCACAGAAAGGAAAAATGTAAGTAATTTCAAGATCCATTTATTGTGATAGGTTCAATAATTACAATATTAGCAGGTGTAGTTATCTATTTTGAATTGGATAACTACTCTGCTGCATTTCTCCATTGCAATAATAATTTTCACAAAATTTGCATTGATAAGTCTCAATAATAATTACACTGAAATTAATCTTTTAATAAACTGATATTGAAATATCGAATTACGTATTAAAATTATAAGACGTACTCTGCATTTTTATTAATTAAAATGATTAAAATTAATTTTTGTTACTAAGAAGCGGAAATTTATAATATTTAATATTTGGATAACCTCTAGTTTAAAATTAAGTTAAAACAGGGCATTGGGATGATTAAGTTGATATTGAAAGATGCTAGTGTTCATGACAATTATTCTCTGATTTAAATGAATTAGTCACAATTCTTCTATTCGTGTATAACTAATATAATTCATATATAATTTTGTTTGCAGTCATTCCTATTCCATATGTAACATATCCACAAGATGCGTGCAGAAACACCAGTAACCTAGAAAGAGGCGTTTGCGTTTCCAAGTAACCATTTTCTGTTCTCCTCTTTTATCTTTATAAATTCTTCTTTATGCTCTATTTTTTCATTAACTTTCGTACCTAAATTCCTCATTTTATTAAACCAATGTTTTGCAGAAAACAATGCAACCGAGCAGGAGGAACGAGAATTGGAGACTGTGCTATGGGCTATGGAACATGTTGTGCTTGTGAGAATTTAAAAATTGGGATTGTGCTATTATATTTAAGTGCTTTCATTAACTTTATGTTTATTTGAATTCAGTTGTCACCGATGGAACCCAAGGTGCAATTACAACGGTGACCAGAAATTTGACAACCATTGTCAGTCCAGATATCAGGCCGTATACATCATCTTTCAGATTTCCCAGAGTTTGTTTACAATTTTAGTGCTTTTTATCATTTACTTAACTACTACTAATACTATATCGGTAAAGTAATTCATATCAAAGTTAAAATCTCTTAATTTTCCGTTTGGTTTTATATAATTAAATTTTATTAGAATTTCTAAAATTGTCATCACAATTTTTTAGCTCTTTTGTATAGGTTTTTCGTAAAATCTTTACTCTAGCAGAATTAAGTTTGCCTACCACTTCATTATTTCGAGATAATTTTGGTTATCGGATTTATATAATTTGTAGTTTCTGCGAACACTATTAACCACTTACAGTTTTTTGTTTCGTCATCTACAGCAAATGGGAGTGTGTCAATTGAAATTGACATTCCAGAGATTTGACATAACCCAACCTGAGAGGATGGGGAATAACTCTGGAAGCTGCTTAACAGATTACATGCGAATCACGGGCTCTGTTACTGTTAATAACCTAGAGATTTGTGGACGGCTTGAAGAAGGAGAACATAGTAAAATATTTTAATAAACCAAACTTAAATTACATTATTATTATTACCCCTTATCCAAGAGTTCATCTTATCGGGAAGCCAATCATGAGACTTCCAAACACTAATCCCCAAAATTTTATAGTTTTGATTTTAGTTATTTCCCACTTTATAGTAAATGTGGGAAATATGCATGGGGAAAGTTTAGGAAATATGGGAAGGGGGGCAGTTTAGGGAATGTTTAAATAGGGGGACAATTTAGAAATTGTGGGAAATAAGAAGACAGCATAGGAAATGTAAAAACTTGGGGAACGGCGTAGAAAATGTGAGAAAGAGGGGACACGACAGGGTCACAATGGGCAATGTGGAAATTGAAGTTAATTGTGGAAAAGTGGGAAACCGACGATATGGTATGAAATATCTGAAATAAGATACAAAAAGGGAAATGCGTAGAAAATGCGTAAGTTAGAAAATAATGAATGCAGTAAAATATAATGGTCAGTACTTAATTCAGAAAAATGCTACTATTATCCAAACATGGTATTTTCCAATCGGTATAATATTCAAATATTTTAGACGTTGATTTTTAATTTTTTATAAAAATGGTCAACCTCAGCAAATTAACAGCAATAAAGTAGATTGCATGTCAGGTCATCTGAAGTTGGGTGTAGATTTGTGATAGACAACAGTAATTTAGTGTCAACACACTTTATATTTCCCAAAAATTATGTGCCAGTAAAACTGGAAATATTTCATATTTCAGAAATATTCAATGCCAAATTAAAATAATGTATAACAAACAACTACAATTATGTGTCTAGTGTATTTGGACTACGGGCAAGGCAGCCAAATTGACATTGTTCTTCACCTTAATAACAGCACTGCACAAGGGTACCGATTTTGGGTAACGCAAATTAAATGTGAATCGGCGTTGCGCGGTAAGTGTATTCACAACTTTGATAAACTAATAGAAGAAACAGTTCTAGGATTAGTAATGTAATTAAACACATTTACATTCTGTACAGTTCCTTCAAACTGTCTTCAGTACCACCGAAATCAAACAGGAAGAGTCATGAGTTTTAATTACCCTACCCAACAACTTAACAGGCAGCGGTATATCGTCTGTGTTGAACAAAGGAATATAAATTCAGACCTTCGAGTAAGTAAACTCAAATGATTTGTGCTTTGCATAATTTAAAATACTCTCTACAATTCGTCTTCTTTTAAAATGATACCGTGATCCAATTTTTACTGACTTTTATCATTAAAAATTTAAGGAAACACTACGAAAGTTTAGATTTTACTTAAACTTAACCAAACTACAAAATGCAATAACCAATTCTACTATTCTTATACCTATATATCCCATGCGAGAAACGGCATACAAGAATAATGGAATTGATTTGTGAATTGGAGTTCTGGGAAATAAAATTGGAGAATCGGATGAGCCCCACTGTACAGTACCGACTAGAAAAGGGTAAACCAAATCAGAGCAGAAACGCTAACCAATCTTTAATATGAAAATTTAAATTTAGGCAAATATGTTGTCAATTTCAAAACTTGGACAATAAAAGGCTCAGTGAACAAAGGTTAAAAACTATTCCAATTTTTTTAAATAAATGGAGTGAAAGTCGACGCAGTAGAAACTAAGTAAACTAGTAAAACTAGCTACTGTGCTAGAACTCTGGAGTAAATTTGAATTAAAACCATTTTAATAACTGATGAATAATTATAATTGTGCAGAAGCTGACTTGAAATAGGTATTTGTGACTGTCAGCTCGGAAATTTAATTTTTGAAGTGCGTAATGGTTTGAAATAGTATGTTTATTTTTAACGAAAATTGTAATGTATATTAGTGGTCAGTTTGTCCAGTGGACCCTCCTAACAATCTCAACGCCTTTTCAATTACGGGGGAAAATGTGGCACCCAGGTTCAAGAGGCAAGGGCCACCTGAAATTCCACCTGAGCCACTTCCAGGAGATTTTCAACCCGCTCCGGAATGTCCTACAGATTATATTGAATTTTTTTCATCGGGAAAAATTTGCAAAGCACCTTTCCAAGATATAACAAGTAAATAGTGTTTTCTAAGGTATCTAAATTAGTAGTCAATGTCGGAAATATTAGGTGACTAATTTGTTTTCCTTTCAGCTCCTGGATATTTAATGTATGTTAACTTTGACGAAAGAGAGGATATAGAGCCAGAAACGGGCACGATTACATTGACACCATGTATTCCTCCACTACCTCCACAGGGCAATCCAAACTACGGTGCTTGGTTTGCAAGTACTACTGTTGACATGCAATGTGTTGCTAGACCATTGGGTAGAACTCGTGATTCTGGAAATCGTGGTTTCTGTTTGATGTACTCTACTGTCGCCAAGTGAAGTTATATTTAAACAAAAAAGATTATCATTATTTATTATAACTTTATGACGTATTTTGCTTGTTATTCAAAATTGGGCATATAAAAAAGCAAATTAATTTAAATTGCATCCTGCCCTTTACATATTGTAGAAAATAAAGCATGAAAATGAATAAAAAGTAATCAAATATGCTGGATTTAATTTTATTTTTGCAAATACGCACGACTAGTAATTAAAAATAATAGGTCTCGGCTACTATGAGGGTCACCATCCATTTTGAATTACGAAGTTTTAAATGCGGACATATTTTTTAGAGTCACAGAGACACATGTCTCCCTAAATCCGGTTGAAGTAAGGCAGAGGTGGCATGAGGTGTAGGAGGTTCAGGAGGAGGAGGTGGAGGAGGTTCAGGAGGAGGAGGTGAAGGAGGAGGTGAAGGAGGAGGTGGAGGAAGTTCAGGAGGAGGTGGAGGAGGAGGTGGAGGAGGAGGTTCAGGAGGCGGAGGAGGAGGTGGATATTCAGTTTACTCAGTAAATATTTTAAAAGTTTAAATAATTAAATGGCGAGTCTTCTTCCTAACTTCAATACTTGATTTCTGGATGCCTCTACATGCAATTGTGAACTTCCCACCTACCCCTGAACTACCCCCATCTCCCCTCATCCAACAACTTACCAGACAGAAGTACATTGTTGGTGTTACTGAATACTTTCTGAATTTTTCAAACTTTTGTAATTCTTGCTAATACCAAACTTGTACTGATTTTGTTGACTCAACATTTACAGAGACTTGGCATTTACAAAAATGTTATTTGAACTAAGCTGCAAAGTAAAATAAGAAATTTATTCCATTATTCTGATTTGCAGTTATTAATAAAGCACAGTTTGTGCGAATTGTAATAGCTTAATCTACTAAAGACACGTAAACCACTTTCTGGTATGATGTCACTTTGCAGACATTTTGGGCAAGGGGCAGACAATTTTTATTCTGGGACATTACTATGACATTGAATTTAGGCTCAGTTGACCGAAAATCAATACTTCGAAACCCAATTTCCAAAGAAATAGAAATTTTTTTGAAGGCTTAGTAAGTTAACCCATAAAAAGTTGATAAAGCTTGTATATTTTTAGTATTTTTAAAAAAATGTTAAAAGTATAATTTAGTTGCAAAACAATTTTACTGTTTTTGGGTTGAAGTACTAGTAAGAAGAGGTATTTTTGAAAACATATAAGTGACTGTTAGTTCGAAAACTAAATTATTGAAATGGGTAAAAGTTTGACAAATGTTTATTTTGATTACAATGATACTGTTATTTAGTGGTCTGCTTGTCCAGCAAACACATCTATGAACACATTTTCAATCACGGCGGCGAATGCGGAGGCCAGATACAGAAGACAAGGTCCTCCACTTCTACCAATTCCAGATAGTCTTCTTCCCCCTCCAAAATGTCCTACGGATTACATAGACTTTTTTCCTCTGGGAAGATCTGCACAGCACTGTTCATACATACAATAAGTAAATGAGTACCTAAAATGACCTTAAGTATTCTAAATCAAAAATATGAAATGATGAATACTTGTTTATTTAATTTCAGCTCCTGGATATCTAATGTATGTTAACTTTGTCGCAAGAGAAGACATAATGCCCGAAACGGGTATGATTACAATAGAAAACTGTCCTGACCCACCATTTCCACAAGGCAATCCAAACACGGTTAGTGGTTTGCATGTGTTACTGATACTTAGTTATCCATTGCTAATCCATTGAGAAGAACTCGAGATTCCGGAAATCAAGGTTTCTGTTTGATGTATTCAACTGTCGGCAAATGAATTTTTGCTTAGTGAATGTTCTTTATGAATTTAATTAGCAGACATTTGTCTTCCTATTTTTTAATTTTGTTAAATATTTGGCCTGTTCTCTAAAATTGAAAAAATAAATCAGAGCAAACTTGCTTAAAATTGCTTTCTCATGTTTTTTCCACACCCTGACAAGTTAAAGGGAGACATAGTGAGCGCAGTATAGTGAACATATCATTCTTTGGTTGTTTTATGTTTCTACGCCCTAATTGTCTAGTAATTGTAAGTCATACAAATATGATATAAAGTTAAAAATCTTTTTAAAGCATTAATAAATAATTTAATACAATTTTGCATTGAATTTTCATATTAATATGTTTGTATGATTGTTTCTATAGTAAGCTATAAGCATGAAAGAAAAGAATGGAAGTTTATTACTGTTCAGTTTAGTGTATTACTGTATCAGTAATAAAGTTAGTAACTTTATTACTGAAAAACCGAGGTAAACAAAAATTATGTCTTTGCATTCGATGAATACAAATAAATGAATGCATTAAAACGGAAAACCACCAGACATAAGTAAATTATTCTAATCAGGGAATTCTGCGAACGTATAAAATTTCTTTTATTACTGTTCAAGTTTGCACACACCGAGTGTACATTTCAGGCTAGGGAAGCAGTGGTTAATACTACATGTCATTTTCACAGTCAATAAAATGATGCTACATTTTATGATCACATGTGTCATAGGTTCCAACAGTCAGTTAGGGTTCTGAGAGGACAATGGCCGGGGTTATGATTTATCTTATATTTTGTGTGAGTGATTTGCTAGATACAATAGTAGTTGTGGCGCACATTCAATCCACTTTCCTGAAAACTGATGAACCTAAAAATTAGTTAACCTACCTATTCTGTTTTTTGTGACCTAAGTCAGAAAAACTACTATGAGCAAATTATATAAGCATAAATTTCTACTTTCAGGAAATTTGATCATCCCAGCAATTTTATTTCCGTCGTACTTTATTAAGAGGAGCGTAGCGAACTCTTTATAATAATGATCGATCTGTCTGGATATGTCTGTCTGTTTGTTCGCGAGAACGAACAGTGTAAAGTAATACAATCATACAAGTAAAGGTAGTGCTACCAAAACACTGCAGATCTCGTTGGCTGTACTACTAATTGTCAAATATCAGTATGTGTCGTCTCATTCTCGGTTATCATGCTGTTTTTCTCGGGTTTCATGATGTTTTTCTTGGTTATCATGCTGTTTTTCTCGGTTTTCTCAATGTCTAGTAGTTTTATTTAAAAAGGGAAACTAAAAAAATCTCAAAACAATTTTATATGCGCCTTAAAATTTTCATAACAATAAAAAAAAAATACGTGTTTTCAGAAAAAAAATTTTTAATGGCCCCGTGTGGGGAGAAGCGAGATTTAACGGTCATCAAAGTTGCAATCTTGTAACATTGATGACAAAAACACACGTCCAAAAAATATGACCTTTTTTTAAACATCATCTGACTTCATGGCCAAAATAGATCTTTTTCAGAATTTGAAAATTTGACCTGCATCACGTGTTAAAATTTTAAAATGTTTTACACTAATGAAATGCTGTACATGTTGTTCCTACTTGACAAAACGCATTATAACACTTTATTTTGCGTTGACCTTACAAAAGGTCAAAGGTCTTGCGTAGACATACGCATTTAATATAGCCACCATATACCTATAGCATATCAATCAGCTTCAAATATTGTCTAAAAGACGCTTCAGGCATTGCTTAATGCATAACGGTCGCTCTAAAAAAGTTAACGGCTGAAATTGCAACCTCTATTATGCAAAAAGAAGAATAAGGCTGCGATTTTGGCCGTTAACTTTTTTGGACCGACCGTTATGTATAAGGCAATGCCAGAAACGTCTTCTAGACAATATTTTGAAGCTGATTGCTGATTGATATGCCATATGGCTATGTTAAATACGTATGTCTACGCATGACCTTTGACCTTTTGTAAAGTCAACGCAAAATAAAGTTTAAAACATTTTAAAATTTTTTTCAAAATTTTGAAAAAGTTTAACACGTGATGCAAGTCAAATTTTCAAATTCTGAAAAAGATCTATCTCGGCCATGAAGTTAGATGATGTTTAAAAGAAAGGTCATATTTTTTGGACATGTGGTTTGCCATCAATGTTACAAGTATTCAACTTTGATGACCTTTAAATCTCGTTTCTCCCCACACTGGGCCATTAAAAAAATGTTCCTGAAAACATGTATTTTTCATTCATTGTTATGAAAATTTTAAGGCACATATAAAATTGTTTTGAGACCAATTTTTTTGGTTTCCCTTTTCAAATAAAACTACACACGCTCCTCTTCCTTACATGCTGTTTTATTTATATACACGATATTGGTTTAGTTGGTTGAGTGACTTTATTTAAAATTAAAAATTATTATCAGAAAACTTTTAAATTTTTTATCGCTTTTAATTGCAAATATCCAAAGTAATTTATAAGAAGTCGTGCAACGCAAACTTAGTGAGAACTTATTTAGTGATTTAGTGGCCAAAGTGGCCATATTATTTGAAAACCTAAGGCTTTTCTCCAATGGTTATATTTTATCTACTTTTTTATCGACCACTTTTCTATTCCAATTTCAATTGGATGCGTGAAATTATTATCATCTGGACACAACCGAATCCTGCATTAACATATATGATACTTAGGAACAATATTAGTAACAATACTCTCAGAGCCTGACGTTCCGTACTCTTACTTCTTACATCTTACGAATCCCATAATTACACTGTCAGTCTACGACATATATGTAACAAACTACAGCTGAATTACTTCCTATTTTACTTTGTATGGAAATGGGCGTATATAAGGAAGGACATGAATTCCCATATTTTGCTAATAGTATTCGTTTTGGTGACATGTTTCTCGTGGACATTTGCCCCTCCGCAACGTTCAAGTAAGTTTTACAATTATCAAATCATGCGTTGATAAGAAACGGTCTATAATGGGGACAATTAATCTTTGCATTCATTTGAAAAATAATTTGAGTTCATGTCTCAGATTTTTTCTACATTGTCAATATGCCAATGAATCAACAACCGTATTGAAAGACAATTTAAAATTTCAGTTTCACTGGGTATTACGACATTGTAGATGAGGCATTTTTTAACCAAGTATTAGAAGGAAATTGGTAGAAATCGTCCGTTCAGCTTTAATATCAGTTGTTATATAAACTTCAGCTTTATTATGAAAACTTCATTTTTTACTGTAGTTCTTATGACTTTGTCTTCATTGAATTACAAGTAAGAGCTAAAATTTTCGTAATACGAAATGTCTCAAAATTGTGCAAAAATACTTAGAGTTTTGGCAGCCAGCAACAAAGGGAGGAAAATATTTATTCCAATCATAGCTTATTTTACATTCTAATTTAGTATTACATTTTTATTGATATTTTATTACCTCATCTAATAAATTTTAAAGTAATCGCTCTTGTGGAAATAATTTATTGGCAAAGTGGTCCCACTGTGCTAGGTTCTACACAGTTTTCACATACCTCACTGGAGAAAGAATTACGCGTATTTAAATTTCGGTTTGGGGAATGTACATTGAAAAATTATGTTCCTTGGGAACGGCAACTCCGTTGTCAACAACGCCTGTGGGAAAATTAAGCATATTACCTAGTTTTCAGTATTTCTTTGTTTAATTTTTGGTCACTAGAGTATTATGTATAACTGAGCATTTCTACTAATTATAGAACATGTGGATTTCAACCTTAACAAAGATAATCCAATCAATATCCAAGAGGAAGGACCCCCGGGAATAGTTGACCTCTCAGACAATGACGAATTCGATAAAAGAAACAAAATTCTGATAAGAAAGCGAAGAGAAGAAAAGAATAAGTTTAACCAATTTGTTGATCGTATTTTTGAGGTAATGTTTTTAATTGGCTTACAACTAGTTTGGTAGAAATTGTCAGGTAACCGGCCACAATATTTGAAAGGTTTAACTTTAAACAAGAGTCATCTTTACAAAGCAATTTGTAACTTTTTGTATTAATTCTTAAACCTAGGAAAGTGTAATCTTACAATTCGAATTATTTATTCCTTAAAATACTGAAATATTAGTCTTAGTCATTTAATTTGCAATATTACAAACAACCTAATTATTATCAACAGCTTATAGTCCCACCTTCTACTTCAAAACCATGTGTAAAACGTAATGAAAGTTGCTATGGAGGAACGTGCTGCGATAATGACACGTGCACAAGATTGAGCATGCTTGTACCTAACAGAGAAATTCTTCACGTCCTAAAATGCACCAAAATGCAAGCTACTGATTATTAAGGCATGGCAAAAATACTATGTTATGCTGTAAACCGTGTTATTGTTGATTACAATTGTGCATTGTGCTGCTTATAAGTAAAAATGTATTTACACGAAATCTTAGATTTAAAATCATTTTCATATTCATAGCATTTCTTCGGTGACTATATCTACTGTTTCAAAGGATTTGATATATATCGTACAACGTGTGCGCCCGTTGTACGGTTTATTCTACAAGTGATAAGTTATTGCCTATTTGTGTACTGCCATGGAGCTTTCATGGTAATGTAGTACCCAGATAGCTTCAGCAAGGACCACCCAAGGCGATACATATTGAAGCAATGAAGCGTCTTGGGTGGTCCTTGCTGAAGTTATCTGGCTACTACAATATCCCTGTATTAAAGTCGTCAGATTGCTTGAAAATTGACTACGTGTAAAATATATTCTTCTGTAGAATTATTCTTTCCTCTGTAGAATATTACATTAAGACCAATAGAGATTCTACTATAGAATACCTATTGGTCTTAATGGAATATTTAAATGACGGGTCTGAAATATAGGTGGTAATGTGAATACTTTTGTAGTATTTCTGAGGAATTATAGTTCAGGCCATTTTGTATGTAAGTATCACTAGGTATTGTCTCAAAGTCTTCACGAAGGTAAGTCGTGAGTAGGTGATGCTTAGGAAGTGATTTCTAAAATTATATTCGCTATGATAATGTGAGGAAACTATACTGATATGAAGGAATGCCAATATGGTAATTGGTAATTGGTAATTCAACCTTGTTTAAGTAAAATTATTATTTATTTTACATGATTCACCAACATTCGTTGTATAACAAACCACAAACTTTTTACAGAATGCATAATTTTAATTGGAGCATAGCATCTCAATAATATGGGCCATAAATACAGATTTTTATCGAAAAAGGATTGTCACATAATCTGGTAGATAAATTATTGTACTCGTCCATTAATTATGGCAAGAGTGTTATTAATTCTTTGTATTTATAAAGCCTGTTCGCGGTTAACATTAAATCACAAGTGCAAGCAAAGACGTAACTATATAACTACCTTATAAGCATATTCCCTCCAATTCAAATAAATATAATCCTAAAGTAATATCCAACTTAAATTGCAGTCTAGATGATGCCTTTTCGGCTTACTCATATTTTAATATAACCTCAATTAACTATTTTAGTTGCCTATATTATATATTTTGTTACATGGTTTGCACTTTTCTTTAAACATCTTTGCAGTGAAAACATGCTGATTACAAATCACGAAAACTTTCATTGTTCGCACTTGCATGACATGCAAGTGTATTTGCATTGAATTTGAATGGCCTTTTATGCTCATCATAATTTCATGGATCGATAATATTGGTACCGTATAACCTAAATCTAATTCCTGTGGCGTAGAACTTGTGGTCTGTCAGCAAGTATGTTTACATTTACGCAATAAATAACTTTTGTGACCGAGAATGTAAACGGTACGGTACAAAGCTGGATTATATCTATATCAAGTTCGCAGTTTTTTCATAACTCTGTTCCATAGAAGTTAATGTATTACACAAGGCAATTTGAATCGCCATACCAACGGGGTTGGCCTGGCTAACAAGGTGCAGACATGGCCCTGTTATCCTCGTTTTCTGCACCCAATTTGAGGCATATGTAACTGCAGAAATTGGGTGCAAGATTATTCTTACTCGGTTAGGTGCAATTCTGAAATTTATACTTTTAATTTCAAAGTGGCAAGTTGTGCAGTTTATTCCTGTCCAAATACGACCGTACGTGTAAAAATGAAGAAAATGAGGAAGAAAGGGTAACTTGTAAGTAAGAATAATCTTGCACCCAATTTCTGCAGTTAAATATGCCACAAATTGGGTGCAGAAAACGAGGATAACAGGGCCATGTCTGCACCTTGTTAGCCAGGCCAACCCCGTTGGCATGGCGATTCAAATTGCCTTGGTATTACATATAGTATTGGACTGCAATGAGTCATACCAACAGTAACCATGCACCAACCCCGACAATGTCAATTGTCGGTATAGCGAGACGGAAAATGGTTCTTGCAAAGTTGTCAGCAATGGTTTCTGCTAATATGGTTAAGATGTTATGCATGTCCTTTTGATTGTTGGTGAAATTTGGAGTCACAGAAGCAATTTGGATAGAAAAAACTAAACGAAAGACAATTCAATTCCAATCCATGAAAAAAGCATACGTAATTATAATATTATTAATAATCGCGGTGATTTGAGTTATGGTTTTCCTAATGAACATTCGAAGAACGGTCTAATTGTTAAGATATGACGTTTTTCTGAAACCAATTAGCATTCAGATATACTTCTCCCATAACTTGAGAAAGCTGCTGGTTAGGATTCATAGTTCGTTGCAGCTGGCGGTTCAACATGTAAGTTTACATAATTATACCTTCATTTTAATCACTAACTTTAACAAACCATAGAACAAGAGTGTACTTGCATACATAAAGTTTTGGTTTGTAAGAGTTAAGTAGCATATTAGCATCTGTATAATACACAATAATACAAAAGTAAACTTTTTTAGTTATCTAAATTAATGACCTGTTAATTAAATTATTATCATTCAACTCCAACATTAATTCCTTGAGTTTACCGATTAAATCTCTTGTGTAGGTTTATCTTGCATAACCTCTAAAAATAAATCTGTTTTTCTGTAACCACTGCCTTCCTTCAACCAGAAACATATAAATCAACTGATATACTATTTTGAGGTTACCACACTGACAAGTTGCGACTTATTGGCTTCTCTTGAAAATTATTATTTCAGTTCGAGTGTGGTGCGAATGGTTTTGTGACATTATCATGATTAATTAATTTGCATGATTACTTAAAAATACATACATTACTTCACAGAAGTGTTTTATTGGGTTTTGCATTGGAGTTGTTTCTATAAATACGTAGACGCAGTTTGTCCCAAATTAGTTTGGGATTTATTCTCAAGTCGTCAAAATGAAGTTAGTCGCAGGAGTCGCTTTGGTTCTCTGCCTCGGCATTGCCAATGCTGAATGGGCATTGGTTTGGGAGGATAACTTTGATGGTGGAAATCTGAAGGACAGATGGAACTTCGAAGTTAATTGCGATGGTAAGTTCTCCTTAAGTATTCCTAAAATACAGTTACCAAAAAAGTTGGAATTTTCATCTGATTTTATTTAATTTGATTTCTATTAGGTGGTGGAAACAATGAATTGCAATGCTACACCGATAACAGACAAGAAAACTGTCGCCAAGAAAATGGAGTTTTGAAAATCTTTGCCCTTAGAGAAAATCTAGGTTTGTAAAACTTTATTTAAATGTTAATTATTTGCAATTTTACTGCATTTTCTAATAATATTTAATATATTTTAATTTTAGGTGGTGGAAAACCATTCACATCCACAAGAATGACCACCAAGGCCAACTGGGTTCATGGAAGATTTGAAATCCGTGCCCGTATGCCCAGAGGTATTTACAATTTTACTAATTACCATAATAATTTATCTTCGTTACTAATAAAACGACTTAATTACCATAATTAATTTAATTTGAATAGGTAAGCATTTGTGGCCTGCAATTTGGATGATGCCCGCTAACTCCGAATACGGAGGTTGGCCAAGAAGTGGAGAAATCGACATCACAGAATACAGAGGACAACGGCCATTCCAAATTCTGGGAACACTTCATTTCGGTCCAGCTTGGGATCAACACGGTATGGCTGGCAGCGGAGAGCGCGACTTCCCCTTTGATTTCAGCAGAGACTTCCATACTTTCGTTTTGGACTGGAACTCAGACAGAATCCAGTGGATCGTAGATGACCAAGTCTACCACACTGAAAGTCTTCAAAGGAACTTCTGGAATGGATTTTATGGAGCCAATGGACAACCTTTCGATAAGAACTTCTTCCTCATCCTCAACTTGGCTGTTGGTGGAAACTTCTTTGGTAATGAACCTTTCGACCCAAGTGAATCTGATGGATGGGAAAAGAACAATCTTGAAGTCGATTACGTCAGAAAGTTCGAATGGCGTTAAATATTAATTTATTACTTGAGTAAAGACCTGAAATTCTTGTAACATGACATTTTTTTGCTTTATTGGAATCTAATTTGTAACTAGGTGCTTCCTTGTAATTAAAATTTGTTTCCTTAAATGTACGTCTATTTTCAAAATGCATTATTTCACCCAGTCATTTATTGTAACTGATTTATGAATAATATGGTAATGCAAAAATATGGCAAACAGATTTTTAAATAAAATTAATTTCCAAATAGTTACATTGTTGATAAATCCGAATCCCATAAATTATTCCACATTTTTGTGTTAGGTTGGGTTAAGTTATCGGAAAACCTATACTTTGCCGACTGCATTATTTTATTTTAGGAATGCTAAAAAGCAAACCTGGTAATGCGTTATTTACAAATCATTTCATGAATTAACATACATATCGTCCACCTACTTCTGCAAATCGCCATACGACAACGCCTTATTATTCGCAAACCAACCATCTACTATTTACAAAACCACTTACATTATATTTTTTATTAATGTGTTTTACGATTTCAGTTCACTAATAAGTGTTTTGATTAATATTTATGCTTGTGCAATACAGGAATATTGGGCATAGGGAAATAAATGAATAGGAATTTGCATTAATTTCTTTTTGATTTAAAATAACTGCTTTTTTCTCTACATAAGTAATTGTCAGCATTTGCATAAAAGATTTACTGTATCGGATAAAACCAAGACTAAAATATATTCTTTTCGTTTTGGACAAAGGTGATTTTGGAATAGCGGGTATCAACAGCAGGCGGACGATATTATTCTACCGATGTTCATAGGGTTAGGGACAGTAAAAACTTCATAAGCATTAATTGCATGTAAGATTTGTGATAGTATTTGCAATCTCATTTTTTGTTATACTGTAATGCGACTAAATACTTTAATCGTTGTGATAATATTATAGTTGATTATCTAAATCTCTTTAAAATAAACACATTTGAATTTATTTTTAGGGAGTGTCTCCCGTCTGTCTGACATTAGTCAATGTCGTGGTTAACCTTCATCGCCACGGTGGTCTGTTCCTCGTACTTAACCGCAGGCAAATATAGTTTAACACCTGAAGGTCATTAATAATGGACGAGATTATGAGATATTCTACGCTTCAGATGTCTATTTTTAAATTGTGATTTGCATTTAATTGCATTCATTTACCATTTCAGTAAGGTAAGCAAATTTATGAGTTGTTTATTATGTAATGTAGGAAGCTGAGCTAAAAATTGATTTTACGATAATGAATTTGCAATTGTTTCAATACCTATGTACCTTTGTAAGTAGTATATATACAACCGTCTTGTTTTAATTTGATACTTGAAAAACAGTAACATCAAATGGGTCATAATGTGCATTAATAAAAATACCCTCAAATACTCATTAACATTTTATCTTGGTTGCAGCGGTACTAAGCGCTTTACTAAAGTAATTTAGAATTTCTACTTTGAAATATGAAATGGAAACTTTTTACATACCTAGTTTAGTATTCCATGTTCGTCAACGCATAAAATGTCGAATGCCAAATCTCTTTTGGGTTTTAAGTTCCCCAGTTACAAATCACGTTGTTTTATAATTTGCAGCTACAAACCAAAAAATAAAATTATGCATATGTGCATTCTTCTTGATTGAAGCTATAAAATATCAAATTTGTGTTGTATACTTTAAAGAGACGTAGTATTCATTTATTATATAATCTTTAGTGCTGATTTTGGACTTTCATTCTAGGGAGAATAAATTCCTATGCATAATGTATATGTAACTTCTTTAATAATTGCGAAATTGCGATTTAACATGGAATTTAAAGTTTGATAAGCAATGTCCCACTAAATATGGTTTTACTGCTGCGCGTGATTAAAGGACGATAAATATAATTTTAATTAAATACAAGCTTTAGATAATCAAGTAAAAATTAATTACGGTGTGGTATGATAATGCCATTAGTGATGCAGATTAAGGTTGTTAGTACACGCCTGATCGGTAAATACAAGAGTATATTGAAAACGTGATTACATGATTGATGGGGCAAGCTTAACTAAGTGGTAAGGTAATCAGAAAATGCTTATCAAGAATATTGTCATAGATCAATCATAATTAAAACTCGGCTGAAGGTATCTAATCCACACTTGAGAGTGTACATCATCATTCATGACATGTGATGTTTTCCTGGTGCACAATAAATCGCATAATACCCGGCTGTAAAAATATTTAGGAAAAATGTGATCATTTCGTATACATATTATGTCCGTGTTCTTCCTTCTTCAATCATTCGAAACTTGAGCAAAAGGTCGTCAACATGTACAAATTAGTTATCCTCGCTTTGTGTGTTGCATCTGCAACCGCTGCAACCAACAAATACTTACCGGCCATCTTCCAACCTAGGGGCGTTGTCGACCCTGTCACTCCCTGCGGTAATTAAAATTGAGATCATTTCGGGTTGTCAGTTTCTAAGTTAAATAGGGAACATTATTAGTTTTCCAATCTTCTAGTCGCTCTTCCAATACTTTCCTTCCCAATAAGGATTCAAAAACCTCATGACCAAAATTTTAATTATCTTTAGTCGATTTTGCATTTTTTACTTCTAAAGCTTAATTTATTTGTGCTAATTTTAATTACACATTACTACGTGAATAAAACCAATTTTGAATTATTCCTTTAAAAAGGAATATTTACCATTATGTTAGGGCATTTTGTTTTTGTACTGTTTTTCTCCATAAATGTTAAAACAACGTGAGATTATTGAAAGATATTTTCTTTGTCATAAATTTTCATATTATAGTGTGAATGGAAAAATTATGATTATTTTCATTATCAGACATTCTCTTATATTGTGAATGTAAAATGTATAATGCAGCAAAAGAGTGCAATCTTTAGAAAGGTCATTAACAGCACTCTATTCAGGAAGTCAGACCGTAAATGAAAGTAAAGACATTCAAATCTTCCAAATGACATCAGAAACAAAAATTGATAATTATATTTCATATTTTGATAAATATATTATCAGGTGGTGTTGGAATTCCTATTGAACTTCGAGTAAGCGGTTGCGATGGACGGTGTCAATTGGTGCCTGGAACACGGTACGACATTGAAGGAGATATCACAGCTGGTATGCAAACTTTTGTACCACTAAAAATTTAATTATTACCTCAGTGTCTGCAAAACTAAGTATGTATTTAATAAATTCAGGTCAGGATGCTGATTCTTTGAACTTGTTGGTTGACGTGATCTTTGAGGGAGTTGATCGGCCTGTAATGGATGTCACTCTGGAAAACAGTGCAGTTGAAGCTGGAAAATCTTACACTATTAGATACAGCATAATTCCTGAATCTGCCCTCAGTGGAAATTCTGTATTCATCAGATTTACTCTCTACCACACAGGACAACGAGAGGTTGTTGAAATCTGCGTCTCTGCTCTAGTCGACATCTTGTAAACAGAAATAATTGTCACAGGCACAATATCTATTTATCTGAAAGCTAATAACTAATAAATTTTGAAGTTGGAAATATTATTAAGAGCATGATCACCTTGGTTTAGTTTTTGATTACTTTACAGTTCCACAAGTCTTATTTCAATATCCTGATTTTTAATGTACTTATTTTCAACTATAATGTAGTACATATAAAAACGCGCGAACTATTTTTGCGCGTCATAAAGCAATAAAATAATGATAGTAGGGTGCACTTTCCAATCTACCTTTTCAAAAGAATTTTTTGTAAAGGTGTACTGGTTCATCTGCATTATATTTTGGTCTATATAAACAGTTTGTAATATACAATACCAAAGAGCCGTTTCACCTTTTAGTCACTTTTTTCAGTATTTTGCTAAACAACATATTTTCATGCTGTCTATAAGTGGTTTGGAGGATTGCCATACAACTATTTAATAATAATATTTAATAATACAAAGAAGAAAAGCTTTGTCAATGCCAAATATTCCTTGGAATGGTGAAAATCAATTTAAATCGAATACCAATTATGCTTAGCAAAAAGCAATTTTCTTGACAGTTGGAATTCGGGATGTGAAATCCAAAGAAAGTATTAAAGTATTTATTGCATATGGCTTAAATACAGTTTATATTATTGTTAGGAGCATGGCAGTGCTAATAATTAGAGATTTTATAAAGGCTAAATTTTTTTGAGCCCTTGAAATACTCATTCTTCTAATTTTTTTCGCAATGATGACTTTGCTAAACCTTTAGCAGAAAAGGGTTATTGTGGATTAACAAAGGCGACATTGAATATACTTCAGGAGAAAGTTTGAATTGTTTGACAAGGGTTTAGCCAAATAATGACTCATAATTAAACTCAGGGGTAAAGTCATAAATTCAGGAGAAAAGGAGTATTTTAGGGCCCGATAAATGGTAGCCTTTTCTTTTATAAATGATGGTACAGAATCCATCGTATGGCGGTACTTTACGATTGGTAAACTTATTAAGAAAGATAACCTCTATATTATAATATAAGACCAGTACAACTTATACTTATAATAAGCCCAAAAAGCTCTGGTAAGCACAATACAATGATCAGCGGTGACATATGATGTGTTTTGCTATCAATTTGCTCAGTGTAATTAACCAAAGTTTTCCTCTGCAAAAGTAAATACGTAATTATAGTTAGTAGAAGAGTAAATTATATTTGTATTAATATTAATAAACAGGTAGTTCTATGATCAGCACACATAAATATTGGAATTTTTCAAATCTAGCTTTAATTAACCAGAAATTAATTTGAAGTACACTTATATATTTTGAGGTATGCTTTAAAGTTATATTATCATATTTACGCCACAATTAGACAGGGGAAAATGTTAATGTTCATTGGAGAGAATAAGAGGCAAGCAAGACCAAGAATATCATTGTCAATCCAAGAGTTGTAATTTACAGGGTAATTGAATTGTTTTTCGTGCAACATTTAATGCGTATTACTAGATATCCTAAGTGAGAATAGTGAAATAGGGAGACCATTACATGCAGGTATTCACTTTTAGCCATATGGTTTATTTTTTTTGAAATTTTACTCCACATGATAAAAACTGAAAAATAGTAGAGTAAAAAGCTTGTAGAAAGATATAGAAAAGAGATATGACGTGTTGATTTTTAATCAATCGATGTCAGTTCTACGGATACATGATGCAATTGGCGGACAAGGAGCGCGGATGCAGTGTACTTGTAGATAATCACATTTTTCATCCCACTCACATTTTACATTGGCACAAGACCTTTCTGGTCTAATGGGACCTGAAATAAAATATATTTATAAAGTTTGAAAAATTAAGAAGAGTAGTGACTAAAGTGATCTGAGTTTTACCAAGACTTTTAATTAGCTTAATATAAGAGATGAGAAAGGAATTAGTCTCAGGGACCAAACCAAATAATAAGAAACTTACTAGTATGAGCAGCCGATCCATAAATCATCATGGAAAGAATGCTTGTAGCCAATAAAAACTTTAAAATGAGATTCATATGGCAGAATATTTTTGCTACTAACTTTTTATCCACTAATAGAAGAAGAATTTTGATTTAAAGTTAAATATTTCAATGTGTAGGCATACGCAATGTGCTGCAATAACTGCTAAAACTAAAGACAATTCCTTTGTCAATTTTGCGATTTTATTGTCTACCATTTATATTTAAATCTGTATGACGAGAAACGAACAACGTCAGAAAACATTATAAAACCTAATCTCTAAGTTTTCAATGAACAATTAAAATCATGTTTGTATATTCATAATTTTACGTCTTCATTGATAATGTACGTTTATCTGTATCCGTATTTCATTTAGGCCATATATTTTTGTTTTACATGAGTAATTACTACAATGCTTTAATGCACATAGCTTAATTTTAGTGCATTCTCGCATGCTACTTCACTTGCAAAACGGTGATCATTCAATATTCTTTCTCAAAGCATCATATGGTGGAATGTTTAAACCCTGAAATACATACATTACTATTTAGTTAAATTTATGTGCCTCATTAGCCTCATTAGAAATTATATTCCGACCTAACACGATATAGATTAATGTACACGTTTAGTGAGCAATATAAAGAACATGGATCATTGTTTGAAATATTTATTAGAAAAAATGTGAGCCATAAAGACATTAAGAAATACAAGATGCACTAGTATTTGGAGTTATATGCTTTACTATTACAGATCAATACAAAACCCTAAGAATATTACAGGTCTGTGTGATTGTATTTACATAAAATCTTTATCTGGCAAACTGTTCTGAAAGTTTGCTTTAACTTTACAATCTATACTCGATAAGATATTGAAGTCATGAACCCAATATCTAATTTTATATGCACAAATACATGGTCCTGTATTAGTCAAATTAAGCTCATCATAATGAATGGAGGGAAATGTTTTTGCAAAATACAATAAGCTGGATGCAGTGTGGAAGCCTTTGGATATTAAAAATTGTCGGTATAAATATTAGTTTATATTTATATGTTAGTACTGTCAATATTGTTTAAGTAATAATGATGTATAAATAAAATTGTCATCACTATAATACTGATCCTAGACTATATATGCTTAGACTATAGTAAAGCTTAATTATATAACATACATATATTAAGCTAAACCTGTTTTGTTATTCTATAAGTCATTCTTCTTTCGAGGGCAGCAAAAGCGGTTAATAAACACTAATAATATATAGAATACTTCAAAGTACAATGCTGTTTTGTCCACCAAAGCAGAACTTTTCATTATCAGTATATTGTAATGCAGTTTCATTGCCATGATAGACCAACTGTAGAAGCGTCTTGCAGTTACAAGTTGTTTTGCTTGTAGATATGTAGTGTAAAGTCCATTTAGATAATTCTCTAAATAACATTTGTATTCTTATATCCACACAGAGTCGTAAAGAGATTATTACAACGCAGATCACAAAACGGCGTACTTCAATGCTGTGAGTTGGCGCTTATTTTACTTCATAACCCATCTGGATCTAATACTTACCGGGCAATTGTGTGTTTTCTTCTCTTCAGGCCAGTTTAAGCTGAAACTTAAAAATCGATTGTTTTTAATGTTTTTGATTTTGTGTTATAACTAGAAAGTTCAAAATGTTTCAAAAGAAATCTCCCACTTTTGGGAAACACAAGAATACCGCAAAGGCTATGTGCAATTTTTGCAATAAAGAGTTTCAGCCCCGTTTTATGTTGAATCACATTAAGAGTCCATACCGGGGAGAAACCTTACTCCTGTGCATTTTGCGACAAGTGTTTTAATCAAAAGTCAGCTTTGAGCAGTCACATGAAATCTCACTAAAGAAAAGCCGCACAAATGTGAGATTTGTAAAAAGATGTTCTCAAACAAAGCCCAGCTGAATTTACATTCAAGAATCCACACTGGCAATAAACCGTACAGCTGCAAAATCTGTGGAAAAAAGTTCGCACAAAAAGGAAATCAGCAAAAACATCTAGGAAGTCACGGTGAACGAAAGAAATTGTTTACTTGTGAACATTGTGGCAAAAGATTTGCGGACAAAGAAGGCATGAAGAGGCACGCGAAGCGACTTCACACGGAATATTCTCAGATCCAGGATATTTGGGTTTTTCCTCCATGAGTATGTACCATACAGATATATGAGAGTCTTGATTTTCGGCAGTTCAGTCGTGTTACGAAATCAAAATGATACTCTAAAGTTCTTCAAACCTTAATTAAATGCAAATAGTGTGACACTGTTTTGAATTAAGAATTTCGAAATTTATCTGTCTACAAGATTTCAGTTTACAGGAAATACTCGTAATGCCTTTTATAGCCATCGCCATTTATTGACAGAATGGAGTCAATATTGTAAAATCTTTTATATACTTCCATTATATACTTTATTAAACTGAGAATGTCCTTATGAAAACGAAGTTCAGTAAATGTATTCATTTGGCGAAAAGTAGTCTCGTCTTTATTTTTGTAAATGGATTTTACATTGAGTATTTTCAGTTAGTAATTACAGCCATGAAGATAACTGTCGACAAAAATGAATTTTAAGAGTAAAAGTCTTTGTTGAAGTACTTCACTTGATGTTGACGTTGACATCTAGTCAAAGAAAATCTACAAAATTGAAGAAGTTGTACTAAGGAAAACAAATTAATTATAAGCATTTCATATTGTATTTTTATTAGCAAATTAATTTTAATTAATTTTAATTAGCAAATTAAGTTTCTTTTTTATCCTATTTAACTTTTAAGTATATTGCCTTTGTAAACATAACGTAACCTTAATATATGTTCTTATATAACCTGCTCTCAAACGTTAGCACTGTTTTTATTTTAATTGCTCCTGTTATTCTTCTCAAAAGAAACTTAGCATACCTAATAGTATTAAACTTTTATTAACTCAGTTTCAACCCATAAGGAATTTTTTCTTTTATAGCGTTTAGTCTCGATTTGCCAAACCCAACACGCTTGAAGTATACTATCTAACCTGTTTAAATATTTAGTTACCTGTATGACGTTTTGTGAATCCGTAATTGAAATCGTAAGTAGGCTTTCCACGATTTCCCCTTTTACTCTTACATATTCTTTAATGAATTCTTGCGTGGCTTTCAGAGATGCTTTAATGACATCAAACAAATTGAATGAAGGGTTATTTAGGGCAATAACCATAAGCAGATTGGCGTCAGCGTGCTTATCTACTACTTCGTTTTCAAAGGAAAACAAGTCATTCAAAAGGCAGCCAAGGTGTATTACATCATTTTGAAGACATTTGAGCTTCTCGTACAATCCCACGTCTTTTAACCAATCCGTATTAAGGAATTCTCCATGCGCATATTCAATTAATTCAATGGTGTATATCATACCGGAATAATGGCAACGCAATTCAAAGTACTTGTTCACAGACGGAATTACTTTTGTAGTGGTTGAATTACAATCTCGATGAGTGATTGCAATTTGATGAGTCCAATACTTTATGAAGGATTTGAACCATGTTTCAGTGCTATTTTTCTTTAAGGAATGCAGTGCTTCTAGATTAGCCAGTTCAATTCCATGTGGATTTTCGGTCAAATTAAACGATGTTTCTTCGCTGGACATTCTCTTGATAACTTTACTTGCCATTGACGCTTCTTCCTCACTCAGATGGCCAAATACATCACGACCCCAAAGCTGGTTTATGTAGTAACTCACAGTAAAAACTTTTACTACGTCCATACTGCGAAATCCATTTGAGCCCGAATACAGATAAATGGCAGATGTACAGTGTTCTTCTGTTTGTTTTAGCCTTATTCCGTGTTTTAGTGCAAATTCTTGTGTTGATGTTACTAATGATTCCATTTCATCATGGTACTTGAAGTTTTTGCAATAATTTTCAAAGTTGAAATTATCCATTTTAAATAGTTCTTGTAGAGATAATTTTGAAGATTTATTAATGAAGGTTTGGTATTCATTTAGTATTCTAGTCAATGTATCCTTACTAATTGCTGTGGTGTCGGTCATATTTTCTTATCTTTGTTATCTTCGTCTAGTATAAAACGATGTTATTTCTTGATTATTTTGTGGTGCTCTTTTTGGAATGTTAAATAATATTGCAGCTTATACAAGCATTTTAGTCTCATTAATTTCAGGATAAAAGCGTTTTTAAGCCCGACTGAGTACCATAGACAATGTTTCCGCTGATATCTAAAGAACAAAAGAATAAAAATTATTTATTGAATAAAACAATTAATGCAATTAGTTACCAGAACACCTTAAATACTGTAATGAGAATGATCCTTGAGATGAGACATCTAAGGAAACAAATATCCAACTTTTGTAAATTTGTCTTCAAATAACGTCCAAATATTTATTTGCAATCTGAATTTTAATATCCACTTTTACATGTTACAAACAAATAATGAAAAAAATTGAAGGCAGTTTATGGTAAGCTTTAAGTAACTTCTTGGCGTGAAATCATAATTAAAATGCACTTAAGCAATACTAAGTTTTAAGTGTCAAATAGTAATTCCATATGACAAAACTGAACTGCCATTTTTTGCAATTACATAAGACTTGAAATATATCAATGTAGTATTAACTGTACTTACCTCCCGTCCTACTTCAATGGAATATTTCTGAAGATTAAGGTTACGCATCTTTTCTCCACATGTTTTATTCTACAAAAATTTCTTCTTTTAAACAACTCAGGGCTCCCTTTTAAATTATCATTATAATAGCAAAAAAATGATTATCTTTGGATATTTTGTAACTAGTTTTGTCAGTTTTAAGCCAATAATAATATACATGATAATTGTTATATAGGTATATTTTACATGAAGTGCTGATGACGCCAGACCATAACACAAAAAATGAACTGCTAAAAAATGATTCGAGTATATTTTCGACCGAGGATCTCACGCATACAGAGATCATTTTAGCGGCTAACCAGCGTCATAGCTATTAAATATTAAATACTTTTAAGCCATCGGGTGACGGTTGAAAATCACGGTAATTCGGAGAAAGGGAATCTTAAAATTAAGAGGAAAATAAAGGATTATTTAAATGTGCAATAAATTAGAGCGGATAGGGCGTTTTAAGGACAAGAAAATTAAATATTTTGCAAGTTTTCGTGAGACACTCAGAGAACACTAAATTAAATATTACATCCACGCACATAAAACGGCTTGAAATACATTATGAATTGCTTAGTGTTCGTAGCAGATAAGAATTCCGTAAAAAATGCTAACCAAATATTGAATGATCTTTTTGTGTTGTTCTATGTCATTAGGAAAACCAGAAACACCTATACTTTTGTAATTAAGGGTGTAAGAGAATGTTAATTATAAAGTGTGCCTTTATTCTTCATCTTCAATACAACATTATATGTATGCTACAGTATTACAGTACATAAATAATTCAATGAATTCACTCTGTACTGTAGGAGTTTCGTGTCTCACGTTCTCACAACTCTCTCTCTCTCCCTAGTTCAGGTTACATCTATCATGTCATGTTATCTTACATCTATCATTGGCAATTTAAAATAAATCATTTATCATTACACTTTACTTTGAAACATATTCCGAATAATTATTCTAAATTGTGTTTTAAAGCCAAAATTAACCGAGGTAGATAATATATAGTTCAGTGGAATCAAGGTTAGCAAGGTATTTACTGACTACTGAATCACTATGTAATTAAGTTAAATTGCCCAAAAGTTTCAAGTATGCTCTAACGATTACCAGATTTTACTTAATGATATCGATTAGCAAATTTTGCATATTTAAGACTGCTATTAAGAAACAAAAAATAAAATACCAGTTTTGTAAGAAAAATGCAAGTTAAAAACCGGCAACATGCATAATTTGTAATTCTAATTGGCCGCAATTTAAAGTGGCTTAAAAACAATGAATCTATCTTAAAAATATCTATTTTTGGCTTTAAAGTGAAATACCTTAAAGAAGTAGCATTGTGGCTTATTGCTTGCATTTAATTTGGCTTAAATTACTTCTGGTCTAACAAATTAACTTAAGTTGTGTGTAATTTGTATTTTTATAGGAATTAGAAATTATTCGAATTGATAGCACATAATTAGTCATGTACCTATTACTAATACACTAATACTAATTGAATAAATAATAGTAGTTGGTTAATCATCTTCGGTTACCTCATTATTATCATAAGTTTATGCTACGTCAGTAAAGGCTTAGTAGCTCTTCTACGTCGCCCACGCTTTTCTTTGCCCTAACGGAATATATTTCACCATTGCAGGAAATGTACTTTTTTGTTCACTGAAGCGGCGCCTAATATGTTTACAAATAAACTGATTGTGATATATTGGACATATTGTGTACCCGTTGAAGAACGTTTAGTTTTGAACTTGAAGAAGAAGGATTCTTGGTCGATCAGTCCATTCAGATTTAATGAAGACACCAAAAATTTTTCATTTATGATGACGATTATGCAAAGAAAGTAGACGGTCACATTAAATACATTGTCTTTTAATATACTTTTAAGCCTAAAAAATGTTTTTTGGACAATTTACTTTGTTTTTAAGCCGCGTTAATATTAAGTTTTTTTAATTCAGCACAAAGGCAATGTAAAGTGACACCATAATTTAATTATTGTGCCCCAAATTTTTCACACCAATATCTATTAGAATTAAAAGTAGTTCATAATTTACCCGTTACTAGTTCGAAGTGTCAGAGTGTCAACTCAGACTACAAATTATTTTTTTGGGTCACATTTACTTGAATACGTTTGCACTTTTTACTGAACGGAAATAGTAGCCTTTAAAGTTCATTACGTGACTTTACGCATATGTTGTCGATATATCGAGTATTAGGTGACTTTTTCATTCCTGAAATATGCAATTACAGAGTGCAAAAAATTTTCACTGTAATTTCGCTACAACAAGGCGCTATAAAAGTTTAAACTTTGCATGGCATTCCTCTTTCAGTCACGGGATTGGTAGTCAAGCTTAAACATCCACTGCTAAAGATACGAATAAACTTGATTTCCTTCGACATAATACACATCACTATTTCTGAGTATGGAAGGTAGAACTCAGTTCCCCGAATTTCTGAAAGTTTTTCCTGAATTGGTGAAGAGCTTTGCTAGGGATACTGAAATAGAGGATATGCCGGAAACAAATGACTGGCTCATTAAAGTTTTGAAGTATAATGTGCCACATGGAAAGCTTACCAGGTAACTAAATATTTTTTAATCTGCGTTAAACTTTTAAAAATCAAAAACTAAGGGGCCTGATTTATTTTTATTCCAGAGGCTTAGCTGTTTCGGAGACTTACAGATTAATGTCAACAGACATTAATCAAGAAAACACGAGGCTGTCGTATATTTTAGGATGGTGTATGGAAATCGTACGTCGTCGATTTATAATATAATTGAGATTCATCAAGTTCTCATTATACAACCTGGAGAATGTTTAATATTAATGATAACTCGGCTCAGAATATATAAAATCTGCAATTAAACGGGAATCCTGATCAAAATTCCTTTAATACAATAATTTAATAAAAATGCAACATTTCTTTATTTGAAAAGCTGTTTACTCTACATTGCATCACTTCCACCACCAAGGGGCACTGCGTTAAAATTATTTATTACTTTTGCAGTTACAAGCCAGCTTTTTGATTGGTGATGATATAATGGACGGTTCCGAAATACGCAGGGGAAAACCATGTTGGTACAAGGTGGAAAATAATGGCGTAGCAGCTTTTAATGATACTATACTCTTGGAAAACGTCGTCTACAAAATTTTAAAATTGTATTTTGGAACCAAACCTTATTATGTCGACTTAATGGAAAGGACGATATCAAAGTTCTTGAAAAAATTCTATGTTATAGCCCTTCAAAAATAAGGCTTAGTTTATGTAGGTGTCCCTACACCTAAAATGCATCCCTGATTTTATAGGGAATTAAAACGAAAAGTATTCCCTATGTTCGCCATGTTAAGTTTTTTTTCCGCGGACTTCATTTTGGGGAATTTGGCCGAGGATTTCACAACATTTAAATGTTGGAGCAGGTAAAGGGATACCTTGGGCAGTTTTTAAGAAAAAATTGGCTGCGGTACATTTCATTTCGATTTTTAATTGTCTTTCAAACATTTGGCAAAAATCCGCTTTTTTTAGCAGAAAAGACGTATATTTGGGCCCTCCCTTTTGGCATTTATTGTAATGTTATGTAAAATCGTTACTTAAGGGTAATTAATAGTTATCAAGTTGACATAGTAAGCCAAACAAGGGTATTTGAATATGCAAAATTCGAAAATGGAATCCATTTTTTTCGGCGCGCGCGTAGGTAACAAACATTACAGTACGAGTCATAAAGACCTGAATGTAGCATGTAGAGTTCTTCCATGAAACCCAATGAAGTAAAAGTCCAATATTACGATACTATTATATGCACCCATATATGTAGAAGGTATATGCATATAGAGCGCGCGCGCTTCTGCATGACGCACTTCAAAAAGCGTTGAAAATCAGAATTTATACATCTCCCGTGATACACATGGCTATAAATCACCACAACTATGATATTATTGTGTGCACCTATGTACGTATAGAGCGCGCGCGCTTCTGCATGCCATACTTCGAATGGTGACCTGGAAATAAAATGAAAAGGAATTCGAGAAAAGAATACAAAGTGGAAAATCTTAAAGGTAAGTATATTATTTCAGTTGTCGTATATATCTTTTCTCGAATTCCTTTTCATTTTATTTCCAGGTCACCATTCGAAGTATGTCATGCAGAAGCGCGCGCGCTCTATACGTACATAGGTGCACACAATAATATCATAGTTGTGGTTATTTATAGCCATGTGTATCACGGGAGATGTATAAATTCTGATTTTCAACGCTTTTTGAAGTGCGTCATGCAGAAGCGCGCGCGCTCTATATGCATATACCTTCTACATATATGGGTGCATATAATAGTATCGTAATATTGGACTTTTACTTCATTGGGTTTCATGGAAGAACTCTACATGCTACATTCAGGTCTTTATGACTCGTACTGTAATGTTTGTTACCTACGCGCGCGCCGAAAAAAATGGATTCCATTTTCGAATTTTGCATATTCAAATACCCTTGTTTGGCTTACTATGTCAACTTGATAACTATTAATTACCCTTAAGTAACGATTTTACATAACATTACAATAAATGCCAAAAGGGAGGGCCCAAATATACGTCTTTTCTGCTAAAAAAAGCGGATTTTTGCCAAATGTTTGAAAGACAATTAAAAATCGAAATGAAATGTACCGCAGCCAATTTTTTCTTAAAAACTGCCCAAGGTATCCCTTTACCTGCTCCAACATTTAAATGTTGTGAAATCCTCGGCCAAATTCCCCAAAATGAAGTCCGCGGAAAAAAAACTTAACATGGCGAACATAGGGAATACTTTTCGTTTTAATTCCCTATAAAATCAGGGATGCATTTTAGGTGTAGGGACACCTACATAAACTAAGCCTTATTTTTGAAGGGCTATAACATAGAATTTTTTCAAGAACTTTGATATCGTCCTTTTCCATGAAACTGTTCTGAAAACTGCTTATGGGCAAAGTTTGGATACAAGATCTTCGTTGGCAAATAATATCGACAGGTAATTCTTTTACCAGTCAAACATGTTATTATGTACACAAATGGAGTACATTTGAACACTTTCAGTATTTATTTTCAGTATTTGCTCCATTTTAGGGTTTTGATAAATATTTTAATTTTTAGCTTTACTTTGAATTTGTACAAGCAAATTGTGAAGTACAAAACGAGTTATTACTCATTTTACACACCGATTAAGTTGGCAATGACAATGGTATGATATTTTCTAATTATTAAAATATAAAAATCTTCATGCCTTATTTACTATTTGATGCCTTCGTGGAGAATTCCAAAATATTTTTAATTGTAGGCTGGAATTAAGAATAACAAAGTGTTTACTGAAGTGGAGAACCTTTGTTTCGAAATTGGATACATGTTCCAAGTTCAAGATGATTACTTGGATTGCTTTGAAGATTCTGAAGTAACTGGAAAGGTTGGAACTGACATTGAAGATGGAAAGTGTACTTGGCTTTTTGTTACTGCTATGGAAAAAGGTACTATGCAGGAAAAGTTCTATCTGAAAGTAAGTTCTATTTTTCGAAAATGAACGGCTTATCATGGCTTCCTGTAATTTATATATTTGCCTTTAAAATAGTCAAAAGCATTAATTAAATTCCTTTACGATCGCCCACTTTTAATACCATGTTATTCCAACGTGATCCATTTCATGATTTATTCCTTACGGTTGGCGTTTGCATTGCATATAAACATTTTTTTCAAAAAAACAATGTAGTTTAATGTTTGATTTATTCTTAAAGGAAATGTACAGAGCTAAGAAAGTTGAAGACGTAAAGGAAATGTACATAAAATTGAAAGTACGGGAGGCATACATGGACTTTGAAGAGGAAATGTACAATAAAATATTGCACAAAGCTGAATCTTTGTCAGGAGACGAGCCAAAAGAAATACTGATAAATTTAGCAAATAAGATATACAGAAGAAACAAATAAATCCTAATGGATTATTAAAATAGTTAAAATTATTCTCATGGAACAGCATTGACCATACTTTTAAGAGTTTTTCATGTTACCAAAAAATAAAGTTTGCATTAAGTCTTTCTGAATTTTCTCAAAATTGAAATAGTATATTAATAATATTATAATTAAATATAATGACATTATTTCAAGTGTAGACTAATGCACTCTCAAAATATAATTATAATATACTCCTGTGTAGGAATTTTGAGGCATTCATTTTCCTCTACTATACTTGGTTTCTACAACGTTTCACTGGTTTATCACATTTCTATTTGAAAACAGACCAATCAAAATACAACTACTATTTAATATTCACCTAAAGGTAAAGGTAGCCAGCTTAGAATATTTTTTTAACTCATATTAGCAAATTTATTTTATATAGACTCCTTAGCAGTGTTTAAAATGTTGCAAACTTACACACTTATTACATATTATTGCATTGCATTACTTATTTACACACTACATAGAGGGAAACTATATACAGAAAAATACGTACGTTTAAAACATAGCAGTGAATATGTCCGCGCCAACCAGTGCAATCCGACAGGCATGTATGCCTGCCTAGCCAAACGAGGCAAGCTCTGGTTTCCTAGGCAGGCAGACCCTTGACGTTTCAGCCAAATGGTGCAATATATTAACGCAAGCGACTGCATTATGCAATAATTGGTTCTCTTATTTATTATATTACTTTTCGAGATATTTCTCATAATGTGCATGAAATGATTGCTTATAGCTATTATCTCTTAATGTTATGCTTATTTTTCATTCTAAAGATTGGTTTTAAGTCTTCAACTAAAAGGTGAGTTTATCGCAGTAACAATGGTCGTATTCTTCTGCAAAGGTACGTGACTGAAGATAATATCAACGTCCTACTTATTAGATTGTGATTTCCGTCAAATGTGTAAGTAAGAAATAAATCACAGAGGTTATACTGGTTGTGACAAGGAGTGTGGAAGTTCACTCATATGTTTTAGAGTTCGTCCAAAGTTCAAAATTACATTTTAGATTTCCCAGTGACATTAGCCATGCCAAACTATGTATCGTAGTGAAGGCTTCGAAATACACAGCTTGAAATTTCTTTAGTGTCCTTGCCAGGATGTCCTACAATTTTACATTGACTGCTGCTATGAAATTGATCGTTAAATCGTTATTGACGATCACTTCAGCTTAACAAATTATAACGTTGAAGCTATTGCTGCATTATGCATTACTACTGTTTATGTTCTAACTATTTAAACATGCATCGTTTGGCTAGGCAGGCATAAATGTCTGGCGGATTGCACTGGTTGGCGCGGACAAATATATCAGGCTAGTATGTATAAGTGTTCAATACTTTAAGGGAATCAATAGTTTATCTGAGTTTATCTGTATTATTTCTCTTATTATTCACAACATACATCTCGATCTAAAAATAATGGATTCCTTGACTAAAGGACTTGCAACTAACTTTCTTGCAAAATACGTGCAATCACTTTCCAAATACGTAAACTTTTTCTACCTTGTTCTTGTCGTAGTTCATTTATTATTTATTAGGATGAAAAGTCGCTGAGCTTTGGGCTAAAAACAGTTACCTTCTTCGAAACATGAGTGTAGTTCACTACCGGTTGCACAGCAATTTTTTACCCTACTTTAGATAATAATTAACTGTTTTCTGGAAAAATATTTTAATATCATGATTAACAGTTGCAAGAATTTAAAGAAATGTATTACTGATTTCTTAATTCCATTAAACATGCAAATGAGGTATATGAAGAAGCTGATTTTTATGATTTAACAGAATTCAAAAATACAGTCCAATGAAACTTAGATCAGTAAAAACTTTAGAAACGCGTATCGAGCACGTAGCCAGAAATGTTTTCATGCGGCGGCCGATATACCAAGCAATTTTATTTTACTTTTACGGGAAATTTCTTATACTAGATTAGGGAAGCTTGGCATACCAAACCACCCTCTAAATACGTCCTTGCCGACTTGTTTTGGTTAAAGTGGAACTCAATAAACCCAATAGTAGATAAATTATATAAAGGTAAGTGAACTGAAGTTATTTAAGCTTCTATCTTTCCCCAGCTTGAAGTTATATAAAATAAAGCACTGCCATCAATACAGCTTACGGTTGCAAAACTATTTTTAAGAAAAGAGTAGACAAAATAAAAAGTGGAATAAAAAGCAAATATTTATAAATGTTGTCCAAGGGGACACATAAAATTCTTAAAACCACTTTAAATCAATTCAAAAGTCCTTGAAAGCCTATTTTAGGGTTTTAAATTCTTGGTCGGATTTATTCAACACTATACATATTATTGGTATTTATTACACCGCAATATAGCAAAATATATTTTACAGTTGTATAGCAAATATAATATTCAACTTTAGTTATCATTGCCTAAAATCAAAGCTTACTTGAGCAACAACTTAAGCGTTTTTAGTAGGTGCTGAAAATAAAGAAGTCTGTAGTTATTTCTGGAAGGTTCTTATTGCAAAATCCACGATCCTATGTTCGTTAAGAAATTGGTATTCACTTAGCCTCCATTCACTAATTCCTTTCTAATTGACAAAATGACTACAACAATATTGCTTAAACCCTTCTTAAATCTTCCAAATGACCACAGCAACACAAATTGATAATTATATTTTATGTTTTGATAAATATTATCAGGTGGTGTTGGGATTCCAATTGAATTTCGAGGAAGCGGTTGCGATGGACGGTGTTAAGGCAAAGGGAAGAACGCCGACAGCAGACAGAAAGTTCGCCGACACACCCCTAAAAGTCAACCAAATGACCCAGTGACCCTATGACATGACCAAACACGTGACCCTGAACAATTTTGTCCATTGCCGACAGCACCGGAAACCACAGGAAGTAGGAGAAATGCCCGCCGACAGTAGGAAACACATGGCCGACAGTAGCAAACACACTACCTACAGTACCATAACACCAGCCGACACTGCTTTCCATGCATTACTATAGTCCACACCTTAGATACAGTACTGCTAATAGCCAAAAAAGTACTTCCATTTACCAAGACAGTATTTCTAATACCCCAAACAGCACTTCTAAAAGCAAAGACAGTGCTGTGAACAGCACAGACAGTGGTGCGAACAGCGCACACACTTGTTCGAACAGCGCACACACTTGTGCAAACAGCGCACACACTTGTTCAAACAGCGCACACACTTGTGCAAACAGCGTACACACTTGTTCGAACAGCGCACACACTTGTTCGAACAGCGCACACACTTGTTCGAACAGCGCACACACTTGTTCGAACAGCGCTCACACCTGTTCGAACGGCGCAGACCCTTGTTCGAACAGGGGCAGACAGTGGGGCGACCAGCGCAGACAGCTATGCGAACAGTGCAGACAGCAATGCGATCAGCGCAGACAGCTACACGAACAGCGCAGAAAGCTATGCGAACAGCGCAGACAGTGGTGCGACCAGCGCAGACAGCTATGCGAACAGTGCAGACAGCAATGCGATCAGCGCAGACAGCTATACGAACAGCGCAGAAAGCTATGCGAACAGCGCAATCAGTGGTGCAAACAGCGCAAACAGTGGTGCAAACAGCGCAAACAGTGGTGCGAACAGCGCAGACAGTTGTGCGAACAGCGCAGACAGTGGTGCGAACAGCGCAGACAGTGGTGCGAACAGCGCAGACAGCTATGCGAACAGCGCAGACAGCTATGCGAACAGTGCAGACAGCAATGCGATCAGCGCAGAAAGCTATACGAACAGCGCAGAAAGCTATGCGAACAGCGTAGACAGTGGTGCGACCAGCGCCGACAATGGTGCGACCAGCGCCGACAATGGTGCGACCGGCTCAGACAGTGGAGCGAACAGCACAGACAGTGGTGCGAACAGCACAGACAGTGGTGCGAACAGCACAGACAGTGGTGCGAACAGCACAGACAGTGGTGCGAACAGCACAGACAGTGGTGCGAACAGCACAGACAGTGGTGCGAACAGCGCAGCCAGTAGTGCGACAGCGCAGATACTTGTGCAAACCCATATACAGTATTTAATTTGCAGAAGACAGTAGTAAATACATGGCCGACAGTAGGCTAATACCCGCCGACAGTACTTTTGAGGTTGTATTATAATGCAAAGCGAAAATACAGAAATACTCTTAGCGCAGTCAGTGGTTTCAACTGCGCTGACAGTTGGGGAACAGCGCAGACAGTGGGGAAAGTAGCGCTGACATTAACAAAACTACAGCAGACAGCAGCAAATACTCATCCGACAGTGGTAAACACACGGCCGACAGTGGTAAACACACGGCATACAGTATTAAAAACACAACAGAGAATAGTATAACGTCATCCGACAGTGCTTTCCATGCATTAGTATAACCCACAACTTAGATACATAACTACTAACGTCGCAGACAGTTGTGGTAACAGCGCAGACAGTGGTGCGAACAGCGCAGACAGTAGTGCGAACAGCGCAGACAGTGGTGCGAACAGCGCAGACTGTGGTGCAAACAGCGCAGACAGTTGAACAAACAGCGTAGACAGTAGTTCGAACAGCGCAGACAGATATGCAAACAGCACAGACAGATATGCGAACGGTGCACACAGCAATGCGAAGAGCGCAGACACTTGTACCAACAGCGCAGACACTTGTACTAACAGCGCAGACACTTGTACTGACAGCGCAGACACTTGTACTGACAGCGCAGAAACTTGTACTAACAGCGCAGACACTTGTACTGACAGCGCAGACACTTGTACTGACAGCGCAGACACTTGTACTAACAGCGCAGACAGATATGCAAAAAGAGCAGACAGTAGTGTGAATAGCGCTGACAGTAATAAAACTAAAGCAGACTGCAAGAAATGCATCGTCGACAGTAGCATATTATCCGCCGAAGGCTTTTGAGAAAGTAACATTATCCAAAACTTATATAGACTGTTGCTAACAGCGCAAACAATAGTGGGAACAGCGCTATCAGTTATGTGAACAGCGCAGATGGTGAGAATAGCGCTGACAGTTGTAGAACTACCGCAGACAGTTGTAGAACTACCACAGACAGTTGTAGAACTACCGCAGACAGTTGTAGAACTACCGCAGACAGTTGTAGAACTACCGCAGACAGTTGTAGAACTACCGCAGACAGTTGTAGAACTACCGCAGACAGTTGTAGAACTACCGCAGACAGTTGTAGAACTACCGCAGACAGTTGTAGAACTACCGCAGACAGTTGTAGAACTACCGCAGACAGTTGTAGAACTACCGCAGACAGTTGTAGAACTACCGCAGACAGTTGTAGAACTACCGCAGACAGTTGTAGAACTACCGCAGACAGTTGTAGAACTACCGCAGACAGTTGTAGAACTACCGCAGACAGTTGTAGAACTACCGCAGACAGTTGTAGAACTACCGCAGACAGTTGTAGAACTACCGCAGACAGTTGTAGAACTACCGCAGACAGTTGTAGAACTACCGCAGACAGTTGTAGAACTACCGCGGACAGTTGTAGAACTACCGCAGACAGTTGTAGAACTACCGCAGACAGTTGTAGAACTACCGCAGACAGTTGTAGAACTACCGCAGACAGTTGTAGAACTACCGCAGACAGTTGTAGAACTACCGCAGACAGTTGTAGAACTACCGCGGACAGTTGTAAACACATGGCCGACCGTAATAAACACATGGCAGACAGTAGTAAACACATGGCAGACAGTAGTAAACACATGGCAGACAGTAGTAAACACATGGCAGACAGTAGTAAACACATGGCAGACAGTAGTAAACACATGGCAGACAGTAGTAAACACACGGCCGAGAGTAATATAGACCAGCCGACAGTGCTTGCCAAGCATTAGTATAACCCACAACTCAGATACACTACTACAGACAGCGCAGACAGTAGTCGAAACTGCACACACAATTGTGCGAACAGCGCAGACACTTGTACAAATCGCGCAGACATTTGTGCAAAAATCGCTAAGTTAGTAGTGGGAACACCGCAGACACTTGTGCGAATAGCGAAGTTAGTAGTGGGAACATCGCAGACTGTGTAAATAGCGCCGATAGTAGTTGGAACATCGCAGATTCTTGTGCGAATAGCGAAGTTAGTAGTGGGAACATCGCAGATTCTTGTGCGAATAGCGAAGTTAGTAGTGGGAACATCGCAGACACTTGTGTAAATAGCGCCGATAGTAGTTGGAGAAGCGCAAACAGTAGAGGAAACAGCGCACACAGAAAATAATCTGCCGCAGACAGTAAAAAAACATTGCCGACAGTAGAATAATACCCGCCTACAGTAGTTTTGAGGGTGTATTAGAATGCAGAGCTTAAATACACTAATACTAACAGCGCAGACAGAGGTTTGACTACGCTGACAGTTTGGTGAACACCGCAGACAGTGAGGAGAATAGCGCTTGCAGTAATAAAAGATAGTAGTAAATACATTGGCGACAGTAGGATAATACCGGCCGACATTACTTTTGAAGATTAATTATAACTCAAAGTTTAAATACACTACTACGCACGGCGCAGACAATGGTTTGACAGCGCTGACAGTTGGGGGTAAAGCGCAGACAGTGAGGGGAATACCGCTTGAAGTAATAAAAGTACCACAGACAGTGGTAAATGCAAAACCGACAGTGGTAAGCACACGACCGACAGTGGTAAGCACACGACCGACAGTAGTAAACACCCGGCCGACAGTAGTAAACACACGACCGACAGTAGTAAGCACACTGCCGACAGTAGCAAGCACACGGCCGACAGTAGTAAACACACGAAGCAAAGCAGACAGTAGTCGGAGCATGGCAGACAGTAGTCGGAGCAGGGCAGACAGTAGTCGGAGCAGGGCCGACAGTAGTGGAGCAGGGCAGACAGTAGTCGGAGCTGGGCAGACAGTTGTCGGAGCATGGCAGACAGTTGTCGGAACACCGCTGTATTGGGAACAGCGCACACTATATTGGGAACAGCGCACACTATATTGGGAACAGTGCACACTATATTGGGAACAGCGCACACTATATTGGGAACAGCGCACACTATATTGGTAACAGCGCACACTATATTGGTAACAGCGCACACTATATTGGGAACAGCACACACAGTATCGGGAACAGCGCAGACAGTAGTCGGAACAGTGCGGACTGTATGGTCGAACAATGTATATTTTCGAAAGTAATGTGGGTTAAAGTTCTGCGTTATACCAATGCTTGGAAAGCACTGTCGGCTGGTACTATATTACTCTCGGCCGTGTGTTTACTACTGTCGGTCGTGTTTTTAGTACTGTCGGTCGTGTGTTTACTACTGTCGGTCGTGTTTTTACTATTGTCGGTCGTGTGTTTACTACTGTCGGTCGTGTGTTTACTACTGTCGGTCGTGTGTTTACTACTGTCGGTCGTGTTTTTAGTACTGTCGGTCGTGTTTTTAGTACTGTCGGTCGTGTGTTTACTACTGTCGGTCGTGTTTTTAGTACTGTCGGTCGTGTGTTTACTACTGTCGGTCGTGTTTTTAGTACTGTCGGTCGTGTGTTTACTACTGTCGGTCGTGTGCTGACCACTGTCGGTTGTGTAATTACCACTGTCCGCGGTACTTTTATTACTGCAAGCGCTGTTCCCATTACTATCTGCGTTATTCGCGAAGTGTCTGCGAGGTTCCCACTACTATCGAGGCTGTTCGCCAAGTGTCTGCGAGGTTCCCACTACTATCGAGGCTGTTCGCCAAGTGTCTGCGATGTTCGCGCCACTGTCTGCGCTGTTCGCACAAGTGTCTACCCTGTTCGTACAACTGTCTGCACTGTTCGCACAAGTGTCTACCCTGTTCGTACAACTGTCTGCACTGTTCGCACAAGTGTCTACCCTGTTCGTACAACTGTCTGCACTGTTCGCACAACTGTCTGCGCTGTTCGCACAACTGTCTGCGCTGTTCGCACAACTGTCTGCGCTGTTCGCACAACTGTCTGCGCTGTTCGCACAACTGTCTGCGCTGTTCGCACAACTGTCTGCGCTGTTCGCACAACTGTCTGCGCTGTTCGCACAACTGTCTGCGCTGTTCGCACAACTGTCTGCGCTGTTCGCACAACTGTCTGCGCTGTTCGCACAACTGTCTGCGCTGTTCGCACAACTGTCTGCGCTGTTCGCACAACTGTCTGCGCTGTTCGCACAACTGTCTGCGCTGTTCGCACAACTGTCTGCGCTGTTCGCACAACTGTCTGCGCTGTTCGCACAACTGTCTGCGCTGTTCGCACAACTGTCTGCGCTGTTCGCACAACTGTCTGCACTGTTCGCACAACTGTCTGCGCTGTTCGTACAACTGTCTGCGCTGTTCGTACAACTGTCTGTGCTGTTCCTACCCTTGTCTGTGCTATTAGAAGTACTGTCTGGGTTATTGGAAGTGCTGTTTTGGCTATTAGAAGTACTGTCTGTGCTATTAGCAGAACTGTATCTAAGTTGTGGGCTATGCTAATGCATGGAAAGCATTGTCGGCTGGTGTTATGGTACTGTAGGCTGTGTGTTTGCTACTGTCGGCCGTGTGTTTACTACTGTCGGCGGGCATTTGCCCTACTTCCTGTGGTTTCCGGTGCTGTCGGCAATGGACAAAATTGTTCAGGGTCATGTGTTTGGTCATGTCATGGGGTCATTGGGTCATTTGGTTGAGTTTTAGGGGTGTGTCGGCGAACTTCCTGTCTGCTGTCGGCGTTCTTCCCTTTGCCCGGTGTTAATTGGTGCCTGGAACACGGTACGACATTGAAGGAGATATCACAGCTGGTATGCAAACTTTTGTACCACTAAAAATTTAATTATTACCTCAGTGTCTGCAAAACTAAGTATGTATTTAATAAATTCAGGTCAGGATGCTGATTCTTTGAACTTGTTGGTTGACGTGATCTTTGAGGGAGTTGATCGGCCTGTAATGGATGTCACTCTGGAAAACAGTGCAGTTGAAGCTGGAAAATCTTACACTATTAGATACAGCATAATTCCTGAATCTGCCCTCAGTGGAAATTCTGTATTCATCAGATTTACTCTCTACCACACAGGACAACGAGAGGTTGTTGAAATCTGCGTCTCTGCTCTAGTCGACATCTTGTAAACAGAAATAATTGTCACAGGCACAATATCTATTTATCTGAAAGCTAATAACTAATAAATTTTGAAGTTGGAAATATTATTAAGAGCATGATCACCTTGGTTTAGTTTTTGATTACTTTACAGTTCCACAAGTCTTATTTCAATATCCTGATTTTTAATGTACTTATTTTCAACTATAATGTAGTACATATAAAAACGCGCGAACAGGGAGGCAAAGTGGCTTAGTGTCAAGAGAGCTCGACTCTCAATCGACTGCTTGCAGCAATGGTTGGTTCACATCCAACTACCTGCAAAAAAGTCCTCACCTACCAAGCCATATAATAGAGATGGAGCCACACTCTGTGGTATGTATATAACTCGCAAGAAGCATCTTCCTACGTGAAGACTTTAAAGCCAATCGTAGGGTACGAGGGTGGCCACTGAGCTTTTGACGTAGTCTCCAATGATGGAAGAGCGCGCGACTTTCATACCTCAATGTAGTAAACACGATGCATTGAGAGTCACTACTCTATGCTTGTCTCAAGCTCATGCAGCATTATCCCTTGTCTCACGACACAGAGTGACCAAACACTTATAGATATCCTTTGTAGACTCATTCTCCCTATCCTCCCCACTCGCAGTTCCGCCTCCACGAATATGCAAGACCTTATGAGTGTTATTGTTCTATAGAGAGCGAAGCGAGTCGCAGCTTATAGTTATTCTATGTACCAAGCAATGTCCACACACGGATATCTTGGGTATACAAAAGAACAGAAAAAGAAGCTTATGAACAACTGCGGATAGTACAAGGACGGTATAGACCCTTATCGGTGTGTTCGTGAATAGATAACTCTGGCCTGATCTGACTATCACCATCAGACCGTATACAAATCTGCGGCTGGAGAGTGTGGAGAAGTGTTGGCTCGGGGTACGTCCTTGCACGACTACATGGTCTAAAAATCTCGTTTGATTATTCCATGCCGGGTGAGCGGCCTGGGTGACTACACTACAACACATACTACTTCTGCAGAAAACAACAAGCAATACTATTAATTATTATATACTATGTAATTTGGTACAAACCTAGTGATTGTAAATGAATTGTAAAAGCTACGGCTATATCAATGAATAAAACTTTACTTTACCTTTTTTTAAAAACGCGCGAACTATTTTTGGCCGTCATAAAGCAATAAATTAATGATAAAATAATAATAATCCAATCTACCTTTTCAAAAGAATTTTTTGTAATAGTAAAGGTTCATCTGCATCACCAATTGTTATTTACTAAAAATTATATTTAATGGAAAATCAACATTTCTCTTATTCAACTGTAGCATATTGCTTCGCAAAGAGTTACGACTTTCAATAAAAAGGAGGGTATCAAAAATATTGAGGGTGAATATCTTTAGGTAGGCACTCCATTATGTGGGTAAGCAATTCCATTGCCATGATACATCATTGAATATTCGTATGACAATTAACGTAAAACGATAAAATATTAGATAAAATATTTGTATGTATGTATCAGCAACCTAACTTTATTAGGCAAGTAATTGTCTTCTACAAATTAACTATTTACTAGGTTATTATGTGTCATTGTAATGCTTTGTGTGACTACCATTATGTTACCTCAACCCACATTCAATGTTCTAATTCGTGCGCACGAAATTGTTTTGTACACCTGCACAAAATGCACAAAATGCACAGTGCAAAACGTGCACAAAATGAACAGTGCAAAAACCCACAAACAGAGAGTACAGAGAAAAAAAGAGATATTATGAAGTGCTGATTTTTAATCAATCGATATCAGTTCTACGGAGACATGATGCAATTGGCGGACAGGGAGAGCGTTTGCAGTGCACTTGTAGATAATCACATTTTTCATCCCACCGACATTTTAGATTGGCGCAAGATCTTTCTGGTCTACTGGGACCTGAAACAAATATATTTACAAAGTTTGAGAAATTCAGGAGACTAATGACTAAATACATCTGAGTTTTTAACAAGACTTTTGATTAGCTTAGTATAACAGATGAGAAATAAGGAATTTGTGTCAGGGACCAAACCAAATCATAAGAAACTTACTAGTATGAGCAGCCGATCCATAAATCATCATGGAAAGAATGCTAGCAGCCAATAAAAATTTTAACGTGAGACTCATTTGGCTAAATCGTTTTGCTAATAACTTTTTATCCACTAATAGCAAAAAAATTTTGACTTAAAGTTAAATTTTTCAATGTGTAAGCCTACGCAATGTGCTGCAATAACTGCTAAAACTAAAAGCAATTCCTTTGTCAATTTCGTGATTTTATTGTCTACCATTGATATTGAAATCTATATGAAGAGAAACAAACATCGTCAGAAAACATTATAGGATCTTATCTCTAAGTTTTCAATGAGCAATTATAAATCATGTTTGCATTAATTTTACGACTTCATTTATAACGAGGCGTTCACCCAAATCAAGCATTCACCCAAATCAAGCGATAAATCAAATGTTGCGTTCACTAAAATCGGGTGCGCAAAGCAAATCTGAGATTTGCAAAAACGAATTTCAATTTTTAGCGAGCCAAAGGCTGAGTTATGGAGAAGTTAAAGGGAGTTGCCCAAGGAAGTAGCCCAGCCTCTCCAGGGAGTTACAAAAAAATTGTCCACGAAATATAGCGGATAATGGGTATTGAAATTTGGACATCCATGGCCGGCTAAACAAACAAATAGACTGAGAAATCGAAGTCATGGTGGATAATTGAAATTTTGAATACTCGAGAGAAAATGTACCTTGACTAAAATGTTGTAACTAAATTCTGACGCATGTACATTGTGTGATACGTCGGCATCAGATTAAACAACACATATGTTAATACATGGAGCTGATGGCTCTGTTTACGACTCTATTTATAATATGTTGGACATTAAAATCATTGGATGTAATGTTTTTAATGTAATGTTTAAACACTGTAATGTTATTTCCCTATGATGAGTGACATGCGGCCACCACTGCAATGTTAATTCTCTATGACGCGTGACATAAAGCCAACACTGTAATTTTATTTCCCTAAGATGCGTGACATGCGGACAACACTGTTGTCATTTCCCTATGATGCGTGACATGTAGTCATCACTGTAATGTTAAATCCCCATGATGCGTTGCATTTGGCCATCACGGTAGTGTTATTTCCCTATGATGTGTGACATGTGGCCATCACGGTAGTGTTATTTCCCTATGATGCGTGACATGTGGCCAACACTGTAATGTTATTTCCCTATGATGCGTGACATTTGGCCAACACTGTAATGTTATTTCTCTGTGATGCGTGATATATGGCCAACACTGTAATGTTATTGCCCTATGATGCGTGACATTTGGCCATCACTGAAATTTTATTTCCCTATGATGCGGACATGAGGCCAGCAGGGCAATGGTAGTTCCCTATGATGCGTGACATGAGCCAACACTGTAATGTTATTAGGTTCTTTTTATTTGGGGGTGCTAAATTCATTTTGGGGGGTGCCTTTTAGTCCTACCGAACTTAAGCTACGCATGACTCATTACATGATATGATGACGTCATTCGGCGACACGGACGACAAATTACGCGTGTTAGTATAAGAGTAATAATAAGGCCTGCATGCCAACCTCCCCTACTTTCTCACATTCAAATCCAGAAATCACACACGACCCTTTGCAACACAAAAATCATTTTCTGGTCTTTTAACTTGAGAACTTTAGTATGAGTAATTATAATGAAATGAAGATTCTAATTTAACCTACATGAAATTTTCGGGCCTATTAACTTTAAAATTAATATGAATAATTTTATAAACAGTAAATTACTGTTTTGATCAATCCGATAACACTGTTTTAGCGAGCCAGGGGCTCACTTATGGAACGTGCTGTCTGTCCGTACATGTATGTCACTACCATAACTCTTGAAAGCAAGACCGATTTGGATAATAAAGACCTCTGATTTGAACTCATCTCAACCTAGTTTAGACTGAATTGAAAATGGGCGTTGTCGCTTCACCTTTTTTGAGATACCGTCCATAAAAACGCTTCGACTTTACATTGGATAAAAGAGGGTAATTGGGTTTTGAGTACACAATACCCATTGATACGCTGGTACACTGCCTCTAGTAGTTATCGGGATAGTAAAATGTATTTTACTCTGCTTCCCCTTTGTATTGAATACCATAATCAAACAGGATTTTTAGGTGAACAAAATAGTTTTTCGGTGTTTTTACTATTGGGAATCGGCAAGCCAACTTTTTGAATATGTTCCATTATATGACGCGGTTAGCTAACTTTTTGGGTATTTCCCATTCCCATTATATGACGCGCTAAGCTAACATTTTGGGTATTTCCCATTATATGACGCGCTAAGCTAACTTTTTGGGTATTTCTCATTATATGAAGCGGTACTAACTTTTTGGGTGACAGGATTTTTCTCAAGACAGTTCCCATTGGAGACTTTTCCCAATGAAAGACAGTTCCCATTGGAGACTTTTCCCAATGGAAGACAGTTCCCATTGGAGACTTCCCATTTGAAGACTTTTTCCTTTTGAAGACAGTTCCCATTGGAGACTTCCCATTTGAAGACAGTTCCCATTGGAGACTTTTCCCATTTGAAGACAGTTCCCATTGGAAAGCATTTCCCATTGGAAAACAGTTCCCATTGAAGACTATTCCCATTAAAGACTATTCCCATTGGAAGACAGTTCCCATTGGAGACTATTCCCATTGGAAGACAGTTCCCATTGGAGACTTTTCTCATTGGAAGACAGTTCCCATTGGAAGACAGTTCCCATTGGAAGACAGTTCCCATTGGAAGACAGTTCCCATTGGAAGACAGTTCCCATTGGAAGACAGTTCCCATTGGAAGACAGTTCCCATTGGAAGACAGTTCCCATTGGAAGACAATTCCCATTGGAAGACAATTCCCATTGGAAGACAGTTCCCATTGGAAGACAGTTCCCATTGGAGTTCTATTAACTTATTTTAATATAAGTATTTTAACCAACTCCGATACCATGTTATTTTCTGACCTATTAACTTATTTAAAAATTTGTAATTTAACCAACTCCGATACCGTCCCCATAAACAATTTACGCTTTTAAAACGTTACGTAATCGTAACTCAAAAACGAATTTTGGTAATAATTTCGTTTTCGTATAACGAAATAAAAACGTTAAAATTTCCCCCTAGAATACTAAGGGTTTACAAAGTCATTTGCAAATAATTTAAAATTGCGATTTTCTGATTATTTTTTTTAATCGTCCCGACTGCGCTTGCCTCGTGGTTATTTTTGCGGATTATAATCCCTCAAAAATAATCGTCCTCGGAGACGATTTTATTTGATTATAAATTATAATCACGGCTACACTCACGTTTTGTCCGTTGAAACTTTACACAGAATGTATTTGTAGAAGTCAAAGTGAGCCTTGACATGGGTCTCGTGTTTCACAATGCCCCCATCAATAAAATAATTTTGCCTGTGCAGGAAAATAATCACAACACCTCAATCATCGTGACAATTAAATTTAAACTTATAACCAATAATTTATAATTTATCGGAGACTGTAGACCACTACTATAACGAAACGTTTCCATAATCACGATATTATAACGCAATAACAACGAAAATATTAACGCTTTATTAATACGTTATAGTTACTTAATAATAACGATGAATAATTACGTTAAAAAAAGCATTATTTATGCGAAATAATAACAAAAATATATTCAACACTAACACGCTTTAAAACAGGTTTCCATCTGAAACACAAATGAAAAATATTTAATCAATATTACATTTATATGTTTCGTTGGCAAGTACTGTTTTAAACATTTTTCTACATTTATTAGAAACATTTCAGAACTGTATGTGCAATTAAATAATTAAAATATTTTAGATAATGAATACTAACCTTTTATAAAGAAATTTTATTTTATAAATATTTATTAGGAAAAGGTAATTCTACTATTATTTCTACAATAAATCCTATACACCATACCTGTTCAGAGTCATCATCACAGTCCGTACTGTCGAATTGATAGTGAGAGTCATCACTATCACTGAGACGAAGTAGACTGATTGTTTGTTTTGAATTAGTTTTTCTGTTAGCAGATTCACTGATTGATTTGAATCAGAAAATATACTGTTAAAATTAGAAAATTGAAATCTTTTCCTTGTTCGTTGGAGAGAAATATTTTTGACTGTTGATATGTATTGATGATTCTAGAAATGAATTAAAACTTGCGCCACAGTTTTGACAGCATGCAGCGAATAATTGGAAAGCAGTGTTTCCGAAACGTTTCACAAACGAAAAGGAAACGCTGCTAAATTTCGTCTTCTAATAGGATTTAGAAAACGATAAGGAAACGTCTCATAAATGACGAAAACGAAATTATTACCAAAATACCATTTAAAAACGTAATTATAACGAAGCATTGTTTATTGGCTTTGTTTGTTTTTTTCTTTAAATATTTGTAATTTAATCGACTCCATGAGTAATTTTATTTAAAGAATTGTAATTCAACGAACTCCGATACCATATTATTTTCTGAGTATTGTAATTTTTGCCCAACTCCGATGAATGACACTTTTTATTTTACTATTTTACTGTTTAGAAAATTTTCTTATGAAAAGAAAAGTGTATTAGTGCTGTTTGTAAGTAATACATTATTTAAGCATAAGTCAACGCCATCTATCCTGCGCATCCTTCAAATGTCAATAATGCCATGCATGGTAGTTGGGTGGTGTTATCATATTGCAAGGTAGGACGATGTAGTATCTACTTGCAGCAGAGGTAAAGCCTACACAGAATTGGGAACACAGAAAACGGAAGACAAATTAATCATTCTTCTTCGTATTATTTATAAGAGTAATGTACTTTTATCGGTATCTGTACTTCATTTAGGCCATATATTTTTGTTTTATGTGAATAATTACATTTATTGCAAATAGCTTAATTTTAGTACACTTCTCGCATGCTACTTCACTTGCACAACGGTGATCACCGAATTATTCTTTCGCAAAGCATCATATTGGTGGAATGTGATAAAATGCCTACATTACTATTTAGTTAAATTTATGTTGTGGGGCATTAAATAAATTATATTCCGACTTACACACGACGATAGATTAATGTACACTTTTAGTAATCAATATAAAGAACATGGATCATTGTTTGAAATATTTATTAGAAAAAATGTGAACCATAAAGACATTCAGAAATACAAGATGCACTAGTTTTTGGAGTTATATGCTTTACTATTACAGATCAATACAAAACCTAAGAATATTACAGGTCTGTGTGATTGTAGTTACATAAAATCTTTATCTGACAGACTGTTCTGAAAGTTTGCTTTAACTTTACAATGTATACTCGGTAAGATATTAAGCTCAGGAACCCAATATATTTGGTTCATGATTTTAATTACTCTTATAACTAATGGAAGGGACTATGTTTATTTGATTTCCGTGCGCTCAATTTTGATTCTGTGTGCCGAATGAGTCATCATCATCATCGCTCACAATGGCTTTGAATGGAGTGAAATGTTTTTACAAAACACAGTAAGCTGGATGCTGGATGCAGTGTGGAAGCATTTGGATATAAAATTTGTTGGTATAAATATTAGTTTATAGTACGGTCAATATTAATTGCTTAAGTAATAATGATGTGTTTGTACAAATAAAATGTTACCCACTATAAAACTAATGTTTGTATAATTTAAGTAAACAGATAATCTTGGACTATGTAGTGAAGATGAATTACCTGAATTAAGATAAACCTGTTTTGTTATTCTATAAGAGTCATCCTGCTTTCGAGGACAGCAAAAGCGGTTAATAAACTGTATTAATAGAATACTTCAAAGCAGAATGCTGTTTTGTCCACCAAAGCAGAACCTTTCAGAACCTTTATCAGTATATTATATTGTCATACAGTTTTATGGCCATGATAGACCTACTGTAGACGTAAGCATCTTGGTTTGCTTGTCGATATGCAGTGTAAAGTCCATTTAGATAATTTTCTAAATAACATTTGTATTCTTATATCAACACAGAGTCGTAAAGAGATTATTACAACGGCGATCACAAAACGGTGTACTTCAATGCTGTGAGTTGGCGCTTATTTTACTTCATAACCCATCTGGATCTACTTACCGGGCAATTGTGTGTTTTCTTCTCTTCAGTTAAGTCTAAGTTGAAACTTAATAATCGATTGTTTTTAATGTTTTTTTGATTTTGTGTTATAACTAGAAAGTTCAAAATGTTTCAAAAGAAATCTCCCACTTTTGTGAAACACAAGAATACCGCAAAGGCTACGTGCAATTTGTGCAACAAAGAGTTTCAGCCCCGTTTTATGTTGAATCACATAAGAATCCATACCGGGGAGAAACCTTACTCCTGTGCATTTTGCGACAAGTGTTTTAATCAAAAGTCAGCTTTGAGCAGTCACATGAAATCTCACACTAAAGAAAAGCCGCACAAATGTGAGATTTGTGAAAAGATGTTCTCAACCAAAGCCCAGCTGAAGATACATTCAAGAATCCATACTGGTAATAAACCGTACAGTTGTGACATCTGTGGAAAAAAGTTCGCACAAAAAGGAAATCAGCAAAAACATCTAGGAACTCACAGTGAACAAAAGAAATTGTTTCCTTGTGAACATTGTGGCAAAAAATTTGCGGACAAAGAAGGCATGAAGAGACACACTAAGCGACTTCACACTGAATATTCTGAGATACCTTTTCCATGTGGCCTTTGCGAAAAAGGATTTTTGTGCAAAAAGAGTTTAAAGTCTCATATGTTAACTCACAATGGAGAAAAAACTTTAGAGTGTACAATTTGTGGACGAAAGTTTTTGCGAAATGCAAGTCTAAAATTGCACATGAGAACCCATACTGGAGAAAGGCCTTTCGAATGTCATTTCTGTGGAAAGAAATTCGCAAGAAGTTCGCATTTAGCAGGACACATTAAAACTCATACAAAAGAAAAATCTTATTTTTGTAGTAATTGTCAAAGAGGGTTTTACTCCAATTCTGCTTTAAAGAAACATTTGAAAGTACACAGTACTGAAGTAAGAAAAAGACTGTTTTCCTGTACAATATGTCCAAAAAAGTATTATCACAATTCTACATTGACAGCTCATTTAAAGACACACAGTGAGGAACCTAAATCGTTTGAGTGTGACCAATGCGGTAAAAAATTCTGGATAATGTCCCTATTAAAGTCTCATAAAGTTTCACACAGCAGTGAAAGAACCTTTGGTTGTAGAACTTGTGGAAAATCTTTTAAAACAAAATTCTGCTTGGCAAATCATCAAAAAATCCACAAAGGAGAAAAGCCTCACTGTTGTACCCTGTGCAATAAGCGTTTTACTTTTAAGTCTAATTTAACGAATCATTTGATATCCCATAGGATATGGCAACTAAAAAAAGATGATCCCAAAATATTACAATCGAAAATTTATTTTAAAAATAGTATTATGTTGAAAAGGTAAGTATACCTAGGTAAATTGTATAATTATTGCAAGTTTTAACCTTAATACTATACTAGTAATACCAGTACTTTTACTCAATAAACTTGTCTTTTGATTTTATAGTTGCAAATACAATGACTCGACAAGTGTTTCCAAAATTTGCCCGAAGATATGTGTGGTAAAACTAAGGCGATGGGAATCCATATCAGAAAATGAAAAAACAGAGCTGATTCTGAGCAGGTAAAAACATCGGTGGTGCGGTATTTTGTTGAAACACGAAACTTTGCAATTTAATAAACTAATGATCAAAATGTTTTCTTTAGCTTTTTATAATTATTTCAATTACATATTTTTAGCAGTGGAGGAAGTAAAACAGAAGCTCAAGTGTTACCGAAATTCAAGTGTAACATTTGTGAAAAATCTTTCCCGGAGATTGCAATTTTGAAGTGGCACAAGAGAACGCACCGAAAGAAAAGTAGTGAAAAGAAACACTTCTGCCAATACTGCAATGCGTCATTCAAAGGTCAATCTCAAGTAATTGAACATGAAAGGCGTCATACTGGGGAGAAACCATTTGCTTGTGAATTTTGTGGGAAAAGATTTGCAGGAAAATCAATTTTATTTGCCCACGTAGCAATGCACACCAATGAACGACCATTTTCATGTGAGAAATGCGATAAGAAATTTCGAAATTCATCAGCTTTGAAAAGTCATCAAAAAGTACATTTAGAGCAGAAAAAATTTTCCTGTTCACATTGTGAGAAGACATTCAAGTGGAAAACGGTTTTAGAAGTGCATAGCAGAAAGCATACAGGAGAAAGACCTTACCATTGTTCATTTTGTAACCAGCGTTTCACCCAAAGTGGACATTTAACTGCCCATTATCGAAGACATGCTGGAGAGAAACCTTTTAAGTGCAAGATTTGTAACAAATGCTTCGGTACTAGTACCCATTTAAACAACCATGCAAAAATACATTCTGATTCGAAAGAAAAACCTTTTGTTTGCCAATTATGCGATAACCGATTTCGCAAAAACGGAGATTTAGCACGGCATTTAGTTATTCATACAGGAGTAAAAAATTTTCACTGTGAATTCTGCAGTAAAGCCTTTATGAGGAAGCAGGAATTGCAAATTCATTTACGAATACATACTGGGGAGAGGCCTTACAAGTGTCCCATGTGCGACAAGGGTTTTCGGCAGAGTGGAATTTTCCAGGACCATTTAAGAACTCATACTAAAGAGAAACCATTCAGTTGTGACCAATGTCTCAAAACATTTAGGAAAAGGTCAAACTTGACCGAACATAAAAAACGATATTGTAGCAAGACAACTTATTAATATTTACTCATTTATATGGTTTGTATTTCTCTGCACTTTACAGGAAATAATTAACATTGAATTATTTAACATTTTTTAAAACACCTAAAGAATCCTTTCAAAGCTATTTTTAATAAGGGTTAAACAAAAATAATTGAGGCTTCTAGGAGTTAAAAGTATAAACTATATTTTAGTGCCTAGATTTTAAATGTGTAATGATTTAAAGTTCTGCAGTTTAAAGAAGTTTTGCATTTGTTTATGATCTTTTACTCAAAATAAATTTCAGGATGTTATGAAGTAAAAATATTATTGTTTTATTTTACTCAACAGTGCTCATATAACATTTACTTAAAGGACAGCCCCAGCAAACGCCCTGTATGAATGCGAAATAGTTATGCGGTATCTTTGATAAATCTGTCCGTCCGTTTCATTTAGCCTGCATCAAACAGATATGTCAATCTTGATTTTCGCAACCCAGTCAGGTTATGAAATCAAAATCATACACTAAAGTTCTTCAAACCTTAATAAATGCAAATAGTGTAACAGTTTTTAATTAACAATATTCAATTCCATCTGTCTATACACAGAATTTTAATTCACAGGAAATTCTGTTAATGCATTTGATAGTCATAGCCATTTATTGACAGAATGGAGCCAAAAATAAAATCTTTTCTCTAAAATTGCTTACACAATGTTGTGGCACTTTTTGAAAGATTAAAATAACCGGACGGTTATATATGGCGTATTATAATTTGTGTAAATAAATAACCATTATATACTTTATTAAGCTGAGAATGTTGTTATAATAACAAAGTTCAGTAGATATATTCATATTCGTAAAATGTGGTCTTGTCTTTATTTTTGTAAATAAATTTCATGTTGAATATTTCCAGTTAGTAGTTGCAGTCTTCAAGATAACTGTCGACAAAAATAATTTTAAGAGTATAAGTCTTTGTTGAAATATTTTACTTATTCCTATACGTTGACAAAGTCAAAGATAATAAACCGTTGCAAAACGGACGTAAACAAATATCGGCATGTGGGTTTATAAATGTAAATCATTATGATTTGATTATCAGAACATCATGGTTTGATTATCAGATCATCATGGTTTGATTATCAGATCATCATGGTTTGATTATCAGATCATCATGGTTTGATTATCAGATCATCATGGTTTGATTATCAGATCATCATGGTTTGATTATCAGATCATCATGGTTTGATTATCAGATCATCATGGTTTGATTATCAGATCATCATGGTTTGATTATCAGATCATCATGGTTTGATTATCAGATCATCATGGTTTGATTATCAGATCATCATGGTTTGATTATCAGATCATCATGGTTTGATTATCAGATCATCATGGTTTGATTATCAGATCATCATGGTTTGATTATCAGATCATCATGGTTTGATTATCAGATCATCATGGTTTGATTATCAGATCATCATGGTTTGATTATCAGATCATCATGGTTTGATTATCAGATCATCATAAGTAGATTCCTGCGAACACATATACAAACAGACAGATCAGGTATATAAATAAAGTAGCTCCCCACGAACACACAGACAGATCATGCTCTAGTAGTTAGCAGAGCAAGGTAAGGTGGCGCTCTGTGGGACGTTGTGTTTCCGTGACTTGTGTCATATATGCATTGCTGTGATTTTGCAAATTTTCGAATTCTGCAGAAACTAAAAGTCCGAGGGTGCTGATTTTCAATAGGAAGCAAGATATGTTAATGACTGATGTTTTAAAAAAATAATGAACAATTTATGTGAATGCGTTCTAAAGTTATACGATCGCCAATCCACAACAGTGTGTACGTCACAGACAGACGTCAGACAGACGTCAGACAGACGGACAGAGTGACAGAGCATTCCCAGTAAATATCGTGCCGATATTTAATAAGCGGCAAAACTGCAGAAGTTGTGTTAAGGAAAACAAATAAAGTAAGCATTTCATATTGTAATATTAATTAGCAAATAATTCTTCCTTTTTATCCCATTTAACTTTTAACTATTTAACCCTTGTAACCATAATGTAAACTTAGTAGGTACCTATATATATTTTTTCTGATCTGTGATTAAACGTTAGCATTGCTTTTATTTTAATTCTATTATTCTTCTCAAAGGAGACTTAGCATAACTAACAGTGTTAAACCATTATCAACTCAGTTTCAACCCATACAGATTTTTTCCTTTTATAGCGCTTAGTCTCCATTTGCCAAACCCAACACCCTTGAAGTAAATCATCTAAGCGATTCAAATATTTAGTTATTTCCATGACGTTTTGTGAATCCGTGATTGAAATCTTAAGAAGGCTTTCCATGATTTCTCTTTTAACTTTAATATATTCTTTAATGAATTTTTGCGTAGCTTCAACAGATGCACTAATGACATCAAACAAACTGAATGAAGGGTTGTTTAGAGCAATAACCATAAGCAGATTGGTGTCAGCGTGTTTATCAACCACTTCGTTTTCAAAGGAAAAAAAGTCGTTTAAAAGGCATCCCAAGTGTATTACATCATTTTGAAGACATTTGGTTTTCTCGTACAATCCCACGTCTTTCAGCCAATCCGTATTAAGGAATTCTCCATGTGCGTATTCAATTAATTCAACGGTGAATATCATTCCGGAATAATGACAACGCGACTCTACGTATTTGTTCACAGATGGAATTACTTTTGTAGTGATTGAATTGCAATCTTGATGAGTGATTGCAATTTGATGAGTCCAATGCTTTATGAAAGATTTGAACCATGTTTCAGGACTATTTTCCTTTAAGGATTGTAATCCTTCCAAATTAGCCAGTTCAATTCCATGTGGATTTTCTGTCAAATTAAACGATGTTTCTTCGCTGGACATCCTCTTGATAACTTGACTTGCCATTGAAGCTTCTTCCCCACTCAGATGGCCAAATACATCACGACCCCAAACCTGGTTTAGGTAGAAACTCGCAGTAACAACTTTTACTACATCCACACTGCGAAATCCATTTGCTCCTGGATAAAGATAAATGGCACATTTACTGTGTTGTTTTGTTTGTTTTAGCCATATTCCGTGTTTCAGTGCAAATTCTTGTCCTGATGTGATTACTGATTCCATTTCATCATGGTGCTTGTAGTTTTCGCAATAATTTTCAAAGTTGAAATTGTCCAATTTAAATAATTCTTGTAGAGATAATTGTGAAGATTTATTAATGAAGCACTGGTATTCATTTAGTATTCTAGTCAACACATCCTTACTTATTGCTGTGATGTCGGTCATATTTTCTTGGCTTTGATATCATCGTCCAGTGTAAAGCGATGTTTATTTCTGGCATCTATTGTAGTGCACTTTGTGGAATTATTAAATAATATTGCAGTTGCAAGTTTTCAAACTCATTTATTTTTGCAGGAAAGCGTTTTCTATTCAAGCCGGACTGAGTGCCATAAACAACGTTTCTACTGGTATCTAATGAACAAAAAAATAAAAATTGTTTTTTAATAGGACATTTAATGCAATTAGTCACTAGAAAGTACCTTAAATACTGTAATGTAAATAATCATTGGGATTATGAATAATTTAGAGAAACAAATACTTTTGTCATTTTTTGTAAAGTTTTCTTAATTAGTGACGTGCCACCTTCAAATACATCTCCAATTGTCTAATTGCAATCTGCATTTTAATAATATCCATTTGCTTATGTTACCAACAAACAAGTAAAAAAGATTTGAAGGCAGTATTCGGGATCTCGATAAGTTTTAATTACTGCCTGGGGTGAATTCAAAACTAAAAGTTTTTAAACAATGCTAAGTTTTAAGTATCAACTAGTAATTCCGCGTGACAAAAGTTAACTGCCATTGTCGCAATTTCATGTAAATAATGCCTTGTGTAATTCTATGTAACATTAACTGCACTTACCCTCCGTCCTACTTCTGTGGAATATTTTTGAATACTAAGTTTACGCACCTTCTCGCCATACGTTTTATTCTGCAAAAATTTTCTCTTTTAAACACAACTTGTCTCCGTTTCATTTCCTTCGAATTATCATTATAATAGTAATTAAGAATGATTATCTTTGGATATTCGTGTAACCAGCTTTTTTGCAGTTTTAATTCAGCCAATAATGTATATCATTATGTTGATAATTTTTATACATTTTTCATGAATTGCTGATGTCAGCCGATGACTTTAAGAAGTGACCGGAGAACAGAAAATGATTCGAGTATTTGTTCGACAAAGATCTCACGCACCTAGAGATCATTTTATCAGCCAACCAGCGTTATTGCTAAATATTTAAAGTTTCCAAAAGCAATCGGGTAACGGTTGAATATTACAGTAATTCAGAGAAAGGGAATCTTATTAGAATACATTAGAATTAGAAGGTTTACATTTAAACGTGCAATGAGAGCAGTTTTAAATAATCGATAGGGCGTGTTACGGACAAGAGAATTAAATATTTTGCAAGTTTTCGTGAGACACTTGGAGAACACTAAATTAAATGTTACATCCACGCACATAAACTGCCTGAACTACATTATGAATTGCTTAGAGTTCGTAGCTGATAAGAATTCCCTAAAAATTGCTAACCAAATATTGAATGATTTTTTGTGTTGATCTTCCGTGTCATTAGAAAAACCAGAAACACCCATATTTGTATAATTAAGGGTGTTAGAGTCTTTATAATAAAGTACGGCAAACAGGTGTGCTGAATTTATTCTTCATCTTTAATGCAACATGTATGCAAGTTACAGTATTACAGTATACATATATTACAGTATATATTATGTATATGTATATATGTATATGTATGTACAACATGTATATATTACAGTATATAGTTATACAAACAGTCTGTTGGACTTTCGTGTCTCATTTTCTCACACTCTCTTTAAAATTTGTTCAGGCTACATCTACTATCATGTCACGTTATCTTACATCTATCATTTTGGCAATTTAAAAAAATCATTTATCATTTCCCTTTACTTTGAAGCATTCTACATATTCCGAATAATTATACTAAATTAAAGCCAAAATTTGCCGAAGTAGACATTATATAGCTCAGTGGAGCCAAGAACAGCAAGGTATTTACTAACTACTAAGTCTACTAACTACTACTACTACTACTACTACTACTACTACTACTACTACTACTACTACTACTACTACTACTACTACTACTACTACTACTACTACTACTACTAACTACTAAGTCACTAAGTTATTCATTTTAGGTTGCCCAATTGTTTCAAGTATGCTCTACCGATTACCTGATTTTACTTAATGATATCCATTAACAAATTTGAAAATTTAAGACTACTATTAAGAAACAAAAAATAAAATACCACTTTTGCAAGAATCAAAAGTTTTCCATTTAAGATGACGATCATGCAAATAAATTAGAAGGTCATTGTTGATCTTTTTGTAGTGACACTGGAAAATGAGCACATTATTTTGTGGAGTCTCTAATTTTTCAATCAAACTGCGTAAAATAGCATTTGGTTTTTTTACTACACTTCAGTGTCAAAACCTTGCATATCACTCCCGCTGTAGATTTTTCTTGTTTTTGTACTACTAAGTTCCCCGTTATTTTCATCGTCTTCCTAATCGGAGATATCTGAGTCACTAGAGTAATTCAGCTAGCTAGCCATATGTAGGTAGTAGTATTAATAGGTAGTGCCACTTAGAGAGAACACAAGACATAAGCCTAAAGATGAAATGAATGTGCACCTTAGATTAGATAGTATATAGGTATGCTGCTTAAGTCACAATACCATATTCTGTATTAAACCACATTAAATACATTGGCTGCTAATATAAAGCCCTAAAAATGATTTTAGGACAAATTGTTTTCAAGCCGCTTTAAAAGTAAGCCTTATTAATTAAGCACAAAGACAATGTAAAAAGATACGGTTCGTTCCTTGTTACTTGTTCGAGGTGTTTAAAGTCAGAGTGTCAATTCAGACCTACACATTTATTTTTTGTGCCATATTTAGTTCATGATAATAATACATTGCAACGTCTGCACTCTTTAGTAAATGAAATAGTAGTCTATAAAGTTTATTACGTGGCTTTATGCATATGTTGTCGATAAAGCGAGTATTATTAAGTGATTTTTTCATTCTTAAAACATGTTATTACAGAGTGCAAAAATTGGTCATTGTAATTTCGCTACATCAAGGCACTGTGCAAATTCAAACTTTATACGGCAGTTCGCTTTCAGTCACGAGATTGGTAGCAAAGCTAGTACAAAAATAATGATTACTAATCCTAAATTAAAAACAATATAAACTTAAACATCCACTGCAAAGGATACAAATAAGCCTGGTTTCCTTCAAAGAAGACACATTGCTATTTACGAATATGGAAGGTGAAGCCCAGTTTCCCGAATTTCTGGAAATTTTTCCTGATTTGGTGAAGAGCTTTGCTAGCAAAACTGAAATAGGAGGTATGCCAGAAACAAATGACGAAATGACTGGCTCAATAAAGTTTTGAAGTATAATGTGCCACATGGAAAACTTACCAGGTAACTAAATATTTTTGAACTGCTCTAAACTTTTAAAAAGCAATAACAATTCAGCCTCAGACTGATTTATTTTTATTACAGAGGCTTAACTGTTCCGGAGACCTACAGATTAATGGCAAGAGATAATAATCGCGAAAACAGGAGGCTGTCGTATATTTTAGGATGGTGTATGGAAATTGTAAGTTGTCGATTTATAATTTATAATCGAGATTTTCCAAGTTATCATTATACAACCTAAAAAATGTTGTCGTTTAGTGATATCTGATACCAGAACGCAGAAAATCTGCAACTAAACGAAAACTTGATCAAAAATTCAAGTTCCCATAAATCACTAATAATAATCAAACTTTAATAAAAATGAAACATTTCTTTATTTGCAAAGCTGTTTACTTTATCACTTCCACCATCAAGGGGCATTGACTTATAATGATTTATTACTTCTGCAGTTACAAGCCAGCTTTTTGATTGGTGACGACATAATGGACGGTTCCGAAATGCGCAGGGGAAAACCATGTTGGTACAAGGTGGAAAATAATGGCGTAGCAGCTTTTAATGATACAATACTTTTGGAAAACGTTGTCTACAAAATTTTAAAATTGTATTTTGGAACCAAACCTTATTATGTCGACTTAATGGAAATTTTCCATGAAACTGTCCTGAAAACTGCCTATGGGCAAAGTTTGGATACAAGATCTTCGTTGGAAAATAATATCGACTCGTAATTCCTCTTACTAATAGAAATCAAACAAATTATTGTGTGAAAATGTATTTTGTGCTTTTAATTAACATTTATTATGCTTAAGTGAAGTTAGTACATTTGAACACTTTCAGTATTTATTTTCAGTACTTGTTCTATTTTAGGGTAGTAATAAAGATTTTAATTTTTAGGTTTACTTTGAATTTGTTCAAGCAAATTGTAAAGTACAAAACGAGTTTTTACTCATTTTACACACCGATTAAGTTGGCAATGACAATGGTAAGATATTTTCTAATTAATAGAAGGGAAAAAAATTCATGTTTTATTTATTTTTTGATGTCTTCATGGTTATATATGTGTCCAAGAATTCCAAATTATTTTTAATTGTAGGCTGGAATGAAGAATGACAAAGTGTTTGCCGAAGTGGAGAATATGTGTTTCGAAATTGGATACATGTTCCAAGTTCAAGATGATTACTTGGATTGCTTTGGAGATTTTGAAGTAACCGGAAAGGTTGGAACTGACATTGAAGATGGAAAGTGTACTTGGCTTTTCGTTACTGCTATGGAAAAAGGTACCACGCAGGAAAAGTTCTATCTGAAAGTAAGTTCTAGTTTTCGAAAATGAACAGCTTATCATGGCTTCCTTACAATTGAAATATTTGCCTTTAAAATAGTCAATAGCATTTATAAAACGATCACCCACTTATAATATCATGTTATTCCAACGTAACCCTGTCAAAAATCGAGACGCAGAACTCTGCGGGCGAGACCCCGCGAAGTACCCGCAGAATATTGGCGGTTTTACCTGCGTTTATTATTCTGACATATACAGAGTAGTAACCGCGGGTTCTACTCAGCCGAAAATGAACAAATTGTTTGCGCGGTTTGCAACACCCAGAAAATTGGCGGTTTTACCTGCAGTTCTACTTTACCTCTTAGCTCTTTCGGCTTCTATGAACAACGATATGATTATTCTATGCAATATCCTTGCAGCAATACATTATGTACAATGATTTACGAAATTAATTGAACTCGGACAAAGCACCATTTCCCTCGCTATTATTACTATATTCCACATTCTTTGATATAGTTTACAGGCGGATTTTATTTAGCATTATACATGTCAACAGTATTTAATAATACTATATGGTTTACACAAATAAGTCATGCACTAATTTAGGGAAGGCATATATTACAATTGCATAACAGCGAAAAAATATTCTGGAGTTAAAAATTTGATATTTAGTTTTTATAAAATGGGAAGAATAAATTATAATGAATATATTAAATATTCTGGTGCAACAATAATGCATAGTGTGCCAAACAACTAAAGGGAGACGGTTCACCAGAGAGGTAAAGTTATGGCTTTTTATTCCATTATAAATCTTTATCTAAGTAATTATGAATGCATTATATAGATTTTAGAGAATCATATAGATTTTATTGCATTTTATTAGTGCATTGAAAAACCTATGAAGGAAGAGCCAGACAAATGTCAGAAAAGAAATTGGCATCAACTCAGAAAATTGGTAGACGTAATTGGTTTACTATATAGCGTTTTCATACACTATTCGTCACACTGCGCAAAGTGGCAATTTCCGAACTTTTGTCGCTTATTAACGTCACTGTAGCAACTCTGCAATAATCCTTATTCATATCGTCAATTACTTTTGGTCTGAGTAAAAGTCAACCAATTTTCCTCACTTAAAATATGTACTACTCCACCGCTTGATATTATTAGGGGTGATTCTCAAAAGGATTACCTAGGATTACCGATAATTCTGACTGGCTAAAGTGGTCTCGTAGTCAAGACAAAACAATCGAAGTTCCCTTTTTTTCATTTTTGTAAAAATTAGAGCCAAATTATAAGACGAGACTTGGTTTGGCTCAAATGTGACTTCAATTTGGCTTTAATTTTTACTAAAATGAAAAAAAGGGAACTTCGATTGTTTTGTCTTAACTATGAGACCACCTTATATCTTCAGTAACCTAGGCAATCTTCTTTGGTGAGTCTGTATAGTGTGGTTGACTTTGCTATAACCGAAAACATAGACTATATCATTAATGGTTATTACCATCTACAAATTTTAATATATCCTTTCTATTGATTATAGCATGACAGGGGAACATATCATTGCAAGTCCTACAAAAATACATGGTTAGAATCCAAATTTAAAGGACTTGTTTTGCCAATCGTGTAAAATAATTAAAGACTCAACCTAAATATGACTTAAAGCGTTGAAACTCTTTATGGCACAACCTAATGTGCCAATAAAGTTCACTTGCTTCTTCATACATGAGGGCATGAAATGTTAAAAATTGGAACCGTTATGGGCTTACTCAGCGGATTTCCAGTACGAACATTTCAATTCAATATATGTAATACTTTTCAAAAAATCCAAAAAGTTTGTGATTTTCCTCAGGCATGGCAAATGGGTAAAGGTAGATTTTCGAACAAAATTGCCCGAAAATGCTATTATTCATTCTTGGTAACAGCCAGCATATTGAAAAATTAGCCAATATTTTAAAAATTGAATGATGTTTTTTACAATATAGAAATTCAATTAAATACTTGCCTTTTTAACGCAAATGTGCATCGTAATGTTTGACAGAATTCTTTCTGCGTAATTAATCCCGCGTGAAGCATGATCTTTTCGCCACGTTTCCGCTGATCTGCGTGTAATTTTAGGCACAAATTCTGGTGCTCTCATATACGCGGGTAATTATCTGCAGAAAATTGCAACATTCTGCGTGAACTACCCCTTGATTAAAAATCGTATAAACACACGGTTTTCTGCGGGTAACTTCAAATGGATCGATCCATTTCAGGATTTATTGCTTACTGTTGGCGTTTGCATCGCATAAAAACAGTCTTTTCCAAAGAAATTCTGAATTACATTTTAACTTAATGTTTGATTTATTCTTAAAGGAAATGTACAGAGCTAAGAAAGTTGAACACGTAAAGGAAATGTACATACAATTGAAAATACGGGAGGCCTACAGGGACTTCGAAGATGAAATGTACAATAAAATATTGCACAAAGCTGAATCTTTGCCAGGAGACGCGCCAAAAGAAATACTGACAAATTTAGCAAATAAGATCTACAGACGAAACAAATAAATCCTAATGGGGTTTTACAGCAGCTAAATTATTCTCATGGAATAGTATTAAAGGAATAGAATAGAATTCAAATATTTTTGCATTCCATAAAAAATAATCCTCTTTTGAATTTTTTTAAAAGTTATAGTATGATATTACTAGTATTATGACTGAACATAATGTTACATAATTAAATATATTCATGTATAAACTAAAGTGTTCTCAAAATATGGCAATACTATATGGTAGCTACTAATAAATTTTAATGTTAATTAAACTAATTTCAATTCAGGAATTCTATGTATATTAAATATATTGTCGAAAACATTTAAATCGGTTTATGGCCTTTGTATTTCGCCTATGATACTTGGTTAAACTACATTGTTTCATCGGTGTTTTACATTTCTTCTTGAATATAGAGCAATCATAAACAACAACACATAAGCAACTTAATATTTACGCATTTAAATTGTAGATATCATATTATTATGGGGTTTATATTTTTCTGCACTTTACAGAAAATAATTAACGTTCAATTATTTAGCGTGTTATTTATCTAAAACACGTAAAGAATCCTTTCAAAACTATTTTTAATGGGAGTTTAACAAAAATACGGGCTTCTACGGATATTAAGAGTATAAACTGTAATTTGGTGTCTACATTTTAAATGCCTAATAATTTAAAGTTCTGCACGATTTGAAGCCGTTTTATATTAGTTGATGACTTTAAATCCCACAATTTTAAAATGTTACGAATTAAAAATGTTATTGTTTTATTTTATTCAACAGTCTCCATACACCATTTACTTTAATGACCACTCTTTTGGTTTAAGTAGCCATAATAATGTATTACATCGATCGCATTTAGTCGGCACCGAACATAGCCATTCACATCACAAGAAAGATTTTGCAGGTTTTCGTGAGACACTCGAATACAGAGCAATCAAAATTCAACTACTATTTAAAAATTAAAATCTGTATTTAATATTCACCTAAAAGTACCTAGCTTAGGATATTTTCTTTTAATCATATTGGCAAATTTATCCTATATAGACTCCTCAGCAATGTTTAAATTGCAAACTTACACTACATAGATGGAAGCTACAGAAAAATACGTACGCTTAAAACATAGTAGTGAGTATATCAGACTATGTATAAGTATTCAATACTTTAAAGGAAATCAGTAGTTTAGCATTATTATTTCTCTTATTATTCACAACATAATCTCGACCAAAAAATAATGGATTCCTTGTCTAAAGGACGTGCAACTAACTTTCTTGCAAAATACTTTGCAATCACTTTCCAAATACGTAAACTTTTCCTAGCTTGTGCTTGTCGTAGTTCATTTATTAAATATCGGCACGATATTTACTGGGAATGCTCTGTCACGCTGTCTGTCTGTCCGTCCGTCCGTCTGTCTGTCTGTGAGTCGGTCGTATAACTTTAGAACGCATTCACATAAATTGATCAATCTTTTTTTAAAACATCACTTATTAATATATCTTGCTCCATATTGAAAATCAGCCCCCTCGGACTTTTAGTTTCTGCAGAATTCGAAAATTTGCAAAGTCACATAGCAATGCATATATGACACAAGTCACAGAAATACAAAGTCCCAGAGAGCGCCACCTTACCTTGCTCTGCCAACTACTAGAGCATGGCCATTTCGGAACAGTCAACTTTTGCTTCATTTTACGAGAATCGTTCACAAGTCTTCTACCACCTACTTTAGCCATTTCGGAAGAAAATTCTACAAAAGGTAAACATTTTACGAGAATCGTTCACAAGTCTTCTACCACCTACTTTAGCCATTTCGGAAGAAAATTCCACAAAAGGTAAACATTTTACGAGAATCGTTCACAAGTCTTCTACCACCTACTTTAGGCCATTTCGGAAGAAAATTCCACAAAAGGTGTTGCGGTTGTAGATGGTCAATACTACCATACGTACTACGGTCGTTCAACAATCAAATGAACAACCGATCAACTTTTATACTACCATACGTAATATAAGTATTGCATTGCAAGGCGTAGACGCGCCACCTTACGGTGTTATCAAAATCAACAACCCAACGTAGAGGTACTACCCACTATTCACATTGTGAATACCATTTGTTAGTCGTTCAACAATCAACTTTTGTTTCATTCTAAGCCATCTGGTAAAGTTGTACTATAAAGCACTTACTTTGTTTCACTGTATTCAAAAACCGGTTACCTTTTGCTATTTGGACAGTAAACACTGACAAATTGGGAATACACGGACCTCTGTAACACTGGTAAGCACATGTACTTAACGTATTGAATTGTATATTTTTTCCTATTGACTTTATTAGCTACTATATTAAAACTTAACAGATAATAAAATTTTAAGCTATTTACGCTATTGATTATTTTTAGCTGACATACCTTGACCGTTGTAATAGTTGTAGGCCGTTTAACTGCAGCATTCTAAGACTGCAGTTTGCAAGTTCTAAAGTCGACAGTTATAACAATTGTAAGTACCCCTAATCATCAATTTTATATTGCTTTTCCTATTCACGTTAAAATTTTACGAGTATATTTACGAATGGAAATCTTAAATTCGGAATTGTCATGTTAGTGATACAATATAGTTAATTTTGTGGTGTTAAATGTTTACGATTTTGGATTACTTTTATTTATTGTTTATTGAATTTCATATACTTTTAGCTAACATGCCAAAACTAAAAAAGAGAAGTGTCGCCCAAAAACAAAAAGCAGACCGTATCTATAGGGCGACACGCAGAGCTAATCTTGTTGCTAGAGAAAACGCAAAATTAGACGGTGAGCTACAATATGAAGCAAATCCTGTTGGAACCAAAGAAGACGCACAACTAGAATGCTCGTCAGTGAACCCAGCAGATCTGGTTACAGTAAAAGAAAAGGCACCATTGGAAGTTGAGCAAGAAAACGCAGACAGTGAAAATGCAAAATTAAATGGTGAGCTACAATATGAAGCAAATCTTGTTGGAACCAAAGAAGACGCACAATTAGAATGCTCGTCAGTGAGCCCAGCAGATGTGGTTACAGTAAAAGAAAAGGCACCATTGGAAGTTGAGCAAGAAAATGCAGACAGTGAAAACGCACAATTAGAAGTTCAGCTAGCAGATGCAGCAGAACTTGTTGCGGCCAGTAAAATCACACAATTGCAATGTCAGTTAGAACATACAGTTTCTCAACAAGAGGACGATGAAATGGTATATTTTCAACTAGAAAAGGATAAAGCAAAACAGCGAGCTGCTATGAGAAAACTTAGAGCAGACATCACATATAGGAAAAAGGAACAAGCTGCCGATACTGCTTCACGTAGAAGAGCTAGAAATAATCCAGTAGTACGAGAAAAGGAACAAGCTTCCGATACTGCTTCACGTAGATCAGCTAGAAATAACCCAGTAGTACGAGAAAAGGAACAAGCTTCCGATACTGCTTCACGTAGATCAGCTAGAAATAACCCAGTAGTACGAGAAAAGGAACAAGCTGCCGATACTGCTTCACGTAGATCAGCTAGAAATAACCCAGTAGTACGAGAAAAAGAACAAGCTGCCAATACTGCTTCACGTAGATCAGCTAGAAATAACCCAGTAGTACGAGAAAAGGAACAAGCTGCCAATACTGCTTCACGTAGATCAGCTAGAAATAACCCAGTAGTACGAGAAAAGGAACAAGCTGCCAATACTGCTTCACGTAGATCAGCTAGAAATAACCCAGTAGTACGGGAAAAGGAACAAGCTGCCAATACTGCTTCACGTAGATCAGCTAGAAATAACCCAGTAGTACGGGAAAAGGAACAAGCTGGCGATACAGCTTCACGTAGATCAGCTAGAAATAACCCAGTAGTACGGGAAAAGGAACAAGCTGACGATACTGCTTCCCGTAGAAGAGTTAGAGAAAACCCATTGTATCGCACCCCTGAGAAAATTAGAGACAATGAACAAAGGAAAAGAAAGATGAATGACCCAGCCCGTCGTCAACTCTTTCAAAATTCCAATGCCGAAATACAACAGAAAAAGTGAAAACTTAATAAATCATCATATGATTATCTGTTGGAGCAGTACAAGCAAAAGATTCGACGCTCACCATCTTATATTTGTTCTTGCTGTGGCGGTCTTTGGTACGAAGAATCAACATCAATTACTTCAAATGAAACTCTTCAGAAATTGGGATGCACCGAAGAGTTCATTGCACTAATTCTATACGTTCCTCAAGAAACGCATCGCTTTTGTGGTACTTGTCGCAAAAGTGTTTCTCAAAAACGTGTTCCAAGGTTATCCCTGTCAAACGGATTAGACTTTCCTAGTGTTCCGGAGGTTTTACAGGTAATAAAACTAATACAAATTATTTGTATCTATTACATATGTCACATATGTAAAACAAAGTTGTTTTGCAGGACCTCTCTCCTCTTGAGGAAAGGTTGGTGGCACTTAAGATTCCCTTCATGCAAATCAGACTACTTGGTTGTGAACGACAATCATGTTTACGAGGAAACGTAGTTAATGTGGAAAATGATTTAGATATTTGTGCCCAAGTGCTTCCAAGACGTTTTTGTGATACATCAACGGTACAGGTTCAATTTATGAGAAGAATGCAGTACAAGAATCCATACATATATGAAACCATTCGCCCTCACAAAGTTTTTTTGGCTGCACAATATCTAATTGGGACAGAATTGTACGAATCCGAAAATGTCGTTCTTTGTGAAGATTGGTCTGGATATACAGACGGTAAGGAAGGCTATTGAATATTAATTAAAAGATATTATATAGAGTACGCAATATAATAATTCAATAATAAGTAATGTTTTCTCTAGCGGAAACAATGGTATTTGTAGCTGATGAAAATGATTCAAACAATATATCGTCCGGCAATGCAGCAGAAGATAATGTGTCTGAAGTGGCCTTAAATGGTCAGGGAGAAGTAGCATTAAGCGCAAGTACCAATACTCTGGAAGAGGATAAACCAAACAGTACAGATAAAGGAAATATGGATAGTAATAATAGTATAATTCAGAATTCATTTGGTATGTAGTTATGAAGCTATTAAGGTTTATTTATATCTATGTTAATTATTTTACGAGAATAGTTTTATGCAATATATAATTATGACAATTTATTCAAACTATGCTCGTAAAATATTAGTACAAAAATGACTTACATTGCCATTTGATTATATAGATGAATTAGCAGAATTTGAATTATCCGAGACTAGTCAGAATTTAAACAGTACAGAGAAAGGAAATATGGATAGTAATAATAGTATAATTCAGAATGAAAGTTTGGACAAAAGTGAAGTAGTTGTCAATTCATAAGGGACAATTCTAACATTGAAGTGAACGGGACAATTCCAACGAAGAGTAAGATAGTATATTATAGTATTTGTTATGGTTATATATATAGTATTTACGTGTTATTATAGAGTTATATTTACGTGTTATTGTTAATCTTATTGTTGGTACACTCACCTACTGTATTTATGAATGGAGAATGGAATGTGGGTCAGTAGTAAGGTACATTGTTAATATTCATGGTTGTAGTAAGTAATAAGGAATTACTAATTTACATAGGTGAAATGGATTATCATGTTTGTATTTTTAAGATATCTGACTCTTGGCCGTATGCTATGTTTATGTATTGACTGTTATGTGTTTTTATGAATGATGCAATTTATGAATGAAATTACTGAAAGGAACTTGTTTGTAAACGATGACTAATGGTATAATCCTATTTTGTTCTACTTTTACTTCCTGTGACACTAGGATGGAATTCATAATATTAATTTATGTAATTTGATGTTAATTTACTCTGAATCATCGCTTCCTTTCATTGTTTCCTATTTAAAAGTATGTACTAGAATTCAGGTATAAATACCAGCTAAATGTAACCCATTAGACAGTGCCATTGTAACTCTGGAATAGAACGTTACTCTGCTGGTCTGAGGAAATAAAGTATACTACCACGAGATTCTGTCGTTGGCGTATTTGTATTTCTCATTCGGCACTCACATTACGATTATAAGAGCAATTTACCAGTCATACTCTCATTTCTGACCTGATCTCTAATCAGCATCTTTAACTCTTTTCCAGCCCTTTAACAAAGTTCATTTGGTATGTAGTTATGAAGGCTATTAAGGTTTATTAAATATCGGCACGATATTTACTGGGAATGCTCTGTCACTCTGTCCGTCTGTCTGTCGTCTGTCTGACGTCTGTCTGACGTCTGTCTGTGGGGTACACACTGTTGTGGATTGGCGATCGTATAACTTTAGAACGCATTCACATAAATTGTTCATTATTTTTTATAAACATCAGTCATTAACATATCTTGCTTCCTATTGAAAATCAGCACCCTCGGACTTTTAGTTTCTGCAGAATTCGAAAATTTGCAAAGTCACATAGCAATGCATATATGACACAAATCACGGAAACACAACGTCCCACAGAGCGCCACCTTACCTTGCTCTGCTAACTACTAGAGCATGATCTATCTGTCTGTGTGTTCGTGGGAAGCTACTTTATTGATATACCTGATCTGTCTGTTTGTATATGTGTTCGCAGGAATCTACTTATGATGATCTGATAATCAAACCATGATGATCTGATAATCAAACCAAGATGATCTGATAATCAAACCGTGATGATCTGATAATCAAACCGTGATGATCTGATAATCAAACCATGATGATCTGATAATCAAACCATGATGATCTGATAATCAAACCATAATGATCTGATAATCAAACCATGAAGATCTGATAATCAAACCATGATGATCTGATAATCAAACCATAATGATCTGATAATCAAACCATGAAGATCTGATAATCAAACCATGATGTTCTGATAATCAAATCATAATGATTTACATTTATAAACCCACATGCCGATATTTGTTTACGCCCGTTTTGCAACGGTTTATTATTTATTAGAATGAAAGTCGCTGAGCTTTGGGCTAAGAACTTTTTACCTTCTTCGAAACATAAGTGTAGTTCTCTACCGGTTGTACAACAATTTTTTGCCCTACTAGATAATAATTAACTGTTTTCTGAAGAAATATATTAATATCATAATTAACAGTTGCAAGAATTTAAAAGAATGTATTACTGAGTTCTTAATTTGCATTAAATATGCAAATGGGGTACATGAAGAAATTGACTTTTATGATTTAACAGAGTTTAAAAATATATTCCAGTGAAACTTAGATCAATAATATTTTTAGAAACTCGTATCGAGACAGAAATGTTTTCATGCGGCGGCCGATATACCAAGAATTTTTTTTACTTTTACGAGAAATTTCTTTTACTAGATTGGGGAAGCTTGACATAACAAACACTCTCTCTAAATACGCCCTTGCCGCCTTGTTTTGGTTAAAATGAAACTCAATAAATCTAATAGTAGATAAATTATATAAAGCTAAGTGAACTGAAGTTATTTTATATAAACTTTACATTTTCCCAGCCTGAAGTCATAGCACCACAATCAATACAACTTACAGTTGCAAAACTATTTTTAAAAGTAGAGTAGACAAAATGAAAAGTAGGTAAATATTTATAAATGTTGTCCCAGTGGACACAAAAGGCATACAACCACTTTAAATCAATTCAGAAGTCCTTGAAAGCCAATTTTTGTGTTTTAAATCCTTGGTCCGATATATCCAACACTACATATTATTGGCACAGCAAAATAGCAAAATATATTTTAGAGTTCTATAGCAAATATAATATTCAATTTTAGTTATCATTGCCTACAATCGAAGCTTACTTGAGCAATAACTTAAGCGTTTTTAGTAGGTGCTGAAAATAAAGTAGCCTGTAGTTATTTCCCGAAAGTTCTTATTACAAAATCCATGATCCTATGTTCATTACCAATTTGGTATTCACTTAACCTCTACTCACTAATTCCTTTCTAATTGACAAAATGACTACAACAGTATTGCTTAAGCCCTTTGACACATTTTTCAAAATTTTCGTTGACAAATTATATGCATCACCTTTTAATTGGTGTCCGGTCACGAAAACATTTTTTTTAGTTTCTAGTAAGGTAAAACTATCAATATGGGGTGTTTTCTTTTCCCTTGGTTTTATTCTTAATTTAATTGCAATTATAATTGAAGACTGTCCCCGAAAATGGGGTCATCTACAAATTAAAATTAAAATTTTGCGTAACTATAGGTCACCCTATGTCTTCCGACAGTTTCCCCCAAGGAGTCTAAGGTGTTGGTATGTCATTCGTCATTCTCTTGGTTTTATCAGGAGAGTCAAGTAAAATTGCAAATTTTCTAATAGTAAACTTGATATAACTGGCCCTTTTAAAAACTAAAATTTTACATTAGTCAAAATAACAAGGTACTCACTCTCCTGCCAGGTTGTTATCACTAAGCAGAGGTTTTCAGGTAGCAGACTTTTATGGGTAGCATTATTTTTATGGGTACCAAAAAGAAGCATGTAAAAATCAGCTACGGGGAAATCCACTTAATGCTAATAAAATGGCAGGAGAGTGAGTACTCTATTTCGATTAATTATTCCAAATTTTAATTTTCTAAAAAGACCTCTTGTATCAAAGTTGACCATAGGAAAATCTGCTTTTTAGGAAATTAAAATTTGAAATAATTAATCGAAATAGAGTACTCGCTTTCCTGCCAGGTTATTAGTATTAAGTATATTTCCCCGTAGCTAAAATAATGCTACCCATAAAAATCTGCTACCTGAAAACCTCTGCTTAGTGATAACAACCTGGTAGGAGAGTGAGTACCTTGTTATTTTGACTAATGTAAAATTTTAGTTTCTAAAAGGGCCAGTTATATCAAGTTTACTATTAGAAAATTTGCAATTTTACTTGACTCTCCTGATAAAACCAAGAGAATGACATGCCAACACCTTAGACTCCTTGGGGGAAATTGTCGGAAGAAATAGGGTGACCTATAGTTACGCAAAATTTTAATTTTAATTTGTAGATGACCCCATTTTCGGGGACAGTCTTCAATTCTTGTCTTTCAAATATTCAGACCATCTCTTTCAGTAGAACAAATCCTTGCTCTCCTCCTGGAAATACTTACGTTTTCCTTGTCCCAATTTTTTAATTTAATTCTATTTACCAATAAAACACACTTTTGTTATACTGTGAACTGTGCGGTGAAATTGGATATTGAACTTTACGGTAATACCTACATTTTCATGTTTATATAATTTGTAAATTGCCTCTGGAGTAAAGAAGTATCAACATGAGTAGTAGAATACTACATACTATAGCAGGTTGAGACTTGAGACCGGTATCAAATTTTGGAATTAAAATATTTAGAATTCTATTAGATAAATATAAATGCTTGGTGAATGGTGTAAAACTGATTTGTTTCAATCTCAATCACCCAAATATGTGCTAAGCAAATATTAATTATCAAAAATTGTATTTGACCTTTTTACGCTAAAAAGGTTGACTTTATTATACTGAAATTTATTAGCGGGCTATTATTTAGGGTCAAGATATATTTACTTGAATTAATAGACAAATAATAGGCAAACAAAATTGCTAGATATTTATTGATGTAGAAAACGTGGAAATTGGCTCTCCCCACTTCTTTGCATACCCCATAGAGCCTTTAATTATTCTGTTATACTTCGTCAATTAATTATATAGCCAAAAGAGCATTAAATGAAATTTGAAATTGTATGCATAAAATAGTGTTAACACTGCACATTTCTGTATTATATTAGTTTAAATACTTACATGTTTAAATCCTATTATCTGTATACTGACACTATCAATCAGACTACTTTACTTTAGTGTACCTATATAAACCAGTTTATCATGGTTCGCTTCCCTTCATGTATTTCACCTGCTCCTTAAGCAGACCTTAATACCATTGTATAAGTAAGCACTTTAAATCTTATTTCTAATGTCCAAATATTGCACTTCTGAATATTCCGTCACAGTCAGTGATTCTACACATCCGGCTCCGGAATATTCCCCCTTTAACTTACGTCATACTAACAAGTTATGTTTCACACCACTAAGTACTGTAACTTTCCATGACTGTTTTTGTACGTCTTTATTTAGTATATATAGGCTGATCTGAATTCGTTCAGATCAGAGTTTTGCTACGACTCCAATTGGAATAAACTCTCTCCCTTCACAGGGATTTGCCCAGATCTCACTCTGGCTCTTGCTCTTCTCATTTCTACATCTCATGAGGTTACCTCCCGGTACCTCTTATGGGCATCTACCATACAACCCACTAGATGTGGACTACACACTTAAAGGGCGGTATTCCGCCTTATAACAATAGTAAATACTTAATTTTGCAGGAAAGTACCGTCCTCGAGGTCAAACCTGGACCTTTGAAGAGTATGAAAGTGTTAAAACGTCCTTGACTCTACTCTACACAATGGCACTGGCAGTATCATTATTAGGGGCATTTAGTGCTTTGGCTGTAGATTTCAGTCCGATTGTTTATTTGCTTCAACTTCTGGGTATTGACTCGACGAAAATACGAATAGCAATGTTTCCAGTTATCCTCATTCTAATCATTCATTTATGGTTCCCTGTTCTTATAATTAGTTTCTGTTGTATACTTTACTCCACTGCTGCCATATTTTGGTTAAAATTAATTACAGGCAAAGAATCTGAAATGAGAGCATATTCTCAAACAAAAAGATATTTCAGGAGCCACCCATATGTCTCCATGCACATCTACAGAACATGGGCAGTCGTAAATCTGGATTTGAACTATTTGTTGGTTTACCCATTTGGACCAACTTATTTATTTGTTGGTGGGTTGCTAAATATATTATTGAACTTCGCGACTGTTAAGATGTACAGAATAATGACCATTCGTGCTTACATTTTCTGTCCTCTCATGGCATTTCTGGTGGTTCTCGTCGAGGTATGTGCTCTCCCTTCCACTGCTCTGGTCAACACAAATGCATCCGTTTTCATTCAGGAATGGAAGAGGATTCCAGCACCTACCATTCGTCGCGTTGTGAGAAGCTGTCGAGCAATGAGATTGGCCATCGGCCCCTTTTTCTACATGAAGAAATCTACAACGTTCACTTTTCTGGAAGTTGTTGCAACACACACAATGAATATGATATTGTCTGTGAAAATACCCGAAAGGATATCTTCATAACTAGAAGAAATAGGAACAGAAAATAATAAAATTCATTTCTTAGTTTCATATAAAATTGTAGCGCAAAAGCATACTCCGGACTCTTACAAGAAGCAGCCATGACGTACTTCAGCTGTGAATAGCGAAAGGTGGTCGGCAACTTCTTAATGGATATATATGTATTTACATTTTCTTTTTACAATAGTTAGCTTAGCTGTGCTTAGATTTAAGATATATGTTTACATAAAAGTAAGTAATAGTATCTCTCCAAGAACAACATTTCACTTTTAATGAATGTCCGGTTTGTTTCTTCTGCTGGAGTAAATGTGAGATGCTTGTATGAATTTACCCTCGCTTGAATGAATTCGTACCTAGTTTTAATTGAATTATATTTGTAAATGTTAATATATGGATACTAAAGATAATAAAGGACAAAATGCATATTTTACAATGATAAACTGTCATTTACTAAATTGCAGATTACAAACTTCGTAATCTCTTCTTTTCAAGTGAGGTATTAACGTTTTGTAGAAATTGACTCCTCGAATTTTCCCGAATTGATTTCTCGAATTGACTCCCCAAATTGACTCCCCAAACTAACGCAAATTGACAAATAGAGGTTAGAAAAGCACCACTCCGCATCTGTAAGATTAGAAAATCTCACTGCATTGATCTTTACTTTTTTAGCTCGATCTTCTGGATTTATTCTGTAGCTGTAGCCAAAGCAATAAGCTTAGACACTATTTTGATATTGATGAGTAACTTACTTTTCGCAAATTTATAGGTATTTCTCCAAAGCAAAATAAATGGATTGACCTTCATTTCTGTGCGACGAGGAACTGGTATATGCGAAGAAAAATCAATAGTGACAATGAAATGCAAATATAACTTAATCTATGACTTCGTGTGCCAAAGCTGCCCTTGCAGCCACTTGGTTAAAGCTGAAATTTACAAGTTTACTCAGTATGTAAGATTTATTGGCATTTCCACTTACAAGAGACAGTTTCCATCTCAAAGTAGAAGAACAAATTTTAACATTCCAGTGAGTGAATGGCATAAATATGCAAACCAAGTTTTACGAAAAGTGAGACTTTTGGGTGCATGCTAATGTTAAGGTTAAGCTTTATTTCAGTGACAAATCAGTGAGTCAATTACTGAATTGAAGTCAGCAATACAACACATATCGATATTCCGGTTTTGCTAAGGGAACAACCCCTCAAACAGGCGTAAAACGGAAGCAAGTTAGTCTCAATAGACCTACTGAAGAAAGATCTAATGATACTGTTTGGCCTGCGAATGAGATTTTATATACCATTTAATTATAAGTATAAATTGAGTAATTATGAATGATTTTTTTGTGAAGTGTAGGAGTAAACGCAGAATAAATGGTTCATGACCCGGTTCTTCTAATGTTTGATATCAATAAAATGCACAAGTAAGCTGAATTTGGGCGTAGAAGGATAACTATATATTTATTAAATTACCAGCATATTTCAAATTAATGCTTATTTTAACATTTCATGAAGAAATTGTATTTGAAGATATTGTCCAGAAGGCACAAGAGCTTTTTTGATAAGAGTCTCCCATTTGTAATGAGTATTTTCCTGAGTCATTTTGCTTGGTATCATTACCAAATTGTAAATACTCGCTGCTTTTTCGATTTTGAAAAACTACTGCATCAATATTGTTTTTCTTTGCAAAAATTATTTTCCAATGGGTCGAAAAGTCAATCCCACGAGTGGCTGTTGTAACAATTGAATCCTGAGCTGCTAGGACTCTGGTGCTTTTTCTGTTTTTCAGCAGAAAGAATTCTCCACCTAATGTATCAATTGATACAATAATCCACTTCTGGCAATCATCTTCTTTTATTTTTTGAGTGTAGACATCTTGATCAGCATCCAGCCGTATACGCTGACTCCACATTTTTTTTGCCAGCTCAATGTGCACAAAAGGGTCCCACAAAATATGTTGAACAGTTTGGGGCATTCCAGACTTTATTCCGTTCAAGTTTTCTTTCACCGTTGAACTAGCTTCTCCAATGTCACGTTTCAATAACCAGGCCGCCCTTAAAATAATTGAACTTGAATAAAGCTGTTTTGCTTCACGTAATGCCTCTAATAATATTTTCAGGCGAGAATCAATCCCAAAGTCAATCCTGTTATCTTGAACAAAGTCAATTAAGGATTTTGATTCGTCTGTACTGCTTTCCAATACCGTTTTTACAATTTTGCAATACATTCTTTTTCTTTTAGATACATCTATTGAGTTGAAATATGATACGGCTGTATTCCGCTGGTTGCTTGAAATAGCATCCAAACATTTTTCAGCCAGTTTTTTGTGTTCCTTACCGTCTGGAGATCCGCTACCTGCTCATTTATTACAGATTTAAATTATGACTTATATTTATGAGTCAGTGTTACATATTTATTGATAACCTAAATCCACATACTGCAGAACAATAAATAAATAATACATAAATTTCACAAAACATTTAAGAAAATGAATACCGTCAGTTATGCTTTCATGTTCTCCGCGGACGACACCTTTGTTTTTAAAGAAGAATGCCTTCTTTTCTGGGGATCTTTTAAAGGGAATTGATTTTTCATAAATTTGTCCTCTCAAACACTTTAAGTCAATCCTATTACTATTTTTAGCTTCTTTAATGTCAATTTTCATTGAGTATTGTATTGACCCCTCTTCCTCCGAAAGCATCTTTAGAGTGCGAAGTGGCACTGACATAAAGTTTACCTCATCGCGTATGTTATCAAGGCTTATCATTGGACTTTGCCATTTCAAGATAGTACTCTGAAATGGGCATACAAATAAATTAGCCATAAAATTTACTCAATATGTGCTTATTTGAACGGATTAAATGGCGGACTACAAATACATAAGATATGACGTGTTGCATAATTTAATTTTCTGTGACTTTAACAAGGGGGTGGGTATATTCATTTATAACTTTATTTAAAAGCAATGCAAAAATACCCATTTACCTTTTTGACACTAAATATCATCAGCTCCACGACATACTGCTGTGCAATGCTTGGTGGACCAGCGACAATACACTTCCAAGAAACAATTACTTCTGATTTGTTTCTTTCTTTGCCTATCTCAGTAGTGAGAAAAAACCGTTTTTCAAAAGTTGTGAATAAGATTGGCAGCCACGTTTGCGTGTCCGCATCTTTATCAGCAGATATTTCCTGAAGTAGGACCGTTGTACAGGAATCAACAACTGTAAGATTGTGTTCATTCTTCATATGACAAGGTATATCAGCAATCTTAATGTGCTTGTCACACGGAATTCCAACCTCAGTTAGCCCAATTAAATGGCAATAGTTGGTAGTGCTATTAAAAATAAATACAACGTCCAAACTTACATTTAGCAGTCATAATTAAAAATACTACAACACAAACTTAAATAAAAACGCATTTATTAACTTGCGTTTAATAATATCAACAAATTAAACCCAACAATTCATTTTAATTTTACTTGATGGATAAAAGATGTTTTCTTAGCTGCCTATATGGTAACATGTACAATGAGCATGCTTACGACAAAGAAATTTCACTATTTTGCTTATGATATTATTATTACATTAACAAATTTTCAGATTGAGAGTTATGCTTTTGCTTTGGCGCACTAGTACTTTGGTGTAATAACCTGACAAAGATGGTTTTTCTAAGTATCAGTTTATTACAGAATGAATTAAATTAAATTATCAAATGACATAAATTTATATGAATCATCAAATTACATAAATTTAAATTAAATATCATGGCTAGAAGTTGAAATCTCAAAAAGTCAAATAATTCGAGCTTTAAAGTGGTAAGTATAACTTAGGGGAACCTATAACACATTTACTGTTTCCAGAAGAGGGCAAGTAATATTCCCCTCCCTGTACAATTACTTTAATATCTTTTAGATGTGCTGTAGCATGTATTTATTCTTTAGCACCGAAAGACTAACCTGTATTGACAAATAGCTATATGGTTAGCTTTCTCTGTCCCCTTAAGTCTAATTAGGCAACCGAATTTGGAGTTGGGACATTCTTCAGTAACCAATTTTTCTGTTAGTTTTTCAACCATAAGACTTCTAATGGGAGGGTGTGGCATCTTTGCTCGGCATGTTGGACAGACACTAATTTTTTGTAAACAAGCACTGCAAACGAGATGTCCATTGTGGCATTGGTACACTGGTGGAAATATGACTTCTACGCAAACTGGACATTCTAATAATTTTAGTGCCTCTTGAGTGTGAATTTTTAGCCTCTGCGTTCCCATGATTTTAATATTTACTGATTTGACTTTAAGAACGACTGAAAATGAATGAAGTAATTATAAAAGCAGAATAGAACTTTTCAAATGATAAATTCATGTGTAATGAGCATGAGACTTTCGAATATTATTATATACAAAGTCAGTGTAATCTAAAACAGTGAATGTAATATACATGTAGTAAAATACATAACAGTAGCACTTCAGATTATTGAACAAATGTTGATAAAAATGATTGAATTGTATATTATCAAACCTTACTTAACACCAGTCATGCATATCATGTCCGTGTACTTTATTGTACCAACGTTTGTGGATGTGGCTAAAAACACTTCAGGCCAGGATAATAATTACTAATTGATACTTAAAAATTAAATTTGTTAAACGTAGCAGACCATAAATAATGAAGAGGTAAGTTGTGGAGTCCAAATGTTTAAAAACAGATAACCTTTCGAAAGGTAAGTGGCAGCTAATTTGGGAGCATTAGCAATTATATGTTATACAATTATCAAGAGGATAATGGATATATATTTATAACATATACAATTCTGGGTGGGTTAGTGTCCTGACGAGCACATGCAATCCTTAATGGGCAAAATGTTATTTAATTAAGGCAGTTATTTAATCCGTCCATGCAAATTAGTGGAATCAGCAGGAAAGAGAAAGTCTATGTACTTGTGAAAGTCGCAGGGGGGAATTATGTGAACTAATGCAAATAGCTGTAAAACTATTTAATTCAACGGGAAATTGTCAATATATAAATTATATCATAATCAGTCATTGAATTATTCGGCACTGGCAGTAATTGTAAAAGCCTGGTAATTGCTAAATTAGGAAATGAATACCAAAACAATAATGAGTCAGTTAATGTTCTTCTCATGTGCTACAATCATGTATTGTAAATAGTAGTGTACTGGGTTAACGTTTTCCTATATATGCTGCAACAATGACTAGTTTTAAGTTATATGTACTCCTCAAAGACGACAAATTGGACCAACGGACAAATTGGACAAAAGACTACATAGCATCAGAACTCAAACAAACAATTACCAGACTTTTACATTTACGGCTAGTGCCGAATAATCCAATGAATGATTATCATATAATTTATGTATTGACATTTATGTATGACCTGCTGAATTAAATTATTCAGCAGGTTCATTATCATTTTTACGCACAATTTAAGCGGTTTGGTTTTGCGTAATTCTTCAGGACCATTTTTGCCTGGGTATTTACAATACATGATTGTAACACATGAGAAGAACATTAACTGACTCATTATTGCTTTGGTATTCATTTCATTATTTAACAATTACCAGGCTTTTACAATTACTGTCAGTGCCGAATAATTCAATGACTGATTATGATATAATTTATTAGGTATTGACATATTTACTAAAAATTTTCGGATTACAAGCTTTGCAATCTCTTTTTCTCTTCATGGAAACTACTAATATTTTGTAAAAGACACCCCAAATTGAAATCTTGACATTCACCTTTCTGGGGTTAAATCTATTCCGAGGATTCTCAATCAAATATAGTTAAAACGAAATTCAAATAGTCGACAAAAGTCAGTTTACTTTCTATATCAGCATTACTCCAGTTGATCTTTCTCTTTGATACCAACCAATGCAGATATTTTAATCAATTGCAAGCGTTACAGATGAGAGAGAATGAAAGGGTGTTCATCACAACGTCGCAAGGTTTGCTTGAAACGGGTTGAAAATGTTTGCTTAGGGCAGAGTAATGAGCACATCAATGATTTTATCTGCGAGGAAATCTAAAAATGACAGTACGAAACATTTATCAATGTATCCATACTTCCCAATTTCTAAGCACATTGGTCTTTTTGATTTGGCAATGCGGCGAACGAGAGGGTCAGGGTGTGTTTGTGCTTTTGCAATGAATTTATAAGAAATAGAGTGCATCTCCGATGCCTGAAGAATTAGGAGGACATTGAGAAGGAGCAAAATCGCTGCCAGCGAAGGCATAAACAGGTATGCGGGCATTCCCATCACAGTTTTCAGCTTTATTGTGCCATAGATAGAGATCACACTGAGAACCAAGCTAATAACAATTAACAATGGCACAATAATAGGGCCCGAAAAATTGTTAACACATTTGTTATTCAGCATTAGTGAGTTGTAGATTGTGATGGCTTCCTGCGTCGAGTATACAGACAGCTTCTTGACAAAACAGAGCCAATACTTCGCAACTTGTATATATATCGCCCCAAGCATCAGAAATATTGTAGATGGACCGATGAAAGACAAGGCCACTCCAAATATGAATAACCCATTAGTTAACCGGATAACTGCTTCTTCAGTAGTCATTATTTGCCCAGGTTCAAATTTTGGTTTGAAACTTAATCCTCCTTCTCCAAGGGCTACATACGTTGACAAGAAGAGAGCAATTAGTATTTCCAACGGTGTTATGCATGCAGCCAATACACCCAAGGGGTCGATAATTCTTCGTTGACCTCTTTTTTGCTTAATTCTTGTTTTAATTATGTGGCGGTGCTCATATGTCTTCAGTTTTTGTACCCAAATTCCTGGATGGACAAATCAAGTATACAGAGTAAATTTTTTATTGCGTACTTTTTAGTAGATCATCTAATTCGTAGGTAAACAAATGCCTTCCGGAAATACAGAAATGGGGTGGATAATTATTTGGAAGTGAAAATTTATTTGTAATGACTATATATTTCCAAATTTAACCTAATATTTAAGATTATTAATTTTAATACAGAAATTGTGAATACTATTACGTGTTAAATTGTCGTCCATTTCGAAGAGTTGATTGACGAAATCAGGCCCACTGTTCAGACCCCAAACTATTAAGGTCAGATTGGATGCAGTGGAGAGGAGCAAAAAGGAAACGGAGCAAAGGCGTATCATAATCGCCTTTATAGGCACCCCACCGGTATTGAGAAGAATCCAAATGATGAGAAATACGCAAACTAAGCTATTCAATGTCGCTGTTGCTGCCCATATTCTCAACTTCCATTTCTTTCTGGAGACGTGCATTACTCTGTTTTGGAATTCGAGTGGAATAAGGCCGCATGAGTTGAATACTTTGAAGAAAAGACTTACTGATGTGTACACTAAATCTGTAATCATTGTTCAATGCCCTTCTTTGGGGCACTTTTGAGATTGACTGTTCAATACATTTTAATCCGTCTTGAATAATTGGACGTTATTTTCAAATAGGAAACTGCAATATGCAATAACTGCAATATTCTATCATTTAAATAATATGTTATTACCCCGATAAAGGAATAAGCTAATAGTAGTATTAATGGCTAAGAAATACTTTCTTGGCATACCGAACCACTGCGAATCACAGTACAGAGAAAGTTATGGGGACATATGCGACATTTGGCGGATCAGAAATTGATACAATATTAAAATGTCATGACCGAGATTATGCAATAATAAAAGAGTTAATGGTATACTCACGCCAACAATTTCAAAAAAAACTGAGAAATACTGTTTAATCAAACAGGTATTAACTGTACCATAAGTTAAATGCTCTGCAGTCAAATATTACTTCAACATTACAGAGTGAAACCCCAGAGGTAGACTATTTCCAACAAAACTGGGTTAGGTAGATAATTGCGTTTGGAATGGTTTTGTAAGGAATAAACCCACACCTTCCACAGTATTTCTTTTTGTAATGCTCAGAAATGTCCGGTAAACGTTACATCAGATTTGTATTGGCTAAAATGTTTCAAAGTCCAAGCCCGGAAATCCGTTTACAAGTAAGCATGTCTCATCCCTAGTAAAATATTCAGTTCACCAAGTAAAATGCGTCATTTCATGTGCAAGACTTAGTATTTTACTTTGCTTCATAAATGTCACTCTTATGTACTACATAAGACATTTGTATGTACATAATAGTATGTCGAAGAATGACCATGTAGAAAGGCACGTGTTTATAAGGAAGGATACGGAATAAATTATTGCATTCCTTTTTAACTTTACAGCAACAAAAATATGACAACTGTTAACATTGCGTAGAATTACAATATTCGCCAACAGGTTTTCAACTTATAGCATTACTTTTAAATAACATTAGCAAATATATAGTTTTTTCTATTGCATCATGTCTAGCATTGCTAACTTACACGGTGGTCTAAACTACAAGAATGCGTACGCTTAAAAAATTGCTGCCACATCAAAGTTATATAAATCTTCAGAACTAATGGCACTAGAAGTATTCAATGTTATGGAAATAAACGGCCTGCTTTTATTTATAATTCATGACGACAGGAATGAAGAAATGGAGAAACTTTCACTTTGGGGAGGAATGTCTTTATGTTTCCATTTCCGGAGGGAAGTTTCCAATTACTTAAACTATTACAAACTTCTTAAGTTATATATTACGCATATATTGTAATATTATGTGTTGTCTAAATGAGATTTAATGAACAGTCTTGATTTTTTGCTGTTGTTGTCAGTGAAGTGATGTTGAATTTCATTTTACAAATAATTAAAATTCATTAATGTCATCAATTTTAAAATTTGTAATCTAATGAAACAGGATTCAGCAGTAAATGAATTAGCCCTTTTTAATTCATAACTAGCAAGCCCAAAAGCCGCTCTATTCTATCGACGGTCAAACCGATCCAATTAAACTGCTAACCAAAAGTTGGGAATTTTGCTGGCAGATATTTTCGTTTTCGAAATTAGCCGGGCGTGATATTTCTTATTTCTGAGTGAGAAAAGGCCCGATGTGGCAGGGGGTGGGGAGGAGGGAGGAGGAAGAAAATTCAGATTTCAAAGTTGGATTTCCATACTTGTAAAACATTTATCTCCGATGCAATCCTCCTTTGCCGAAAAGCCACCGAATCTTTCTACAGATTGAGAATTACACCAAACTACAGTCAACACGTTGCGTTAATTGAAGAGAACATTTTAAAATAAAATATGCACATGTATACTCTTATTTAATCGCAGCATACATGAAGAGGGGGCCATGAATTATACATTATCAAAAATATTAACACACTTCGATTCCACAGCAAGCCATACAAAAACGTTTATTAGTAATATTAGCATATTAATATTAGTTTTGGTTAGAATCAGTTAGAACAGTTCTAAATTGTGCTACGTAACATTTGTAAACATTTTACCCTTCATAAAGTTAAACAATAGTAAATCATTCTACCGGCCAATAGTCTTCTCCGTTCTTATTAAGTTTGTCAAGGTTAATAAAAGTAGTAAAATCGATTGCTTTACCCTTTTCATTCGTTCTTTTAGTAAATAAAAAGTAACATCCTTTCTTATCAACATAGTCAAAAAATTCGGAATTCCGAAATGTATTAGTGTCTGACCAGTCTATTGGCCCAAAGGCAAACTGTTGGATATTACTCATTTTCCAAAACTGTAGAATAGACGTTTTATACTCTTCCAGAACTACCGCAATGTCGAACTCTAATTTCAGTTTAACCGTGTTGAAATGTTGGAGAATACTTTTTGCAAACGAAAATGAATATTTATCCAAGTATAGCATATCCAACTTCCAAGGTGCATCGTTGGCTACATCGACATTGTGTAATTTCAGTCGTTTAATACAATTTGGCAAAACTATCCTGTGGAAATCCATTTTGTAAATAAATGATACACTAATTGTGAAGTCTGTCAACGAAGTACAACCTGTGAAGTCAAAAAGTGAAAATTGGAATATGCTCGTACTCCTATAACTGTTAAGGACACAGTTCTTTAATTTTGGATATGCATAGATTTGTGGAGAATTAATCTGGAGAGCATCACTGATGATCAGTACTTCAAGATCGGATGGAAAACTTAAGAAATCAACATTGCCATTGTTGCTCATAGACTTAATTTTCATTCTATCTCCGATGCATTTGTTGAACCCGAAATCAAGAAGGTTCGTGGTCCACAGACTGTGAGAAACTCCTGCTAGCTCTGTAATACTAATTTCAAGCTCTTCCAAGTCTACAGCACCACTGCCGACGTCTAATTTCAGAATATTTCCTCTGAGATTTAGTTTCCTTATTTTAGTGAAATCAACGAAACTATTGATCAATATTTTTGGCTGATCATTCCCATAATGTTGATTCAATTTAAATGTCTTCCCTTCGTAGGAAACGCTACAATCAAAGCCTAAGTTTAGTTCCTGTGGGGAAATTTTTCCATTTAGGAGAATTTCGCCATTTTCCAAATATAAAATTTGGATGTTAGGTAACATGTTAAGGGAAATCCTAAATCTAGCCATTTCAAGCTGTACTCCGATAACTAATGTCGTCAACTTTGAAGCCAAGGGATGGTTTAAGTCGATACACATTTTAGAAGGTTCGTACAAGCTTCGAAAATGAATATTGGTCAAAGTCATCGACCCACGGTCTATCCAAAAATAGTCGATTGTAGCACGGGTAATGCACCCTTTGAATACAATAGCATTAGACGGCATTCCTGGCAGCGGAAATGTGCTTTCAAAGCGTCTCATTAAACTTTTGTTGTCTTCCTCAAATGATCGAGTAACTGTATCACTCCCATCATATTGTGATAAATGTGAAAATCCTGCAGTATGTGCAACTTTAATATGACAGGAAATCCTTGACAATTTCCAAAAGACGGCTTTAGAAACTTCTCTCCATCTACAACACACTAGGCGAAAGCTCAGAATATCTCGAAATTTTAAATGCTGAGCAATGCTGTCCAAAATCTGAAATAAAAATAATTATTAACTTTTAGAAAATCCGTAGTTCCATGATTTACCTATATAGTTAACGGAATATCCGTATATATTCTTAGAAACTCATATTGTAAAAGACTTACTACTGCATTCATTAATGCATGGCCTTCAGTAATGATTTCAAGACCGTTATTGTTTTCCAAATTATTGCTGTCCATTAATTTGCTTGTGAAATCTTCTTTCCCGGTTTCGTTGGCTAAGTTTTCCACTCCATTATAGAATGCTTTTTTACATTTGAGTTCCTTTAAAAGAATACCATTCTCTTTCACCAACTGTTCGATTTTTGATTCGCAGTTGCGGACTTTTGTTGCCAGGTTCGTAATTTTGATTTCCGATTTAGCCACTATGTTCAATAGATCTTGTATTTTTGCTAGTGATGTGTCTAATTTTCTCTCCATGGAAGTATGGTTGTTCTAGATCATCTTTGCAAACCCTTCAATGGTTAGGGCCATTCTACCGGCCAATGTCGTTTAGTTTCGCTGTAGACCTCTATTTGTGTACAATTTCGTCTAAATTAGTTTCCACTTGCAAACGGCAAAAGCTGTAATGTTTGCTTTAGCAATCTGTTTTATAAAATAATTTGTTTCTCTTAATCAATCGATACCCAAAAGTTTCGATTTCAAAATTAGCGAAATTAACAATAACAGACTAATCACTCAAACGAACATTTTTATATAGTGAGATCGTAACACAAGATTTCAGAACCTGGGATTTGTTCTCACAAAATATAGTCAGCATATGTGCCGTGACACAATAAACAGTTTTTCTCTAATGTGTTAAATATGAAAGCTTTTCTTGTCTGCTTCACAAAATGAACTGTTTCTAGGGACAAACAAATTATGCGAGCTTTTTATTTGACAATCTCCAAAAATGATGTTAGTATAATGTTTAAAATTATTTAGATGCTGCAGAAGTGACTTTAATAATTAATATTTAGCCTAGTAATTTTGTATTCGTTCGATACTATTGATTAAGTAAAGCATTTTCTGCCTGCTTGGCCTTAGAATTACAACTGGACTGGTAATCGGCGACTAGCTGGGGGGAGTCGCTTTCTGACCTTTATTATAATATTGTAGGGCTTATTTTATCTCAATATCAATTTACCATACTCGTAAACCAGAAATAAACTTTAGTAACCCTTCGCCCCCTGGCTGATGACTGACATAATACTATACTGTCACAAACTGAGACTGTAAACATGAGGTACAAGAATAATGTAATACACAATATACAAACTGAATATGCTAATATTAATTTTTCTCGTTGTTGTTCATATATATAACCTACGTTGTTCTATTTCCATTTGTAGCCTAAAGACTAGCTTAAATACATTACTTTTAATAATAAATTCCAAAATAGTTCACAGTAAGTCAGCACCACTGGATTAGGAAAGGAATGAAATTTAAACCTTTCTAGGAAATATACAGTAAATATCTCTCCTTTTTCCCCATAGTGTTCATATGCCAGTTACTTTAATGACAACACCATTAATTACACTTTTTATGATGACAATTACCGCTAAAAATGAATTTTAAGAGTGAGATTCTTATTTTTATGAGATGACAAAGTCAATTAACAGAACGGTAAAATTGAACAATGAGGAAGCGGCATTAAAGTAAAAACACAAGTATATGTCTCATAATATGTTAATTTTAATCAACAAATTAATTTTGTTTTTATCCTACTTAACTATATTTGTATAACTTTAAACTACCTATATAGTGAAAGCCTTATTAAAATAAGTTTATTTTGCGATAATCTTTCACCAAGAATCTGTGTTAATACCTTAGCACTGCTTTTATTCGATTACTGTGGTTATTCTTCCCAAAGGTGACTCACATAACTAAGAGTATTAAACAATTAATAATTCTGTTTCAACCCACAAAGAATTTTTTCTTTTATAAAGTTTACTGTCCCTTTGAAAAACCCAAAACCCTTGAAGTAAATAATCTAAGCGATTCAAATATTTAGTTATTTTTACGAAGTCTTGTGAATCCGTAATTGAAATCGTAAGAAGGCTGTCCATGATTTCTTCTTTACCTCTAAAATATTCTGTAACGAATTCTTGCAAAGCTTCAACAGATGCACTAATGACATCAAACAAACTGAATGAAGGATTGTTTAGAGCAATAACCATAAGCAGATTGGTGTCAGCATGTTTATCAATCACTTCGTTTTCAAAGGAAAAAAAGTCATTTAAAATCCAGCAAAGGTGTACTACAGCATTTTGAAGACATTTGACCTTTTCGTACAATCCTGCGTCTTTGAGCCAATATGTATTAAGGAATTCTCCATGTGCATATTCAATTAATTCAACGGTGAATATCAAACCTGAATAATGACAACGCAATTCAAAGTATTTGTTCACAGACGGGATTATTTTTGTAGTGATTGAATTGCAGTCTTGATGAGTGATTGCAATTTGACGAGTCCAATTCTTCATGAAGGATTTGAACCATGTTTCAGGGCTATTTTCCTTTAAGGAATGTAGTGCTTCTAAATTAGCCAGTTCAATTCCATATGGATTTTCGGTCAAATTAAACGATGTTTCTTCGCTGGACATCCTCTTGATAACTTGACTTGCCGTGGACGCTTCTTCCGTACTAAGATGACCAAATGCATCACGACCCCAAAGCTGGTTTATCCAGTGTACTGGCATGCACTGCACACATGCACGTAATGCACTGCACGAAATGCATAGTGCACGCATAAAATGGGTAGTGCACAGTGCACAAAATGCATGAAATGCACGAAATTAAAGGCAGGATTTATACTCCCATTCAGATACTTGTTATTCGTGTAAATTATGTTTCAATATCTATGCATGATCTATACAAACGACCACATTTAGAGTTAATATTATCATAATTTTTTATCCATTACTTAAAAAGTGCATTATTATCGATATTGACAATACTAAATGACAAATGCAAGTCGTAGTTGCCAATTAATAAAAAAATGTGTATATCAAATGATCAAAAGCAGTTGAAAACAGTTAGTTAAATTTGTTAACTCTACTTTTACTTTTATTTCAGGACACTCTTTGGTTGATTACTTTTAGAGGATGCCAGGTTTTTTCGCATTGCACATGAGAATGTTGCAGAAAGCATAGTTATCACTTTAAATTGACTGGAAGATAGTGAAAATAATGTTATATAGTGTAAATCTTTTGTTTTATATCAGTTGAAATTGCATTTTCAGGGTTTTCTACAATAGCGGAACACTAAAATCTGGTATATTCCCATTTTCATGCATTTTGTGCATTTTGTGCAATTCGTGCATTTCATGCATTTCATGCAGTGCACATGCACGAATACAATTTCGTGCGCACGAATTAGAACACTGGTAGTAACTCACAGTAAGAACTTTTACTACGTCCACACTGCGAAATCCATTTGCTCCTGAATACAGATAAATGGGACATTCACTGTGCTCTTTGTTTCGTTTTAGCCATATTCCATGTTTTAGTGCAAATTCTTGTCCTGAAGTTATTAATGATTCCATTGCGTCATTGGGCTTGTAGTTTTTGCAATAATTTTCAAAGTTGAAATTATCCAATTTGAATAGTTCTTGTAGAGACAATTTTGAAGATTTAATAATCAAAGACTGGTAATCATTTAGCATTCTATTCAATGCATCCTTACTTATTGCTGTGGTGTCGGTCATATTTTCTTATCTTTATTATCTTCGTCTAGTATAACACGATGTTTATTTCTCGCTTATTTTCTGGTATTCTTCAAGGAGTTTTTAAATAATATTAATGCATTTGCAGGTTTTTGGAGTCCCGCTTCTTATTCAACCCCAACTGAGTACCATAGACAACATTTCCAGACCTAGGAAATATTAAATATAAAATATATATAACTAATAGCTCTGGAATATATTAAATATTCCAGACCCATTAGTTACTGGGAAGCTTAAATTTAATAATGTAAATGATTCTTGAGATGGAACATTTAACAATAGAACAAATGTTTTTGTCCACCTTTTATAAATACTTCTTAATTAATAATATACTAACTTCAACAAATATTTATTTGCATTTTAATATCTATTTGTGCTTTAATAGTACAAACAAACAATAAAATTTATTTTGAGTATGCATTTTGTCTTAAACTTTTAGAATATGCCGTGTACTGGATCTCGGTAATTAAGTATTGGTTGGTGTGTATTCATAATTAAAATGCATTTAAATATTGGTCAGATTTAAGTGTCAAATAGTAATTCCACGTGGCAAAACTGATTTGGTATTGCTACAATTGCATGCAAATATCTTGGATAAATCTATGTAATACTAACTAAACTTACCTTACCATCCGTCCTACGTTCACGGAATATTTCAGAAGACTAAGATTACGCACTTTCTCTCTACATGTTTTATTCCGTAATTTTTTTCCCTTTAAACATACCTGGTTTCCTTCGACTTAACATTGTATTAGTAATTAAGAATGATTATCTTTGGATAACGTGTAATCAGTTTCATACCACAGTTATAATACGCCAATAATAATAGGTATTATTTATGATGACAATAATCATATTTTTCATGAAGTGCTGAGTAACACAAAAAGTGGTCGAATAACAAAAATGAATCGATGATAATATGCTCACCAGAGAATCTCACGCATGCAAAGATCATTTTAGCGGCTAACAAAGTTATAGCTAAATATTTAATCCTTCCAGGGCCATCGGCTGACGTTTGAATTAGATAATCAAAAGGGCGTGTTACGGATTAAAGATAAAAATGAGAATTAAAGATTTCGCAAGTTTTCTCGAGACACTTGGGGAACACCAAAAGGTTATTACAATGACGCACAAAAAAGTGCCCCAACTACATTTTGACTTGTTCAAAGTTCGTGTAGCAGATCAGAGAATTTCGTGGAAACTAATAACCAAATATTGAATGCCTTTTTGTGTTCCTCTATGTATATAATTAGGGAAACTAGAAGTAACATTCAAGTGCTGTAAACATTTGTGCTGAATTTATTCAACTTCAATACAACATATAAAAGGCCGACGACTTATGACGACGTTTAACAAAGCCGAAATCAAAGTAGTCGGCCATTTTATAGTGCAAACATTAGAATATCAATGTAGGACATGTGCTCATTAATATTGAGATAAAATTTAATGAACATCCGAGACATCATTGTTATCATTATTGCAATATAAAAGGAGACGCACTCTACGATACTCCGTAATCAACAGCATAGCAATATCAGTGTTGCTCTACATATTTAGTTCAAGAAGTGCTGTCTGATTTTACTTAATGATAACGATTAACTTGCATATTAAAGCTGTTATCAAGGGCAAACAAAAAATACAGTTCATACATAATTGGGAATTAGTACAGAGCGTTTGCCGAAATTTTACGGGAAGGTGATCGCCTAATTTTTTGCCGCGTAAACTTAGTAATAGTAATAAAAGCCAACGTCATGCTTACGGTTGGCGGTGTATACTCCCTTTGCATTGCATAAAAACAGTTTTTTCAATTAATTTTCTGAATTGCATTTTAACTTAGTGTTTCACATATTCTTAAAGGAAATGTACAGATCTAAGAAAGTTGAAGACGTAAAGCAAGTGTACATAAAATTAAAAGTACGAGAAGCATGCATGGACTTCGAAGAGAAAATATACAATAAAACATTATGTAATGCAGCTTAATCTTTGCCAGAAGACGTGCCCAAAGACATATTTATAAATTTAGCAAATAAGATATACAGAAGAAACAAATAAATCGTAGTGGATTATTACAGCAGTTACAATTCTTCTTCAGGAATAGTACTGACCATACATTCAAGAATATTTACATGCCATCAAAAGATAAAGTTTTCATTGTGTCCTTTAGAATTTTCTAAAAGTCAAAAATGAAACTTATTTCTTTGAAGTTTAGAAGCTTTGACATTACTACAATAGAAATATGGAAATATCAAAATATCAAGTCTTAGGCTTTTAAAATAAACAAAAATAAATAAAATGTATCATAAATTTACAAGACAAAACAATTTTAATTAACTAGCCATAATGACGCATCAGCATTACATTGTAAGTATTTGGTGTTCGGAAAAACAATTTCGATGATAAAATAGATAATGAATTTTCAAAATCCACACACTAAATCATCAAGCAAGAATAGAATATGTTCTATACTATGTATGAGGAATGCTTATCAAATGTTGGTTGCATCTAGACACTTGAGATATTAACAGATATAGCTGATTTTACCCAGGTGTACTAAATTTCATTCGTTTTTACTCATAATACATGATACATTTTGGTTGCAAACAAACAGTGTTAATAAGTTTTATCAAAATTTTCGTATTTTCTGAGATGTCTCAGGGAGATATAAAATTGTGTTAATTTCATTCTAGAATAAAGTTGAAATGTCACTACTTCATAACTTTTACAATACCGATAAAATAGTCAACAAAGATTAACACTTAAATGCATCACGTCTAAATAAGATCAGTAAAACAGGAAATTCCACACAGGAGGGTAAAATCGGTTTTTTCGGTACGTATCTGCTAAAGTGTTTTAAAAAAATGCCTTCAATTACAAACTCAGAGTATCAAAAGCAGTCGGGTGCAGTATTTCATTCGTGTGGATTCCACCAACATTTGATGAGTGTTCTTCGTTAGTGCTTACAAATTACCAAGCCTACAATCCAAAGATAGAGGGAAATCTGATTGACAAATTCCTCTAAACACGAAATGAAAATAACAGAACCATGGACCAAATATTTCAGATAATCTCAGGATTCTATTCTATAGTAGCATAAAATATTTGAATTCTCAAAGTAGGGGTTCGTGATGCCATTTTATGTTTTAGTAGTCTTATATTTATATAATATGTATTTTGAATACTAAACTAATCACGTTTTGGCTGAATCAGTATGCATAACTAATTCGCCCTTGGGTAATTGATAGACTTTGTCTTTATGATACTTTTCCCATTTTAAACGATACTGTAGGTAGATCTTCATTGCAGCTTGAGCATCTTCGGTCTAAATATTTAAAAAATAACATTCAGGTTACATTTGTCTTTAAAATACGGCAATAAATTTGTATTCAAAGAGTAGAACTTACAGGTTCGTGTTCCCCATGTTGAATGCTCACACCAAGAATGTCTTGCGTCAGGACTTTCAGAGAAGGCAAGCGTCTGTATACCTTGCGGAAGAATCTTTAAAATAAAATTAATTAAACACCTCGAGGAATTAAGAAAAACTAAAAATTCCTTAGATTACATATTTAACTTACACAGCTGTGTCCCTTGTTTTGTATCGCGGATGGTTAAGTTTCAAAACAGACATATCGCTATGAAGGGAGTGACCAACAAGTATTCGGCCCTCAATAATCTTGCACACCATTTTTTGAACCTCTTCCAATTCTACACCTACAAACATAAAACCATATAAAGTTATTACAAAGACAAACAATGTAAAAACATAACTGCATAAACATTACATTACAACATTTTATCATAGCAATATTGGTATTGGAAGGTACACTACCATTTTCTAAATCTTGGGGTCTAAGTCCACTGTGTTCTGTTACGTAATCCATAACTTCGACTTTAGGTTTACTAAAGGCGTGGTATAATAAATACCCATATTCATTTACAACAGCTATTCTTCCTAAAGCAAATTCCCTTTCGTATCCCCCAATGTCTACGAATTCACAGTCCAAAGCGACGGCAGGCGTATTAGATTTAACGTGGGGAGCCAGGTTTAATGGGAGACGAGTCTTGATGATTCCTCGGTCATCGTAAGCGATCATTCCAAATTTGTTCAATTCTCCTTTAGGGATAGAACTAAACTGAACATATCGTCCTTCACTATTACCAATCTTTGATAGAGCTGAGGTTTTCTTTTCCTTTTGATTTTTGAAACTAGATTTTGAAATCTCAGTTTTTGCCGTCCCAGTCTTCGTCAGTGAGCTTGGCTTTGTGGAAATGGCCGAAGTCTTTTTCTTATTTATATTCAAAATTTTTGTGGTAGCAGGAGAAACTTTCGTTGACGGAACAATCAGCGATTTCCAATTCTGGGACGCAGTGGCTGCCGATCTTGGTCTTTTCGCAATGCTACTCACTTTCGACGAATTAGCAAATTCTTTTGTTTTGCTTTTACTTGAAGAGTTCTTTGAATCTTTAGATGCATGGCCATCAGAACGAGGTTGAGAACCTGCTTCGGATGCCTTTACTAAATTTTTATTGGTTTTCAGACTAGAATCCTCCTTTGTCACCTTTTTTGACATTTTACTTTATAAGTAAGTAGTCTCTTTCACTTTTAGTTTTCTGTAACAGAAAAAAATAGTTTATTAATTACCGATGCGGGTATAGCAGAAAGGGAACAGAAATTTATTAAGTAATTATACAAACTGCTAAATTGTTAATTAGTAATATTGATTTAGAATTTAATAAACTGCTGATTAAATAGAAATATTAAGCAGAGTTAATTTCTTTTTCGTATTTTACTACAGGTGTTACAAATCGTTGGTGATCATGATGTTTGTGTTGTTACTTTTTCGCACTAATTATAATAACTTAATTTACTATACTAATACAATGAATATTCAACAAACATTTCTATTTATTATTGTTATAAATAATCCTCATTTTACCGTTGAAGATTTAGTCAAAACAGACTTCCATTAAACTATACACACTTTAAATTGATCAACTCCAAAATGAAAACTGATACTTTACTAAAAGATATAGAGGTAAATTTAATAAAATCTTTTTCACAAATATGTGAAACTTAAAATGAATATTAAAACGATTATTAGTAGGATTCTTATTGGAAATAATATAACTTGAAAACAGTTCTCCGAAATGGAATGGATTTAGCAGCACATTTTATCTTCAAATTCGCGGGCTTACGGGTTTGCCACTTTGCTTGTGCTCCGTGAGACTCTTGAATTCTCATTGCATACTATCCGTGTCTCAATTTAATTATGAAATGATTACCTAATCGAAATAATAATGACACACCGGTGTGTTGGAAACTTGATACTAATATCATTTTTTGGGGTTGCCAATTATGAGAGTGCATAATACTCGTTTCGCTTTAGATGCGTTAATTAAAAGCAAAAAGAGTTACCTAATTTAAGACATAAGTAATTTTAAATGTAGTATTTCCATTTTATTACATTGTATGAAATGACATAACAAAAGCACATTTAATATTTAATTATTGTTTCATTACTCACTTCTCAAATGTAATTAGTTTAACAATAATATTTATGTTATATATTACTATGGCAAAAATATAATGTGTTCTAATAATAGACCTCTACACATAAAAATACCTGAATTTGCAGGTGGCAATTAATAATTTTACAGCTATTTATGTAATGGAGGAACACAGTCATTCCTTATTTGAAGAAGGGGAATATGGATCATTGTTCACTTTTACTGAAGAAGCAAAATCAATTATTGATAATGACCCACTTTTCAAAATAAATTAATTTGACAATAATATTGTCATTATATATATTAATATAAAGAAAAAAATATTATGTGTTCCAATAATAGAACGCTACTTGTAAAAATAGTTGAATTTGTAGGTAGCAACAAATCTTCTTTCGGCTTATTTATTTAAAGACAGAAAAAAGTTAATCCTTATTTGGCTTTGACGATGGTTGATTGTTGTTTTCTTTCAAAGAAGCAGCATCAGTCGAACCTTCTGCTGCACTATTATGTTTAAGTTAAATGACAATTAGCATCCATTTAAAATATGTGAATAAAGTGAAATATATTAGCAATATAGCGAATAAGCGACGAAATGCCAATAGTTACCTGTTTTTGGAGGAAGCTTACGGAGAGTTTGGTCAAATGTCTTTTCCAGTCACGCCAGTCAGCTTCGAATGCATCCTCAACTTGAACTAGATAATGACATCAAAGTAATGAATTTTTATTGCTTTGCTGGATATTAAAGGAAAATCGATGCTTAAAAATCATAAATGTATATCATAAATAAAAGAGTCGGCAAAATCAATGTCACCTCACATCCGCAATTCGAACACTTTAAACCAATGAACACTTTCTGATTGGCTTTTGATACAGGAGAAGTGGGTTCTGGTTGAACACTTGTCACAAATTGGGTTGGCGTAGAATTGTCTTGAGCCGACTCAGGAATAGGCTTCCTCTCAAGTTCCTGAAAAATGAACAATATATTTATTGTATATGTATAATTTTACTTTGCAATTAAATTATGTTGATACATTCTGATGTCCATCAATGTTAAATTTATGGTTTTCATATGATCTTTTGGACTTTTGCAAACTCTTTTTTGAAAAAATGGTAACACTTAAATATTACATCAAAGATGGCTATCAAGACTATAATTGCAAACGCCCTTTGCAATATCAGTTAACTTTTTAGTCCTTTAAGTATTTGTAGTAAGGGTCCTTGAAAGTGATATAAATATGAATTTGTTTATATACGAGATTTACTATTGGATTACAGAATTAGAATTAAAAGTAAACTTCAGTTGTTGGGATACTAAGATATTCAACTTGAATTCCCGAAAATATTCATCAAATTTTATTTCAATAAGTTAATGCTGCTTCTGATAGACCGAAATTGTTTTCATACCTTTACTGTGAACACCATTTGGTAGACTTTCCCCGACACAAAGTGTTTCTCCAATCCTTTCTCGTGTACGGTAAGTAATGATGAAGCCTTCATTTTCATTACATTTTCACTTGAAATGGAGACAGGATAAATAATGTTTTGCTCCGAATGTTTCGGCGACATCTTAAAACGTAGTAACATTGCATTGGTTAGAAAAAAAGTAAATGGCAAATATAAAAATGACTTGAAATTGTGATATTGCAGAAAACTTAAAATACCGCTGTGGAAGACGGCAACAAAGATAAGCGGCCATGAAACTGCCTGCCACCGGACCTAATTCCATCTTCGCAAAAATATATCCAGATAAAGCGGCGACCCATGAAGCAACTAATCATCACCAGAAATCGAACTCCATCGTAGTTAATCAAAAAAGGCACTTGGATTGAAATTGAACCTGGAAAATCAAAATAGTAGGCAAAGTTTGTTAAAAGAAGTTAATTGATCTAAAAACTTTTCCATTTTCTTAAAATATTTTGAAATTGAAATTGTTTTAAAAACATGGTAGACTAATTGCAGAAGTTACGTCACGACATCAATTGATATTTAATAATGTAGATAAATGTGACAAAATGTGAAAACAAACCGGTTTTGTCAAATGGTGCATTGGTGTACGGTAAAGTCAATCTGCACTCTTCTTTTGGCACCATCTCAATCATCTCGGTGCCATGAGTGTCCATCAAGTGATCAATTAAACTTGATACCTCAAATGATTCCTTTGGCTTTTTGCAGCCGCTAACGGGGCATTGGAAATTCATGGTACTTTTGTTGTTAATTGTCTTGGTCTTCTGAATAAATTGTAGAGCAGCACCAATAATTCAGAATTTCTCCAGTTATTGATATTTACCAATCAAAATAACCAAATTTTTTATAATTTAATACACTAGACTTGGTAAGGTCAACTAAATCGATCGGTAATTATCAATTAAAGGATCACGATAGACAACCAAATTATGAACAGAAAACCTCAACTGAAGCGAGAGAAAGAGCAAACTGTCCTACTGCGGGTACCCTTGCCAGATTGATCATAATAATACTATAATATAATGGAAAGCGATACAATCGTGCAATAAATCAATCAACTAAGTAGAACCACGCATGACTAGATTATGAATTTTGTAAGCAGACAATAAATTAAGAAACTGTGTGTACAGGATGGCTCATAATGTTTTGCCTTTTCTTATGAGTTAACAATTGTAAAGCGTTAAACTTATATGAACCACCCTGTGTCAGATGATTCAGAATAAAGTTACGGTGTGTAACTAGTGTACCGAACCCCGAACCCTTCAGAACTAGTTAACATTCAATATTAATGGTCTAACTTAAGGGAGGGCTCAGACCAAACAAGAAACTAAACGGCAAAATATTTTTTTCTTTTCTTTTCTAACTCCATTCAATTAATTATCAGTCTCTTAGATAATTTCTTACATTTGCCAGAATTTAATTAAATACATCAATAATAAATTATTAATTGGGGAGTAAAAATTTTGACTTTTGACTTACTAGGAATTCACTATTACATTTTTCTTTAAACGAAAGTAAAATTTAAAAGCCTTGCTTAAATTAAATAAAAGAGTTAATTGGAATGCTATATAATATGCGAACGCTATGAAATGAATGCTTAGGTTGTCAAAAGTCAAAACTGAACTTCCATTAACTCTTACGTGTGACGCACAGCATATAAAAACGTCTAGAGGTGAAATCGTTAGTTTTTCTTTGGTAAAATCGGCATAAATTGAGATATTTATAATTGAAGTTGAAGTGCAGCAGCTTGTCAGTCTTCTCTATTTAGTTGATCGAAGGTAAACAGGGTAAATATGATTCTTAAAATAGGTGATTAGCTTTAAATAGTGTTTACTGTAAAGATACCAAAGCGATTGTGACCAGGAGACGGTAAGAATTAATCAAAGTCATTTATATTTAACATTTAAGGATACAGTACTTTAACATGACATTGTCAATGTCACAACACAATGAATAGGTAGAAATAACGAAATAAGTACACACAAACAAAAGTTGATACTTGAAATGAGAACTGGAGAAACAGATGAGTCTCCCTTAACATTTAACACACTTTAGGTGTACTGTGAAAAGCGTATTTTTGATTTCTCAAAAGACTTCCTAATATTGTAAATGGTAAATATAATACGGCCGTATTAATTATGCTCTATAATATTCACACTGTTAAAATTGCATTACAGAATATTGTCTGATGAATATAGTCATCTCAAGAGCTTTAATAACCAGAAAGGCAACGCCATCCCAATTCCAGCTAAATCAGTAAAATTAGGAAGTTTGCAAAAGCACGTTTACTGGAATATATAAATGTAGTATTAATATAAATATTTTCCACAATTGCATACATCACGGATGTATGAAAATCGAAGTTTGATTAGCAAGGTATAGGTAGTGTGGAGTGAAACAAAGAATAATAGTAGGATTCTGTTGCATAATGAGAAGCTGAAGCTTAGACCAGGGCACTGCGAGACAGATAGACAGTAAGAGCGATGAATGGAGGAAATAGAAGGGCTCCATTCACCGCACCACAGTTGGCTTCAGTCAAGTGTACACGAGACTTGGGGGGAGAGAACTAGGTTCGATTCCCAGTGGTGTTGAGTTAAATTTTCCTTGTGTTGTCTATATCTGTACCATACCTAACCTTGTTATAACTAGTAATAGCAGTATATCCTTCCTGTTTAATGTTCCTTTCAAGTATTAAAGTCAATAATGTTGTTTCAAAGTATATTAAACCTCCTATACCTAGCTAGGGTAGACCACGTGGTGGAGAACACCTTGAATAGATAAGGAGGGTCTTTTCACAATAAGTTTAACATTCTGTGCAACATTAATATTAATGCTTATTGTTGTACATATTTGCAGCGACGATTTCAATTACGGAAAGCCGAGGAGTAATCTAATGGACAGTTAAACACAAGCCTTTTAAAACCAGTATTATCTTTGTACAATTCATGCAATGGACATACGATCAGAAGTTTATTCCTAAACAAACCCAATAATAACATAGAAAGTGAACAATATGCAATACGAGGTAATCAAGTCAACGGAGAAGCACGTCCGGGTTAAAATACCTATTTGTTACTCTGGAAAGTGTAAGGATGAGACCAGCCAAAAGAAATCTTATTGTCAGAGATTTTCGACGTGGAAAAATGCCATACCATACAATGACCCAAAATCAATACTCTAAAATTACCCAAATATTCGATGATTGATTGGACTCTCGCGTATCCACTTTCTTTGTTTATTAATAACCTATAAGTTATGAACGCAAATATTTCATGCGTACCTAAGGGCTGTCTATACTTAAACAAACTTAGCCACTGAATTTGTTTAAAAGCGAGAGGACTCATTTTCCACTGACCAGAAGAACTTGTGTTTCGGAGTCAGAAAGTTGATCTTTATTTGTGATCTAATCAGAAGACCAATATCAGTTTCGAGAGGCCAGAAAAATCATCTTATTCTCCATTGAGGATTACACTTTATATTTTCCCAAATTTTGCTTTTACTTTTCCATTATTTCTTGCATTATTGCATTAGTTCCAATATCTCCAAAATGAAACTCCTTGTTTTAGTAGCGGTGTGTTTTATTCTGATTGCTGATACGGAAAGCTCATTTACAGGTAAGCCATTAAAATATATTGTCTCCAATGCTTAATCAAGTGTCGCCTAATAAATATTTTATCAATACTTAAATCATGTTTTTGGGTTTTTGGGTTTGGGTTGGGTTTTGGGTTATAGTAGTAGTAGTAGTAATTGTATTTATTAGTTCTTATAAGGATACACCCATAGAACACATTCATGTAAATTACAAAATGGTCAGAGACTGAGAATACAAATATCATTATAATAATGGTTAGCAACTGTCTTAGGTATCTAATGTAATTAGTAATTTCCTCCTACTTAGACTACAGCTTACAAAGTTAATGAGTTTATAATTACAGTTTGGGTCTAGCAATACAAGCTTAATTAGGAGATTTTCTCTATTAACGTTAACAAATGAATTGCTATCGATAAATAAATTTCTTGATCCTTGATGGATTTTACATTCAAACAAAAAGTGGTACAGGTCTTCATTCTCATTCATATTGCACATAGTACATTTATTATCCGAGTATAGAACATGAGTGAAATTACTTAATCTAAAAATACCTTTATTTAATCTAAGCTGAGCCAGTAACTTTACTTTATATAAGCTTAACTTACACATATCCTTTAGTCTACACCCCTCAACTAATTGCGAACAATAACTGTAATGACTGGAAGATTCAGCTTTAATTTTGTCCTCATCTTTGGAAATCAATGATAATTGATTTATGATATCTAACTTTGCATTAATAAGGTCTTGTCTACATAAACTTAACCATAAATCTGACCTCCCAACCTTATCCAGAATCTTTTTTATATTAAGGCACCAGTTATATTTTGGGTCGTTGTCTACCGTGCTATTAGTTAACAGATTCTCAAAGCATAATTTTGGGATTCTTTGGTTGGCCATTCCAAGTATCTTTATAAAAAAGTTAATAGTTTGCTTAGCTACTAGGACATCAAGTTTACATCTATCTGTTTCTAATCGTGCAGCGTAGTTAGCCACTCTGTAGTCTATACTGAACAGTCTCTTTAGAAATCTTGTTTGAACTTGTTCAATAATATCTGGATACGAATGAGCCCACACATGACTAGCGTATAGCAACGTAGATGACACTATTGATTCAAATAACTTAGTGTGGCTTTCCCAATTATTTATTCGACCTTTAAAAAAGGTACTCCATAAAGATCCTAGAGCATTAAGACCTTTTTTCTTGAAGGAGTCTGCTGCCAATCTGAAAAGGCCTGACGATTTAAAAGGAACACCAAGATATGTATAGTTGTTAACAATTTCTATAGGCTGTCCAGAGTACGCAAAAGAAATATTGTCAAGTAGTCTCCCTCCACGTCTAAAGACTATGGCTTTTGTTTTACTTAAGTTGACTTTGAGTCCGTGGCTAATAAAAAATTTTTCTAGTATGTTAATCTTTAATTGTAAGGCTCGAGCATTTGGAGCCATGACCACCAAATCGTCTGCAAACAAGAGCATATGTAGAACATAGCTTGAGGATAGGTTTATGCCTGATATGCAGCTTTGCTTTAGGTTATCAACAATATCGTGGATATACAAACTAAAAAGTAGTGGCGAGAGTACATCTCCCTGCATCAAGCCGACTGTCATGGGTATTGGGTCGGAGTAGCCATTGGAGACCTTTATCCTTGTGTCGCCGTTGTAGTATAATTTTTGAAGAGTCCTTATCACTTTGCCAGACATGCCCATACTGTATAACTTCGTCCAGAGTTTTCCATGGGGAATGGAGGGGAACGCACGTTCAAAATCAACAAATAAAGCAAATACTTTTTTCTTATATCTCGTTCCAATCTGTATTGAAGCGCTCAGGTTAAAGATTTGTTCGTCGCATCCCCTTTGTTTTCGGAATCCTCCTTGCTCTTCAGGTAAAATTTGTGCAGCTTCGGCCCAATGACGGAGTCTTTCATGAACCATATGTGTTAATATTTTTAAGGAGACATTCAGGAGGGCTATCGGTCGCTAATTGTTAGGCTCACTTGCCTCTCCTTTCTTGAATAGCATAACAGTATTTGAGGTAGATAGTTCATGTGGTAAAGCTTCATTTTCCCATATTTTGTTATATGATTGGAGAAGGGAGGATTTGGTTATATCAGGTAGGTTCTTATAGAACTCATTGGAAATGTTATCAGGACCTGGGGCTTTATTGTTCTTTAGTTTAGATAATGCTGACTCTAATTCCTCTATAGTAAAAGGTACGTCTAAATTAGGGTCTCTCACATCCACAAAATTGATAAGGTTTTGGGTTATATCACAATTTCTCTTTGTCCCTTTGCTGCATTGTAATGAGCTAGATGGCAAAAGCAAATATAAAATTTATGTACGCAGAAAGAAATTTGGAAACACAAAATATATAATTGTTAATGGAGTGCTTCTGTAGCCAGTGTCCCATATCTGAAGGCACACATGTATATCCTTCAATTTTTAAACAGCATATATATTTATTTCAATTTACAAAAATAGAATGGTATCATTCAAATGAATATTGTGTAGGTGGAAATGAACAAAATGGACCTTTTCGGTATGGCCCTGCTTCTTCCCAGTCCGGCCCAATTGGACCCCAACTTCAGAATTACCAAAACATTCCAATGATGGGTAATTTTTTTAATTTTTAAGTATTTCTTATGTTCGAACATTATTTGCAATACCATTAAATTGTAATAATTCCGCCACTTTGTATTAATTTCAAATGAAGACAATGCGTATAGTGCATTTAACATAGAAGTGTCCAATCCCTCTGTTGCGGAAACGGTGTTCTGTATGTTAAGAATAGTGTAGTGTAGTATGTATGAATTGAATTGTTTTACGCCGTTGTGCATTTTTCTTTTATAATAGGTAATACAGTCTAAGAAGCAGACGCTATAATAATACGAATAATAAGTTCGAAGTTTGGATAGAAAAACTAATACTTAGTTGTTGGTTGGATACGATTGATTAATAGAATTTGTCCATTGTTTTTGTAATTGAATAATTTTGATTTGGAATTGAAATAAAATAGATTAGTTAGGAAAACCGAAAACCTGACTAAGTTATTCAGTCACCCAAACATAAGTTCACACTGACCCATCATATTTTCTAGCTATTGAAATTGAACAGTTGTACTGATAGGAAAGAGGTTATCTTCCTGCCACACAACATTTTATGGCGCTCCACTGGTTAGGATAGTTAGTGAATTTTTGGTGGTTTGTGAATTTTGAACTGTTACGTGAAAACTGAACTGTCGAAAAAGTGTCAGTGAATTGACAATGGACGTGTTACGAAAGATTCGAGCTCCACTTCGTGCTGGCTTCACGAGACTGGCCAATGCACTGGACGACGAACTGAATAAACCCAAAGAAGAACGGAACCTGGACACCGTTGACGACTTGCTGAAAAAACTGGAAAGTAAGCAAGAAAAATTACAAGAAGTTGACTCTGATGTAAAAGATAAACTTATCGATTTGGATGCCCCCCTTGAGGAGTTTGTGGCTGAGTCTAATTCGGTTGAAGAATATGACGAAAGACTGATATCCCTAAGACGGAGAGCAGAAAAACTGCTTCCTGGAGAAACAGCAGAACAACCCGATGAAGCTCAGAGTACTGCCTCAAGTAGCGCACTGTCACCAAATACGAAAAGAAAATTCAAATTACCGAAGATTGAGTTGCAGAAATTCAATGGGGAGCCGAAAGAGTGGTTGGGGTTTTGGGGTCAATTCCAAAAAATTGACGAAGATAAAGAATTGGATGCCTCTGATAAATTCTACTACCTGCTCCAAGTTACCGAAAAGGGATCGAAGGCGCGAGAACTTGTGGACAGCTTTCTCCCAAGTGCAGCCTGCTATCCGGAAGTGATTAAAAGTTTGAAGAGCAGATTTGGCCGTGAAGAACTCCTGGTAGAAGTCTACGTCCGTGAGTTATTACAACTTGTTCTTAAAAATATTTTAAATACGAAAACGAAATGTGTTCTGTCATCTCTCTACGACAAATTGGAGGCGCAGCTGAGGGCTTTGGAGACATTAGGGGTGACGACGGACAAATACGCTGCAATGTTATACCCATTGGTTGAGTCATGTCTACCCGAAGACGTCTTACGTGCGTGGGAGAGAGGCAGAGGTCTGGTCATTAGTGCAAATCCTGAAACGACAAATCAATTGACGTTGCTGATGAAATTCCTAAGAAATGAAGTGGATGGAGAGCAACGAATATCAATGGCCAGACATGGGTTTACTCTAGAAGAAAAAGGAAAGAAGAGTAAATCTCAAAACAATGAAACCGAAGACATTCCGACTGCAACTGGATTATACAGCGGAAACGAATCTAAAAATAAGACGCCACGATCATGTTTATTTTGTGAAAAGACAAATCATGAAAGTTTTCAGTGTTTGAAAGCGAAAAAGATGACCTTGGATGAGAAACGAGACATTCTTAAAAAGAAAGGCTCTTGTTTTGTGTGCTTTGACCGTGGGCACACCTCGAAAAAGTGTTCGAAAAAGATTAAGTGCAATAACTGTTCGTGGAAACATTTTCCAATTATGTGTCCTGATCTACATTTGAGCAAACCGGCATCGAATGTTGAAAAAGAAAAACCGAAAGAGGAAGCCGAAGTGAAGAATAGTGCATTAGCGAATCAATCTAGTTCACCGGAAGTCCTACTGCAAACCTTGAGTGTGTTTCTGATTAATGGAAAACGAGAACTAAGAGTGAGAGCATTATTTGACTGTGGTTCCCAGAGATCCTACATCACTGAAAGTGCTGCGAAAGCGATTGGATACCAAACGACTGGAGAGGAGAAGATCGTCCACAGCCTGTTCGGTGGGATTGAAACAGATGGAAAATTACATCGGAAGTATCAAGTCCATGTAATGAACTTGGAAAGAAATTATCTTTGTAACTTTACCACGTTGAACGAGACGAAGATATGTGGTGAAATTGTTAAAGCCGGAAAAGGACCCTGGCTTACCGAGCTGAAAAATCAAAGCATTAAGATATCTGACTTCTTAGCGGAAAATCAGAAAATTGACCTGCTCATCGGATCTGATGTGTACGGAAAACTGCTAACTGGGAAATTGAAAATTTTAAATAGTGGACCAGTAGCTATTGAGACGAGACTAGGCTGGACTCTGTCGGGTAAAGTACCTCGCGAATATTTTGGAAGCAGTTGTTCTAACCTTGTCACTAATTTGCTTGTTAAAGATGACGTTCAGAGCCTTTGGAAATTAGATGCCATTGGTATAAACGATCCTGCTGAAACAAGATCAAAAGAAGATCTGCAAGAAGCTGCCATGGAACACTTCTTAAAGACTGTTAAAGTGAACGATGAAGGACGATATGAAGTTGCGTTGCCATTCATTGAGGGCCACATGCAACTACCGGGTAACAGAAAACTTACCGAAAAACGAATGACATCCTCAACTCGGAAAATACGTGCTCTAGGAATTACAAACGAATACAGAAAAGTGTTTGACTCTTGGATGGAGGAAGGTGTTATCGAAGAGGTGCCTGAGGATGAAAAAGAAGATTATAAGCATTACCTACCACATCGTGCAGTCATAAAACCTGAGAGCTTGACAACGAAGATTAGACCAGTGTTCGACGCATCCGCGAAAGAAAAAATGTCCCCATCCTTAAACGATTGTTTGGAAAAGGGACCGAACCTGTTGGAGTTAATTCCCGCAGTGCTGACTCGATTCAGAATGAAGAGAATTGGTGTCGTGTCTGACATCAAGAAGGCGTTCCTACAGATAAGTGTTCGTCCACCTGATAGGAACTACTTGAGATTTTTTCTACCTGACGAAAGTAATTAAAACGGAGCAGAAGAGAGATTTCGTGAGTTTAGACACCGACGTGTTGTTTTTGGTGTCTCCTCAAGTCCGTTTATTTTGGGAGCTACCATTAATTTGCATTTGGACAGAGTTCCTGAAAAATTTAAAGATACTGCAGAAATACTTAGAACATCCTTCTATGTGGACAACAGCATTGCGAGTCTGGACAATGCGATGGAGCTTGGAAAATTTAGAGAGGAATCCATTACCATCATGAATTCTGCAAAAATGGATTTACGAGGATGGGTATGGAATTCCCCATATCAAAAGGATGAACGAATTTCGGTTCTTGGATTGTCGTGGCAAGTTGGCGAAGATACCTTATGCTGTGACACTACCCAAATGAACGAAGAAGACTTTCTGCCCGTAACAAAAAGGAAAATACTGTCTGCTGCACACCGAGTCTTCGATCCGATTGGCTTTTCATCTCCTGTGAGTTTGCTTCCGAAATTATTGTTGCAGGAGACATGGAACTTGAAGGTGGGTTGGGACGAAGAGTTGCAACCAGACATAGCGAAACGATTTAAGAAGTGGTTAGCTGAAATACCGATGCTAAAAGAAGTTAAGATACCCCGATGGCTATTTGCTGGTAAGAAACCGAACAAGATTAGCCTACATATTTTTGTAGACGCTAGCAAATATGCCTATGCTGCTTGTGTTTATGCCCGAGGAGAAACGAATGAAGGTGTTACTACACAGTTAGTGTTGGCGAAGTCGAGAGTTGCTCCTGTGGTAGCTGTCACCATTCCTAGGTTGGAGTTGTTGGCGTGTACTATCGGTGCAAGACTTGGTGACACCATTAAGAAGATTTTAAATGATCCGAATATCGAGACTCGATACTGGACTGATTCGATGAACGCTTTGACTTGGATTCAAAAGGAGGAGAACTGGGCTGTCTTTGTGGCAAACCAAGTTAAAGAAATCCGAAGTCATAGCAAGAAGGAAAATTGGAGTCATGTTCCAGGGAACCTGAATCCTGCTGACCTGCCTTCCAGGGGATGTAGTGTAAGTCAATTACTACAATCTTCATGGTGGGAGGGACCTGAATGGCTTAGAAAAGATGAAACATTTTGGCCTAAGCATGATATTATACCCGATAGTGAAGTTGTAAACGCGGAGAAAAAGAAAACCGTGTCTACACAATTGACAGTTACGAAAGTTAAAGGATTTTCTACAATCCTAATGAATACCCGACTTCCAGTGACTTTTGAAAAACTTGTTCGAATAGTTGCCTGGATGTTACGATTTTCGAAAAATTGCCAGAATAAAAGAAAAGGATTGGAACTAACGAAGAGCCAATTAAGTGTACAAGACCTGTATGTTGCAGAAGAAATCCTCGCGAAATTAATTCAAAAGGAATCGGGCAGTGAGTACACGAAAGGAATTAAGACTTTTGAAGATGAGAAAGGCGTGTTACGAGTGAAAACAAAAATAGTGAGGAGAGAGGATTCGAAGTTATTTCTATCTCCTGCTGTGCTTTCACCTGACCACCCCATTGTGCGACTAATGATTTATGCTTTGCATCGCAAGATGAGCCATGCTGGACTCCAAGTATTGTTGTGTACGTTGAGAGAAAAATACTGGATTGTGCGGGCTCGGAGAGTTATCAGAAGCGTCATCAGTGATTGCTTCCGGTGCAAAAGATTTGACATGAAGAAGATGGAGACTGAACCGGCACCATTACCAATTGACAGAGCACGAGAAGCCGCTGTGTTTGAAGTTACTGGTGTTGACTTGGCTGGACCTGTTTATTTGAAGGGTGGGAGCAAGGCCTGGATAGTGTTGTTTACTTGTGGTGTCTACAGGGCTGTTCACCTTGAGCTGGTTACGTCTCAATCTACAGAGGCATTTTTAATGTCTCTAAGAAGATTTATCTCCCGGAGAGGAAGACCCGTCACTATTTATAGTGACAACGGAACGAATTTTACTGGTGCAGACAACCTGTTCCGGTATTTGGACTGGAAAGAAATAGAAGAGTACACTTCTGTCCATCGAATTCAGTGGCGGTTTAATGTCCCGACTGGATCTTGGTGGGGCGGATGGTGGGAGCGGCTTATTCAGTCGACAAAGAAGATTTTGAGAAGAGTGCTTGGACGAGCTGCACTTACCTACGAAGAATTGACAACTGTTTTGTGTGATGCTGAAGCAGTTCTGAACAGTCGTCCTCTGACGTATTTGTCTGAGGATCCGGAGGAATTGATACCTTTGACTCCTGCAATGTTTCTGCAGGAGGTGAAAGAAACTGGTGTTCCAGATTTGGACGAGATTGACGGAAGAGCTTTGAATCGAAGATTCGTTTACAGACAACGACTGAGGGAAGACATACGAAAGCGGTTTCGTGTGGAATACCTTGGAATGCTTTTCCAACCTGGAGGAAAGAGAATGGAAAGGAAAATTGTTGGTCCAGGAGACATCGTCTTACTTGGTGCTGATGATAAGAAGAGATTGGATTGGGTCCTGGCCAGAGTACTGGAAGTGTACCCGGGGAAAGACGGAGTGGTTCGTGTTGTTCGCCTCAAAACTTCGAAAGGCGAGTATATGCGTCCGATCCAACGAATATATCCGTTGGAAATTACCCATGAAGAGAGACAGGAAATGATGAAGGAGATTCCAGAAAAGGTCATCAAGACTAGAAGTGGAAGAGTTGTGAAGCCTCCTCAACGTTACTCTAATTAATTTATGCATTATATTTGATTTAATTGATTGTGCAATTTCCACATTTTAATGTAAATTGCAGGTGGGAGTAAATGTTGCGGAAACGGTGTTCTGTATGTTAAGAATAGTGTAGTGTAATATGTATGAATTGAATTGTTTTACGCCGTTGTGCATTTTTCTTTTATAATAGGTAATACAGTCTAAGAAGCAGACGCTATAATAATACGAATAATAAGTTCGAAGTTTGGATAGAAAAACTAATACTTAGTTGTTGGTTGGATACGATTGATTAATAGAATTTGTCCATTGTTTTTGTAATTGAATAATTTTGATTTGGAATTGAAATAAAATAGATTAGTTAGGAAAACCGAAAACCTGACTAAGTTATTCAGTCACCCAAACATAAGTTCACACTGACCCATCATATTTTCTACCTATTGAAATTGAACAGTTGTACTGATAGGAAAGAGGTTATCTTCCTGCCACACAACACCCTCCGTCGTTCCACAGAACAACTACCAGCAACAAAATACAGGTCCTCTTCAACCACAACTGGTGCAAAATGGGAATTCCTACACTCTCAACAAATTTCCCACTGAGTTCTGCAAATTCAGGAGGTCAAAACACAAACAGTTTTGGATCTAGTGGTCAAAACACAAATAATTTTGGATCTAGCAGTCAAAACACAAACAATTTTGGATCTAGTGGTCAAAACACAAATTTTGGCAATACTAATGATCAAAATAATAATAATCTCGGAACTGCATGTAATTTTCGTATTTTTTCATGGTTTCTGGAGATTTAAGTGGAAATTCTGATAATAAAATATTTTACCTATGTAAAGTATATTTCCACTATGAAAATGTATTTTCTAATGAATCTTTAGGATTTGGAGTTGCGCACTACAATGTGGGGTCATTTCGGGGACTGAGTATTGTAAGCGACAATAAGATACACTACCAAAACAATGGTGTCAACAACAGTCCTGGAACTAATGTGGAACGATTTAACGTGAATAATGGTGACGTTCGGTCTATACCGCCACTCCAAAATAATGGCTTGATACGCAGTGCATCCAGCAGTATTGATCAATTTACTATTAACAACCCCCAAATTAATTCTCAAAGGAGGTAACCTGAATAGCACACTAGAAAACAAATTCACGTTGTGAATACAAATTTTAGAGATAAATTGCCTTGATAATAGTCAGAAAGAGACTTATAAAAAGATTTTTCTTTGCGAATATTGGGAAAATATGTCTCAGATTTGTTTTGTATATTTTCATGATTATAGTATACAATTATAATTGTCAAACATATAATTACTTAATTATATATTAATAGTATGAATAACTAATAGGATTGTTACTGTTATTTCGTTATATTGTTAATTTGATATTTTTTCGACAGAAACCGTTTTTATTTTCCAAATTTTTCTCAACTAATGACAAATTATACATAATAAATGAGCCTAGTTGACAATTCGTCGCACTGTTAAACAAAGATGGAATTCACGTACATCTTAAACTTCATTAAAAAGCAGTACATCTTCGCACTATTCTACATTTTGAATTTGGGCTACTAATGATAACGTAAACTTTCATTTTAATCAGTTATTCTCTGAATTACGAATTTATCTCTTCAATAAAATAATTAATATTTTTTCCAATCCATAAAAAATTACATTTTACATTATCAATATGTTAATATGGCTTGAGGATATAAATAAGGTCTTATTAAAACTTATTTTCGGTCCCTCAAGTCTGTCCACGCTGTGAAGGGTCAAAAATAATATAGTTTGTATTCCATTACTGTGCCAATTTATTTTATTATTTTGATGGCATCATAAAGATATATTACCAAAAACTTTAGTTTCCACAATTTTAGGAAATTTTCTTTGACTTAAATTTAAACTTTCGTCTTAATGATTTAAATTTTCGTCTTTTTCGGTTGAATGCTTCGGCAAATGAATTTTTCGTCTTATGATTTAATTTTTCGTCTTGCGATTTAATTTTTCGTCTTGCGATTTAATTTTTCGTCTTGTGATTTAATTTTTCGTCTTAAGAATTCATGCACACGGAACATGTACATGCACAAGGAACATGATAGGTAATTAACTTTTCCTCCTAAAGTGAAGAAAGTTCCCCTTGGACAGAAGCGCAAACGTGGCAGACCAAAGGGAGCCACCAAAGCTTTACTTAAATGAAAAATGAAACCCTTCATAAATATAATTGTAATATAATTGCACTTCTAAATACTATTGAAGACGAAATATGAATTCCTAAGACGAAAAATTAAATCACAAGACGAAAAATTAAATCGCAAGACGAAAAATTAAATCATAAGACGAAAAATTCATTTGCCGAAACATTCAACCGAAAAAGACGAAAATTTAAATCATTAAGACGAAAGATTAAATCGCATCCATTTTCTTTCACCATAATTAAAAATGACAACCGAAATGAAAATTTGCTTACTATTGGTTGAAACCTGTACATCTTACAAAATGATGCAATATGAGGTAAACCTCTTTCCGCAATACTTACGAGTCCGCCAACTGAACACCCAATTATAAGAATAATAAAAATAGCTCGCACATTCCAGAGAGACAAAGGTTTTCTGTCAAGACTGTGATCCACTGTTTCCACCGTAAAATGTTGGTGCAATGACACAGTTTCTGGCATTGTCAACTTTCCAAGACCAACTAATTTGAAAAAGTAGTTTTCGTCCTCCTCCCACTTTTCTTCTAATCCGGATTCAAAAACAATCTGAGTAATTTCAGAATACGAGTCAACATACACGGAATGCTTCGGAAAAGATCCTCCTGTACAGTAGGCCGGAAGAACTGTGTCCTTAGAGTAGAAAAATGGATCAGTTCCAGAATCCGGGGTCATTTTCTCTGAAACTTCCATTTTGATAGTTTGAGTGAATCCAATACAAACTGTTTTCTCTTCGAGATACAATTTCATAAGACACTTCTCAATATTTCGTTCTTGAATTAATTTTGTTCCTAATTTACGAATAGTTCCATCTGCGGAAGTTCTGAAAAATTCTTCCTCCTCCGCAACACCAGCTTCATATAAAAGAATTTTATAATCATCCGTGTCTGCCAATTCTTTAAAAGTGGTTGGTATCTTTTCAGAAGTGGGGAACATTATGTTTGATCTGAGTTTACTCCTGTAGGCCGTTCCCAAAACCAATGTTCCCAACAACCAAACTAGTGAAATGTAACGGGACCCTTTGGGAATACCTGTAAGTCCTTGCTCCATTGCAATGGCGAAGGGCAAAACTGTTGCAGAATCCCAAACTATTCTTGTCACGTTTTTGTTATGGACGAAGTACATTACAACAAATATAGTAATACAAACAAATGAAAAAGTGGAACAGGTCAAAACCCAAATTCTCATTGTAAAGGGTAAAAGGATTGAATACCATCTAAAAACTAATTGAGGCTTCCTCGTTACAAATTGCACTTCCCATGTGCCTACAATTGTAGTAATGTCATAACCGAAGAAATATTGAGGATTTATTCCACAAAGCGCACTCATGTCGCATCCGTCTTTATCTTTGTAGTGAGTGCAGGATCCAGCCCCAGTCCAAGTGTCATTCTCACTTGAATAAACTAATAGTGATATAGGAACGTGCATTATTTCATAAGTAAAATTGAAGTATTTGGAAGCTTCTTCCCAGGGTCTCATAGAAGTTCCTCCTGCTATTACTTTTCCGTTTGCATCCTCACCTCTTTTGTACACCAGTGGTTTATACTCTGTCACTCCTAATATGAAGTGTCTCCCACTTAGCATTCCCCCAATTCTTTTTCTTTCTTTAAAATCGTCCATACTTTTTAAAACTTCCATTTTTCCATTGTCAAACACTACAGGATCTGCCCAGATATCCCCAGTGTCGTAAGAAATTGCAAATTTATTTTTAAGACCACGAACGGATTTTTTATTTAAAACACTCCCTAGAATTTCGCCACTGGCAATGAAAATTACTCTGTCCCAACGAGGATTAATGGTTAACTTAATTTTCTTTAAATAATCTGTGTATGTCTTTTCTTCTGATTGTGGCATCCAAACGACAACAGTGTATCTATATAACGGATTGTATCCTTTTCTTTCTGTATTACTGGATCTACTTTCAGGGCTTTTCACGAGTGGTTTATTGTCACCGATTAATACTGGCAAATTATCTATGGTGTTCCACGGAAATGTTGCAGATTCAATTTCGTAGAGTACAAGTCTTATAGTCAGGGGCAAAAATTGTTTTTCCGTATTGTATAATATTACTTTTGTAATTAGTTTTTGTGTGCGAGTAGGTAACAAGTCAGATGTTCTAGCTAATTTTAATATCTGCAATTCAGTCACTGAAAATCGGCTCAAAAAGTAAACTAGTAATAATATTTTTGACATGATTAAACAACATTCAATTACCACATTTTAAAATGTGATTGAAAGAATGCTTACGAATAATTTTTGGACAATTACAAACCGTGACTTTGCAAATTGACCTCTAAGTGCACCTCATTGATTAAGTGAATTTGTTCAATATGAGGAATAGACGGTTGCTACTAAGCATTTGCACGATATTGCTTTCATCCAAACAGGAGCTGATAAATTTGTAAACTGTCTGTTGTGAAGGACAATGTTAAATGGACTAATATTAAAAGGATATTCAATCTATTTGCCAGAAGGGTGACTGAAATTGGATAAAATAAAATCAAAACGTTTGCTCGCAATAACCCAAGTGTGGGAATAATGTTCATAAGCTTCCAAAAGACTTATATTTAATCAGTCGTCTTAAGTTTTAAATTTTCGTTTTATTTGAATGAATACTATATGAATTTTTGGTTTTTGATTTAATTTTTCGTTTTACTAGAATGAATATTACTGTTTTCATGTTTCATTTATGTAATGCTTTCGTTACCCCCTAAGGTTCTTTCTCGTTGGAACACGTCAGTAGACTAATAGCTAACATTTCTCTTTGGGTACTTGATACACACTACACACCATATGCTAATGGTAATTTACCCAAACTAAAATTTATTCCCATTGCATGTTCCATGCGCATTGCTAGGACGTAACTTCGTTAACATAGTAGCTAGTCGTAGATAAGCACATCCACATTACATAGTATAGTCGCTACAAGCGAGGGCAAGACGAAATATTAATTCCGGCTGTTATTTAATCCTTCGTTTTTAATTTTGAAAAAAAGCCTAAAACGAAAAATTAAATGGAAGGCAAAAACGAAATATTCCTTCAAACAAAACGAAAATTCCAATATTTAAGACTTTAAAAAATTATGAGTAAAAATGCTAAATAAGCTTACAATTGAAATCCAGCAACTGGTAGATTATATACGGTTTACTGTCAACTATGCCAATGCCAATATTACATGGTAGGTAAAAAGGGTCAAAACAAGGAATGCCAAAACAAATACTGCCAATCTATTCTGGTGCCAATAAGTATACAATATCTGCCAATGCCATTTTTTTTATTTTTCTCGTCTTTATCACGAATTATTGTACTTAAATGTCAAAATAGGAATGCAAGAAATTATTGAATGTTTGCTTTTTTGTATATAAATGTGCACAAGCCCTCAGAAATTGGATTCCTGTTTTATCGTGGTAGTAGCTAACTTGGTTGAAAATATTTTTGTCCAATTCTCTGTACTTCGCCTATTAGGGAGGAGACATCCCACAATTGAAGTAATCGACCATAATAATACCCGTGCTTATATTTTCGCTTTGCAAATGTGAAAACAAAATCCATATAAAAGGATGAGCATAATAGTGCATGACTTGGATTGGAGGAGCAAAAGCTCTGGCCTGATACATTTTGGTCACTAAGCAGAAGTCTGGGTCATTTGCATACTCTTTGAGGATATCTGGATATTTTTGTATTTGCCTGTAAACATTCTGTCTGAAAAGAAAGAGGCATCCGTGAATTCGTGCTACATATCCATATCGTACGAATATCCATCCACATACTTCCTCTCTACTAGGCCACGTCTCGACATGGCTAAGCAACACAAAAGACTGACTACAATCGCTTTTGCCGGTTTTAGAAAGCTGTACTGATAAATTAAACATGCTTATGAGCGTCGTTAGCATTTACAATGCAGTGCACAGAACAAAGTAAATGAAAATTTGTTTGGCATATTTTGTCTATTAATTGGCATCCAGAGTTATTGGACAATTTTGCATTGTCTTAATTTGCATTGGCACTTTTGACCTACCCAGTCAAATTGGCATTGGCATAGTTAACCGGACACCGATTATATACTATTATTTTAAAGCAATGAATTGAAACGACACTGTCTTGTGGACGGCCATGGCTTGTTGCATGGAAAAAATGGTATTAAATACTTCATTTTGACATCTGGCAGGTGGGTTCTAGAAAGACTATTACGGAGAAGACTGGAAATGTTTGATTAACTAGGTACTCATTTTCTTTCTGTACGTTTTACTTAGATTTTACAAATGCAATTGTAGTTATTAGTATGGCAATGCTTCAATCCACTGAGTTTTTATGACAGACCAATGGCTGCACTATAATTTGTTAATCCTAAGTAAATAAAGCACACCCTAAAAATGCAGCGAGGAAGAATACTAAATATGTAGCTTTCAGAGAAGCTTTCTAAAAATAAGACTCAGTCATTAGTAAATATAGTGGCAAAAGGAAGAAAAATTCGAGTTTAACAAATGTTGTCTGCAAAACCTTCATTTAAGCGTCATTATAAAATTGAAATTTCATAATGCATAAATACATATGCTTTAATACATCCTGAATACAATTAATTAAAATATGCCAATTAATTACTTCGTCAAACGACCATATTTAAAAAAATTGCCATTTGTAAACCGTAAAGCAACAAAAGACATTTCAGCATGTACCTTTACTACTGCAATCTGTGATATAAGGCGTGACAATTTTTTATTGCAGCCCAATAATGTTACTAGCAAGTGTAAAATATTTCGTCTATTGACCCCTAAATAAAACGTTCACAAGCATTCAAGTTGAACATTTAAAATTTTATAGGTACTTTCGTACGAAGAAAAAATGAAACATTGCCTTTACTTCTTATTATATAGTACTGAAAAATTACTAGTTATCCTCTTTATTCCTAAATTCTAATCAAAATAAATCTATGTGTATAAGTTGTTTCGCTAAAAAAGCACGGTGTGCGGGTGTGTGGTGTTTTAACAATACGAGCACCAAATCCTTGTAACAATAAATTTCTAGTAAGTCATAAAATATTTAACTGTTTTTGTCGCCCGTTACTGATATTTTTATTTTTATTCTGAAAAATATAGGAAATTGTTTAACAGAGTGAGTTGAGTTAGAAAAGGAAAGAGAAGAAAGAAGTGTATTTTGTCGGTTAGTTTCTTGTTTTGTCTAATAGATTATTAGAAATCAGAATTGCATATAATCACATCAATTCTTAAGTTAGGTCATTAAAATTGAATGTTAACTAGTTCTGAAAGAGTAGTTAACCGCAACTTTATTCTGAATCACCTGATACAGGGTGGTTCATATATGTTTAACCCTTTACAACTATTAACTCTTAAGAAAAGAGCAAAACATTAATACACAATACAGTAAATGCATATATTCTTAATATTAATATTATTGCCTACTTGCAAAATCCGTAATATAGTCATGCGCGGTTGTGCTTTGCTTAGTAAATTAATTTATTGCATCGTTGGCAATTACATTTTCATCAGTTTGGCAAAAGTACCAGCAGTCTCTGTCTGTCCGCTATTTCTCTCGGTTAAGTTGACAGTTTCTGTTCATGATTAGGTTGTCTACCGTGCTCCTTTAATTGATAACTACCGATTTAATTGGCCATACCAAGTCTATCGTGCATTACATTATAAAAAGTTTGGTTACTTTTATTGGTAAATATCAATAACTGGAGAAATTCTGAATTGTTGGTGGTGCTCTACAATTTATTCAGAAGACCAAGACAATTAACAGCAAGAGTACCATGAATTTGCAATGCCCCGTTAGCGGCTGCAAAAAGCCTAACGAATTATTCGAGGTATCAGGCTTAATTGATCACTTGATGAACGCTCATGGCACTCAGATGATTGAGATGGTGCCAACACAAGTGTGCAGATTCACTTTACCCTATACAAATGCACCATTTGACAAAAGAGGTTTGTTTTCCCATTTTGTCACATTTATCCAGACATTCTGTTATTTAATATCAATTAATGCCGTGACGTTACCTTTAGCATTTCGTCAATATACCATTTTCAAAGTTTTGCAAAAGTATTCCAAGAATATGGAAAGTTATTAAGATCACTTAAATTTCTTTTAACCAACTTTGCCTTCTTTTTTGATTTTATAGATTCACATTCTATCCAAGTGCCTTTTTTGTTTACCTACGACGGAGTTCGATTCCTGATGGCGATTAATTGCTTCTTGGGGTGCCGCATATTCTGGATATATTTTTGCGACGACGGAATTATGTCCGGTGGCAGGCAGTTTCATGGTCGCTTATCTTTGTTGCCGTCTTCCCAAGAGGTATTTTCATTTTTCTTTTAATAACACAATTTCAAGTCATTTTTATATCTGTCATTTACTTTTTCTCTAACCAATCTTACTACTTTTTAAGATGTGGCCTAAACATTCGGATCAAAACATTATTTATCCTATCTGCATTTCAACTGAAAATGTAATGAAAATGAAGACTTCTTCATTACTTGCCGTACAGGAGAAAGTATTGGAGAAACACTTTGTGTCGGGGAAAGTCTACAAAATGTTCTTCACAGTAGTGGTATAAAAACAATTTCTGTTTATCAGAAGCATGATGCACTAATTGAAATAAAAGTCGTTGAATACTGTGGGGAACTCCAGTTGAATATTTAGTATCCCAAATGTAATTTAATTATTCTAATTCTGTAATCAGAATTAAACCTTTCTATATAAACAATTTTATATCTCTTTCAATGATCTTTTACAAGGATTTAAAAACCTACAAAAATTAACTAATATTGTAATAGGCGTTTGCAATTATATTCTTTATGTCATTTTTAATATAATATTTAATTGTTACCATTTTTTCTAAAAAGAGTTTGTACAAGTTCAAATCATCCACAAAGATTGCATCAACATAAATTTGACATTGATGAATATTAAATGTATCAACGTAATTTGACTGCATAGTAAAATTATACATATATAAATATATTGTTCATTCTGCAGGAACTTGAGAGGAAGCCTATTCCTCCTATTCTAAGCCAAGGTCAAGTCAATTCTAAGCCAGCCCAAACTGTGACACGTGTTCAACCAAACCCCACTACTTCTGAATCAAAAGACAATGAGAAAAAGTTCCTTGGTTTACAATGTTTGAAATGTGGATGTCAGGTGATATTTATTAGGCTATTCTTTTATACGGTGTACATTTATATGATTATTAAGCATCGACTTTCCTTCAATATCCAACAAAGGAATAAAAATTCTTTACTTTGGTCTCATTATTATCTAGTTTAATTTGACGATGCATTCGACGCTGACTGGAATCCACATTCAACCAAACTATACGTATGCGTCCTCCAAAAATCAGGTAATTCTTGGTATTTCGTCGCTCATTCTCTTATACTAACCTTTTTCACATTATTCACACATTTGTGTAATAAATAATATATCATTTACTTTAAACAGAATAATGCAGCAGAAAACTCAACTGATGCTGCTTCTTCGAAAGAAAACAGTAATCAACCAAAGTCCAAGTAAATATGTATCTACCTTTTTCGGTCTTCAAAAAAATAAGCCGAAAAAGGATTTATTGCAATCTACAAATTCAGCTATTTTTACCAGTAGCGTTCTATTACTAAAATTATATGATTTTTTTCTTTATATTAATGTATACAATGACGACATTATTGTCGTGATGCCATACTTATAAACATAATATTATTCGACCAGTGCCAAGACCACAGAAAGGGGATTCATTGAGTAAAGTCACTCTATGGTCGAAACTATTACATATTCATCCCCCATAAGTGGTCGAATCCTTTTATGTTTATCAGTATGGCATCACCTAAGAAAATACGTTGTCTAGGCATCTTGGTCGAACTAATTTATTTTGCAAAGTGAGTCATTATCAATAATTGATTTTGCTTCTTCAGTGTAAGTGAACAATGACCCATCATTCCCTACTACAAATGAGGAATAACTGTTCTTTTATACCTGTAGAGTTCTATTACTAGAACACTTCCTAATGACAATATTGTTGTTTGTTAAGCTAATTGCTATGAGAAGTGAGTCCTTACGCAATAGTGTTGAATCTTGGTCCGTGAAGGGAACAATGATTCATCGTCCCCTAATTGAAATAAGGAATAACTTTGTTCTTTCAGTATATAATTTAGCCGTACTTAGATATTTTAGCAGTGGTGTTCTATTACTAGAACACATAATACTTTTGCCATAATAATATAGTATAATGTTAATAGTATTGCTAATTTCTTTGTGAAGTGAGTAATTAAGCAATAATTAAATGCACTTTTGTCATGTCATTTCACAAAATACAATAAAATGGAATACTATATTTAAAATTACTTACGTCGTAAATTAACCTTATTGCTTTTAATTAATGTACCCTCCTAAAACTAGTATTATGCACCCTCAGAATGGGTAATCCCAAAAAGTAATATTAGTATCTAGTGTCCAATACGTCTGTGGGTCCTTTATTTTGGTTAGATAAAGGGCGACCATTAAGGGGGTCCATTTCGGTATTAGCCAGGTCTCAGTAAAAATTTAGGGGCCTCAACATTACAGGCTTTTTCGAAATCCAAAAAGTGATGTACGGAATGAAGAGAATTTACAAAAAATTTTTGAAAATTGAAAACATTTTTCGGTTCGCACATATCATGTTATTGATTTCGTGAATATTGTGCCCATGTGCCCCATTTATCCTAATCTTACGTTCAAAATCAAAGAAAATTAAGGACAATCTGTTAAAATTGAAAAAACATCTTGGGTGGTTTTGGTAACCCTCACAATTGTATTGGCGGCCCTGCTTAGGGACCGAAATAGTCAAATGCTCATAGATTATTAGTTAAGTTATTAGTAAAGTGCAAGATTATTAGTTAGTGCAATAAATGCCTTTCGTTGTTTACCGATTTATAAATGACGTCTTTATAGTATAGTTAATACAGTAATTAATTATTGAAACCATTAAAATAATGATTTTTAAGATACATTAGTTTTTATTATCACATATCAGGTCTAAAAAGAAAGTTCGTTTTGAAGGTTCGTTATCGAAATTTTGTAATACTTAAAAGCTTCATCCTTTACTACATTTACTAATGACGGAATTTTATTTTTAGAAAGCTTACTCTAAAAGGTACTTATTCGTATCATAAACAGTTCCCGGCAATATTATTAGGATGTGGAATGTATTTACTTAGGATTAGCAAATTGCCACGTGCCTATTGGTCTGCCATAGGAAATTGAAATATTACCACACTAATAGCTATTCCATTGCAAATCTAAATAAAGCTTACACCAGGTATACAAATAATTATTCACACGATTCCGAATTCTAGTCATCTCCCCAAGAGTCTTGAATCCACCTGCTATGGACATATGTAGTAATAATTACCCACAAATAAACATTTTATGTGCTACTTTGAACCTGGATGACAGAAAATGACGCTAAATCATAAAATATTAAGAAGTTTTCCATATTTATGTGGCAGTTTTTATTTTTTTATGTTTATTGAGAATTGACAAATTTACACACTTCTATTCACTTTATAATATAAACGTCTGTATATGAAATTATTTGTTGCCATTTTTTTCAATACGTCTTAATTTATAATTTGCAATCGCTGGAAAAACACATTTAGATTTGTTGAACTCAATTTTAGGTCGCAATTAATTACTGGTTTAAAATACTTAAGGTTTCATGAATATTACTTTTCAAAGTCTTATATTTCTATAAGACTTTCATTTTAATTTTGTAAAATTTCAGTACCTCACCTCATAAATTACAGAAAAATAGACCAAATAGCCATTTAATATTTATCCACTTCATATCGTCCTTCATAAAGGACAATGGAGTCAATACATCTGCTCCTGGATGAAAGTAAACGTCGTACAATTCCTTTGAAATGACAAATGACACATTTCTTAAGGTTACAGTTATTACCGTCCATTGTGCCGTGAACTTTTATTCCTAACATTGAATATATGAGTAATCGCTGAAGTGCATTTAGAGGTCATATTAATTCACAGTTTGTGACTGCCCAGCAAATGCAATTGAATAATCCAGCAATTTTTCATTGAAACTTAAAAATGTAGTACTTGAGTTGTAAATATACTTTTCAATAATGTCAAAAGTATTATTACTGGTTTATTTTTTAATCCGATTTTCAGTAACTGAATTACAGATACTAAAATTAGCTAGAGCAACGGACTTGTTACCTACTCGCATACAAAAACTAATTACAAAAGTTATATTATACAATACGGAAAAACAATTTTTGCCCGTGACAATTAGACTTGTACTCTACGAAACTGAATCTGCAATATTTCCGTGGAACACCGTAGACAATTTGCCAGTATTAATCGGTGACAATAAACCACTCGTGAAAAGCCCTGAAAGTAGATCCAGTAATACAGAAAGAAAAGGATACAATCCGTTATATAGATACACTGTTGTCGTTTGGATGCCACAATCAGAAGAAAAGACATATACAAATTTTTTAAGGAAAATTAAGTTAACCATTAATCCTCGATGGGACAGAGTAATTTTCATTGCAAGTGGCGAAATTGTACAGAAACTGTTAAATAAAAAATCAGTTCGTGGTCTTAAAAATAAATTTGCAATTTCTTACGACACTGGGGATATTTGGACAGACCCTTTAGTGTTTGACAACGGAAAAATGGAAGTTTTAAAAAACTTTGAAGATTTTAAAGAAAGAAAAAAAATTGGAGGAATGCTAAGTGGGAGACATTTCATATTAGGAGCAACGGAGTATAAACCACTGGTGTACAAAAGAGGTGAGGATGCAAATGGAAAAGCAATAGCAGCAGGAACTTCTATGAGACCCTGGGAAGAGGCTTCCAAATACTTTAATTTTACTTACGAAACAATGTACTACCCCATATCATTATTAATTTATTCAAAAGACAATGACACTTGGACAGGATTCGGTGCCTGTACTTACAATGAAGACGGATGTGACATGACTGCACTTTGTGGAATAAATCCTCAATATTTCTTCGGTTTTGATGTAACTACCGTCGTGAGCAGTTGGGAAGTGCAATTTGTAACGAGAATGCCTGAGAAGGTTTTTAGATGGTATTCAATCCTTTTACCCTTTACAATGAAAATTTGGATTTTGACCTGTTCCACTTTTTCATTTGTTTGCATTGTTATATTTTTTGTAATGTACTCCGTCCACAACAAAAAAGTGACAAGAATAGTTTGGGATTCTGCGACAGTTTTGCCCTTCGCGATTGCAATGGAACAAGGACTTACAGGTATTCCTAAAGGGTCTCGTTACATTTCACTAGTGTGGTTGTTGGGAACATTAGTTTTGGGAACAGCCTACAGGAGTAAACTCAGATCAAATATAATGTTCCCCACTTCTGAAAAAATACCAACAACTTTCAAAGAACTGGCAGACACGGATGATTATAAAATTCTTTTATATGAAGCTGGTGTTGCGGAGGAAGAGGAATTTTTCAGAACTTCCGCAGATGGAACTATTCGCAAATTAGGTAAAAAACTAATTCAAGAACGAAATATTGAGAAGTGTCTTATGAAATCGTATCTTGAAGAGAAAACTGTTTGTATTGGCTTCACTCAAACTATCAAAATGGAAGTTTCAGAGAAAATGACCCCGGATTCTGGAACTGATCCATTTTTCTACTCTAAGGACACAGTTCTTCCGACCTACTGTACAGGAGGATCTTTTCCGAAACATTCCGTGTATGTTGACTCGTATTCTGAAATTACTCAAATTGTTTTCGAATCCGGATTAGAAGAAAAGTGGGAGGAGGACGAAAACTACTTTTTCAAGTTAGTTGGTCTTGGAAAGTTAACAATGCCGGAGACTGTGTCATTGCACCACCATTTTGCGGTGGAAATAGTAGATGACAGTCTTGACAGAAAACCTTTGTCTCTGTGGAATGTGCGAGCTATTTTTATTATTCTTATAATTGGGTGTTCAGTTGGTGGACTCGTAAATATTGCGGAAAGAGTTTTACCTCGTATTGCACCATTTTGTAAGGTGCACAGGTGTCAACCAGTATTAGGCAAAATTTCTATTCAGTCGTTCATTTTTAATTATGGCGAAAGAAAATTTCCTAAAATTATGGAAACCAAAGTTTTTGTTAATACATCGTTATAAAACCATCAAAATAATAAAATGAATTGTCACATGAACAGCTATAACACAAAATTGTTTATTAAATAATTTTTGGCCTGTACAGCCAATGGATATGGATTGGTAGCCTAAAGGGATGGCTTTACTACTAACTAATTTTTGCGCGTGTTGCAAGTAATTTCGCAAAAATTCATCCAGGACAGATTTGAAATGCCAAAAAATAAGTACATCCTTATTTATATCCTCACGGCATATTAAAGTAAGTGATAATGTAAAAAGTAACTTTTTGTATATTGGAAGAAAAGTCATCATTTTATTGAAAAGGTTAGTTCGTAATACAAAGAAACGACTGATTAAAATGAAAGTTTACATGATTATAAAGCGTCCAAATTCAAGGTGTAGAATGTTGCAGAAATGCATTGCTTTTAATGAAGTTTAAGATGTTCTTGTATTCAATTCCAGTTTACACTGTGACAAATTGCCATTTTGGCTTATTTATCTGTAATTTCAGTAATTTGTAATCAGTAGTTGAGCAAATTTTTGAAATAAAAATTGTTTCCATCGACAAAATACCAAATTCTGAGTACATCGAAGTACTAGTAAGTATAAGCATTAGCTATTCCAACTATTACTATATTTATAGGTATAAAAATGTACAATCTTATACTATCATCTGGAAAATATACAAAAAATTGATATACTTTTAACAATATTCGCTACGAAAAGAAGTTTTGTATGCGTTTTTACAGATGTAATCATTATTACGCAATTCATAGCATAATTATTTCTAAAATTTGACTGTACAACAAGAATTTCCTTTATTGTGTGCTATTCAGATTACCTCCCTTGAGAATTAGACTGGGGGTTGTTAATAGTAAATTGATCAATACTGCTGGATGCACTGCGCACCAAACCATTATTTTGGAGTGGAGGAATAGATCGAACGTCACCATTATTCACGGTAAATCTTTCCAGATTAGTTCCAGGACTATTGTTGACACCGTTGTTTTGGTTGTGGATCTTGTTGTGGCTTACAATTTTCAGTCCCTGAAATGACCCGACATTGTAGGTGGCAATTGCAGACTGTCCAAATCCTAAAGATTCATTGGAAAATAAATTTTCATATTGTAAATATACTTTATATAAAATATTATATCATAATTTCCAAAGTAATTAGATCCCCGAAAATCATTACGAAATTACCAGCAGTTCCGAGATTATCATTATTTTGACCATTTGCTCCAATACTATTTGTATTTTGATCATTGGATACAAAACTATTTGTATTTTGAGAATTAGATCCAAAATAATTTGCTTGGTGATTAGATCCAAAACTGATTGTTTGACCATTAGACCCAAAATTTGTGTTTTGACCACTAGATCCAAAATTATTTGTGTTTTGACCACCAGATCCAAAATTATTTGTGTTTTGACCACCAGATCCAAAATTATTTGTGTTTTGACCACTAGATCCAAAACTATTTGTGTTTTGACCTCCTGTATTTGCAGAACTCAGAGGGAAATTTGTTGAGAGTGTGTAGGAATTCCCATTTTGCACCAGTTGTGGTTGAAGAGGACCTGTACTTTGTGGCTGGTAGTTGTTGCGTGGCACGACTGATGGATTGGACACTTCTATGTTAAATGCACTGTAGGCATTGTCTTTATTTGAAGTATAATACAAAGTGGCGGAATTATTACGATTTAATGGCATTGCAAATAATGTACGAAAATAGGAAATACTTAAAAATAAAAAATGTTACCCATCATTGGAATGTTTTGGTAATTCTGAACTTGGGGTCCAATGGGACCGGACTGGGAAGAAGCAGGCCCATACCGAAAAGGTCCATTTTGGTCATTTCCACCTACACAATATTCATTGGAATTATAACTGTCTTTTTGCCCAAAAAATAAATAAGTACGCTGTTTAAAAAATAGAAATATATACAGCAAGCAGACAAAGAGGAATATGTAAACCCAAAAGCTTGATTTAAGTAATGAAATTGATAAAATATTTATTAGTCGACACTAATAAATTTGAAATTGAAATATTGAAATTTGCTTACCTGCAAATGAGCATTCCGTATCAGCTATCAGAATAAAACACACCGCTACTAAAACAAGGACTTTCATTTTGTAGATATTGGAACTTGGAAATAATGCAATAATGCAAGAAATAATGGAAAAGTGAAAGTAAAATTTGGGAAAATATAAAGTGTAATCCTCAATGGAGAATAAGATGAAGTTTTTTGGCCCCTAGAAACTGATATTGGTCTTCTGATTAGATCACAAATAAAGACCAACTTTCTGACTCCGAAACCCAATTTCTTCTGGTCAGTGGGAAATGAGTCCCTTCGCTTTTAAGCAAATTCAGTTGGCTAAGTATGTTTAAATATAGATATCTATACGGCATTTTTCCACATCGTAATTTCTGACAATAACGAATATATTCTTTAATATCATTTTGAGTAGTGTTTATAGGATACACGACTTGTAGTCTGTTCTAAATCTTGGTAAAATGCACTTTTCTTCCTGTCGGCACCATATATTTACTCAGTATTGCTACTGTCATTTAGGAATACAATACAAGGATACCCAGTCTCAAGGGAGAGGTCGTCTAGTCTCATCCTTACTCTTTCGGGAATAACAGACAGGTATTTTAACCAGGACGTGCTTCTCCGTTGACTTGATTACCTCGTATTGCATATTGTTCACTTTCCATGTTATTATTGGAATTGTTTAGGAAACTTCCTGGTCGTATGTACATTGCATGAATTGTAAACACGATAATACTGGTTTTAAAAGGCTTGTGTTTAACTGCCCATTAGATTACTCGGTCTTCCGCAAATGAAAATCATCTCTTTTCTACAGTAGTACAACTTTAAGCATTATTATCATAGTAGCATTACCTGCCACAGGAATCTTTGTTCCTTATAAAGGTATTCACTTTTCCTTCTGTAATATATTACCATCTACCAACAGGTTGGCCCCTGCGACGGCAAACAAAATAAAAATTCACTTGTTTACTCTGGTTTCAAATTTTGCGAATTTGAAATCAGCCTAGCCAGCAAAGGGATCTCACTATCAGATAACCTTAGATACCCTATTAGATCCAATACAAATGGCATGGGCTGGTTTCAAATTCGCCGAATGTGAAGCCAGGCAGGGTGAAAAAAGTGAGTTTTTATTTTGTTTACCCCCGCACGGGCCAACCTGTTAACTATCTCCACTTCATTACTTTCTTACATTTGACTTCAATTTTTACTCCCAAATTTGTAATCGAAATGTAATCGAAAAGCGAAAGTATAGCGCAATGCTCAATATAACTGTGTGGAAAGCAATTTTGCATGTGGAAAATTGAATACTTACAGGAAGGGACTACTATTTTGAAAAACAATACTATTACAGTATTCGTTGTGAAAAACAGGCGACTTCTATTCGTTATTAATTTTTGGGGAGATGGAGATGGCTATTCATCATACAATAGTTAGTGCAGTTCTATAGGTAATAGCAAAATTAGTATAAGGTGTCGTATTATATTGCGATGAACAGTATTATGAAGTCTATTGTTCAACTTTGATATACTATGGTCCATGGAATACAGAATATTATTATAATAAATGATTTGGTGAGAAATTGAAAACACGCTTTTTCACACTCAACCTTAAGGAAACCCTGCTGTTTTCTATTTTGCCAGTTCTCGTTTCACGCATCAACTTTTCTTTGTGTGTACTTATTTCATTATTTCTACTTATTCATTATGTATGGCATTGACCATGTCATTTTAAAGTACCATGCCCTTAAATAAACTCATTTATATGTAAATAAATTACTGTGATTAATTCTTACAACCTACTTGTCACACTCGCTCGCTGTGGTATCTTTACAGTAAACACTATTTAAACCTAAACGCCTATTTTAAGAATCATATCCCGTTTACCTTCGATCAACTACCTATAGAAGCCCAGACTCTCAAGCTGCTGCACTTCAATTTCAATTATAAATACCTCACCTTATGTCGGTGTTATATTAAAGAAAAACTAATAATTTAATCTTACGACGTTTTTATATGCTGTGCGACACACTTAAGAGTTAATGGAAGTTCAGTTTTGACAACTTAGGGTGAAAGTTGATGAAATTGTGAATAAATAATTAACTTATTGCAATTAAATAGTTTATTTCATTACAAATTGCATTAGAAATATTATTTTTTGTTTTATCACGAAATACGTATTTTATTTTCGATATAAAAATGAGTATTTGATAACCTACAGTCTACAGTGAAGCTGCCTTCAAATCTACGCATATCTTAGAGCTCACCAACCCATTTGAGACCGAGCTTGGCGGTCGACGTCATGGAAGCATTCTCTCATTGGGTAAAAATGAATAAAATGACGTAATTTATTCTAATGTGGGCCAAGTGATTTGTTATTTGTTTCTCTGACCACAAATTTTTATTTCGTCAATCAGAATCCCTAATTTTAATTAAATCATGTCATTTTATTCATTTTAACCAAATTAGAGAAAGCTCCCATGACGTCGATCGCCAAGCTCAGTCTCAAATGGGCTGGTGAGTATTACTAACCTTGATATGCAATAATACTGAAATGTAAATAGGTTTGATGTTAGCTGTAATAATATAGGTTCAACTTAAATATTTGTTGCATATGTTACCATGGGAATGGGGAAAAGCGTGCACTATGATAATCATGGCAAGTGACGTAATTAGAAAAGCAGCTGACATTTTAATCTGATTGCCAATAATGCAATCATGTCTTGATGTCCTTAATATTTACATGCACTAAGTAGACAGTTGTTTTGCGAAAATAGATTCTGGTATCCAAAAACATTTGACAAAGTTATTCAAAATATCATTAATGTTGCAATCTTAAAAACATCAAACAATTTTCACAGTTCTTACATAACGTGCAATATGTCCAACGGTAAAAATGTACATCCCGGTACTGGCAATGAAGTAAGTGCATTTTCAATATTCAAAAGTGGTAACATTGTCCTAGAATCAAAAAAGTAATTATCAAATTAGTACTATAAAAGATTGCTGTATTGGAATATATTTGTAAATTACTACGTGATAATTTAAATTTGATTATTAATTAAAATATATGTTTTCACTGTCAGGAATATTGCAGTCTGAAATTAACTAAATGGAAACGGAGAGGAAAAGAGGAATTGGCCCTGCTGTCAGCTGATTGGGATCGGGACAAGGCAAATTGCGAACCAGGCCCTTACCAGTGCTTACCCCACGAATACATTAGGGTGGTATTTATTAATTGGCTAGCGCTGTGTTCTCTTCATTTTCTGTTTGGAATGTGTATGTTGGGTGGAAACATTCGAAATACTGCGGAAGTGACCAAAGTTGGGGATACTTACTTGTTTTTCCAATACACGTACCACGAAGCGACTCACCTGATTCTTTACGCTGGAGTTTTGCACTTATTTCTGTCTGCAATAGTGGGAGTGATCGTGAGCTTCCTGGGATTTCCTGAAACACACGTATATAATGTCCAATTATCTTTTAATGTCTGTTTTTCCTGCACAGTGTCAGCAATTTGGTTGTGTATTGTGTTAAATCCATGGCCGTATAAAAGCGATTATCTTGAAAACTTGGAAAAGGACGGATTTGGACGGGGTGACCCTCGAATATCAAAAATGTGGCTTGAAAAGGAATGGAATGAGAATATCTGGGATAGTTTGCAAAAGGAATTACAATGTTGCGGAGTAAGATCCCCGGGGGATTGGATACTAACAAGTGGAAGCATTCCTCCATCATGCTGCAGTAACAAAAATTATGAAGAGTGTCAAAGTCTTCTGAAGGATCTCCAAAATATTGTCAAAGCGATTGCGAAAGATAAGAAAAATATTACTTATGCTCTGAGTCTTCTTTGGCCTGATAACTGCATGGACAAATTAGGAAGCAAATTCTTCGACGAAAAAATGTTCTGGGTCGTTTTCCCATGCGGTTGCTTAATTCCACAATTTCTAATAATGGTCGCCACTGGATGGTTTTGTGCCAAGTTAATGCACTATATTGTGTATGTGCCCGAGGCTCGAGTTCAATTGGATATGTTCAGAATGCGGTTCCACATGCTTCCCAGCTATAAAGCCCTCATCCAAGGAATCAAGCTTATCGAAAATCCTTACAGAATTATAATAATGGATCGCCCTTTTAATGACCAAGATTTCCAACCGAAGAATAGCAGAACTACCATTATAATGAAATCTGCGAATGAATTCACTAGCTTGGAAATCGTCCCTTGCAGCTTTCCAACACATTTTACGTACCATCCTTCTAAAGAAGGCAATCTTGAAAGTACTCTCAGTCGTCATGAACAGTGGATGCAAACTCCGTCATTTCTTTGGGATGATAAAGATCAAATATGAAAATGCAAGAATCAAAGTACCCTATCATCATGTTTACATAATTAAAAAACCAATCATACTAAAAGTTCCATGTGCTAATGTCGTCTACTCTACTGATTTGTAATGTTGTAAAAATAAACTTAAGGGCTACTTAAAAATTTAATATGGTCATTTTCATTTCACGAATAAATATAATTAAATAGTACTTGCAAATACAGTGTTGGCCGCAAGTCACGCATCATGGGGAAATAACATTACCTGTGTTCACAAATAACGCATCATAGGGAATTAACATTACATGTGGCCACAAGTCACGCATCATAATGAAATAACATTGGTGTGTAGGAGAACCTTCGATTTCATTCAATAATCAGCTCCAATGCACCTTTATTTGAGCAGACTAACATTTATTTTGTAAGTTCTTTTTATCGAGTAAGTGTATCATTTGCGCAATGAAGCTTTCGAAAGATGAAAGAGTGGTAGTGATAATGTTGGCTGGACGTCCAGGCTTATCCACCAGAGCCGTGGCAGTGGAATTCGCCCGGAGACATCCTGATAAGGCCATCCACCAATCAACAGTTGTTAGACTGATTAACAAATTTAAGAAGACAGGTTCGACAGCTGATGCCCCTGGACCTGGGGCTCCTAAGACTGCTACAAACCCAGAGACTTCAATCACCGTTCTTGCAAAATTTGTTGCAAGTCCAAGAAGAACGCCGAGAGAGGTGGCCAGAGATCTGAACATTTCAAGAACCAGTGTTCGTGGCATCCTGAAATTACATCATTTTAAACCACATAAAATGAAAATTCTCCAGGCTCTTAAACCAGAAGATCCGGCAAGGAGAATTGCATTTTGTCGGTGGGTGCAGTCAATTTTAGAAGAAGAAAACAATTCTTTTCAGTGATGAAACCAAATTTCATTTAAATGGAGTCGTGCATCGTCACAATTGTCGGTATTACTCCGAGGAAAATCCCCACTGGATGGCAGGGAGGGCTACAGGAACAAGGGTCTCCTGGATTTATGGTGTGGGCCGGAATTCTGGACGACCTCATCATTGTTAAATTCTTTACGGGGACAGTAAATGGTCATCACATTGAACATCTTTAAGCCAGGTACCACTTCATCTTTCTAGCTAAAATCTTCAACTTGCAAACCTAATGTTATTTCATTATGATGCGTGACTTGTGGCCACATGTAATGTTAATTCCCTATGATGCGTTATTTGTGTACTTTTCAGGCTTTTGTGATAATCTAAATTCCGCAAGCAAAAATAAATGTTTATAATACAATTATCAATGTACATTTGATAATTGTACACTTTATGAACATTTGTGGTCAAAATGTGTGGACCTAGTTATATAAATTGTCAAATGGCTCAAGTCCTCTTGAAAAATAATCCTCCGGTTGTTCACTTTAAGAGCAATCCAAGAACAGTCTCGTCTACAGTGTTCAAGTCATCACTGTGTTCAACTGCTATATAGGTAAATTATACAATTGTGTTTATGATTATGACTCATAAATCATAAATTTCAATGTTCTTAAATCGGGATATTGTTGGATTGTCAAAGATGCTAATTCGTCTTTAGAAGTGTGCAGCTTTCCATGTTATATTTCACTATACTTCTGCCATTCAGTTCACTGAAGTGGATTTTTTTGATAAAATACCTAGAAGTGATTTTATTTAGTTTTCTATTTATTTGTAGTCTTCAATATAACATCGTAGATTTAAAAATAATTTCTGCATAGAACATGAATACGATTTTAAATTACCAGCATGCATATAATACATATCTCCAGAAGAAATGGGATTTCTTCTGGTCAGTGGAAAACCATCAGTAGTTTTGCTTTTAAGTAAGTTCTTATGTTCTTATGCTTTAATATATATATTATGGATACAATGAACAGTGTAAACAATATTTACTGTGACACCTATATAAAATCGTACAAAGTGCTCTTTTATTTGTATGCATTACCTATTGACCTATTGACACAGCGACTGGGAAATACAATACAAGGGTAACAGGTCTCAAGGGAGAGGCCGTCTAGTCTAATGCTTTTATGCTTACTACTAGTTTAACTAGTTTGACAATAATAGTACACATTTTAACAAGAGTGTGCTCCCCCAATGATTTGATTCATTTAATTTCCCGTTTATTATTCTTAGAGAATTGTTTGTGGGTTTGTGAAGGAAGACACTGCCATATTGGATAACTACTATATGAATTAGAAACCTAAAAGAATGAGAAGCAATACTAGTTTTAAAGTGCCGAATTATAATTTGCTAAAAATTAAGTTTATATACTAAAAGAATTTCAATGACCATTTTTTAATTTCTTCTGTTATTCTAGCTATTCAAAAGATATTCCAACAAAAGTAATTCCGACAAGGTTAAGCATCAGCGTGAAGTGAGACGTGTAGGAGTTACACTAATATGGAGGCGTTTCTCATTTTGATGTCGGTTGAATACTAATACCTATATAATAGAATGACATTGTGGGAAACTGAATGCCCTGTTATACAATACACTGCATAAAAGGTAAATTGTCCAGTTTTACTGCAAACCTTAAGGGCAGGGGCAGACCCTGCTTTTTGAAGTCCGCTTCACGCATCAACTTTTCTTTGTATGCACTTATTTGGACCTTGCTATTGTATATTGAACTGACAATGTCATGTTGAAGTAAATATCCTTAAATAAGCTCTGCTGATTAATTCTTACTGCTTACTTGTCACACTCACAGAATTATCTTCACATTATTAAGCACATGTAAACCCAGTCGCCTACTTTTCTTTAGAATTCTTTCCTGTTTACCTTCGATTAACTATTCAAAAGCTGCTGTACTTCAACTTCAATTAGAAATATATCACCATAGATCGATATTGTCACAGAATATCTGTTTGTTTGACCTCTATTCTTTTTACATTCAAGTCACACTCTGAATTATTCTGAATCAGAATATTCTGAAGACGTAAAATATAGTTAAATGGCAAAAAAAGCTACATTTCATTTATTGTTTCCGCGTACAGCATTTTCCTAGTGCTAATTTGTGAAACGGTAAATGTATATCTCAAACTTGCAATGTAATGAAATGGTGATTTAATTCCAAAGCCTACTTTCCTGTTTTGCTGTGATCAAAAATCTGAAGTTTTATTTTAGCTACAGCAACCAAAAAGAAGGCAAATGAAATTTAAAATGAAAGCTGACCACAATGTAATAGTATGCAGGGGTATTAATTCGGTAAATACGGTAATATGCAATCAGGTGCAATCTTTTCAAATCAATTATCATTTGGTCCCAGTATTTAATACTTACCCCTCCTTGGCACATACCGTTTCTTTTCAATGCAACAAAAGAATGTAAATGTACATTGAACAAGCAGATTTATAGTATTACATAACAAGCTAGGTTGGAATTATTGAAACATTATCAAAAATAGAGTACAATAACAATATAGACCAAAAGGACAACATTGTAGTATAACTGTAGCTGTTAATCTAATGGGCAGTAAAAAGTAAACTCAAATGAGTCGTGTACTATTATATATAATATATTTGTTTTCAGATGTCTGATTTTATCTATGAAAAGTTTTACAACGAACCATTTGAATGTTTACGTATGTACTAAATGGATGAATCACGAATTCTGGGCAGTCCTCTGCTTTCCATATTGTGCAATCTATTTACTAAATATATGGTATGCACATCCTGAAACAATACCTCCAGGCAGAGAAGAGCAATTTATTGCAACATCGATCAAAATATACTGAAGTTGATTCTCGATTACCTTCACTTTCCTACGACGCAATTCGTGATTGATCTTCTTCAAGAGCATCATTATGGTTCTTGATGATATTAGGTGCGGTATAAGGGGGTTCCTGTATAATTTACATTTTGCACTCACGATTCCATCCCAGATCCACTCTCCTGAAGATGTACAAAAGTCCCTTACAAAGGGATTGTTTATTCTCAAGTTCATATTATTCAATCTGCACAGCATAGTAGTGTGGTGTAACACTTAACAAGAGTCATATTTGTTTTACATCACCTCTCTCTAAGAAATCAAAATGTTTCGTCCTTGCGTAAGTTATATTTTGAATTTCATACCGATTCAATTTTACATTAATTAATAAATTTCTTACATATTCATTGTATGCATTTCTAAGAATTTCTAGGGTTCAAATTGTAAATAATAGAAAATTGCAATTTGTGGTCTTTTCCAGGTATTTTTGTTACTTCTGGGTCTGATTTCCATTGGTCTGTGTCAAGATCAATTTGTGGGAAGAAGACGGCAACGAAAACAGCGAGAAGATTTATTGCAGCAAGAGATTGTAAGACCGAAAGTTTATGAAGTTCAGCGTCAGATTTCTCCCAATGTAGGAGATGGAAATTTCCAGTATTACTCTGCAATGTCGGATGGACATGAATCAGAACAACAAGGACATTTTAATAAACCGTCACACTCACAAGTGCACCAAGGATCTTACACTACCAATGACGAGCATGGTCAGGTTGTCCGAATCGACTACATTGCAGATAAAGGTATGTTTTATTTCGTAATTAAATATTCTAATGACCCGGTTCTTGATCGTCATTCTAAGTATTTAATCGTATGAATAATTATTTATTTTGGTTGGATTAATTTAGATGGTTTCCGTCCCATTGGGCAAAACGGGGCTGCCCTTCTCCCAACTCCTCCTCCTATTCCCCTTGAGCACATTAAAGCAAGAGAAGATATCCTTCGGCAACAAAAGGAAATCCGGGACCAACATTTGGCTTACTTTCGTAACCCACAATCAATTTACGGATGATAAAGTACTACAACTACAACATACGACTATATTCAACTTCTGAAATCACAATTATTAAAGTATTCAGTTCTTGAAAACATTCAACAATTAATCCTTATGTTTCCTATCAGTTTAAGATCTTACCTTTCGATAAACAAAATGTTGTAAACTTAGGAATGCAAAAATGTTTCATTGATTTTTTGAAAGTATATTAACACTAATAGCCTTTTCCCTAACTGCTAAAGTCATGGAATTTAATGAAGGTATTCATTAGATTGACATTGATTTGTGTTCCAAATTTCAAGCTGTTGAATACAATAGAAGGAAAATTAGTAGCATTTAAATTGCCAGAGACCTCTCGAAGCATGCGACAACCAATTTGCAAAGTCCATAGCAGGAGCCAATACCATAATTTGAAATAATGATATTTTAGTACTTTTACATAAATAAGAAAATTAACAGATAATACAATAATTAAGCTTAGGACACTGCAAACTTAAAAACTCATGACCTTTAGATATGAATATGGCACATATGTATGTTGTGCTATTAGATATTTCGTTTACTGAAGCTCTTTATTACAGTGTAAAAATAGGAGAACGTCGACAATTTATTTCAATAGCAAAGTTTATTGCGTAACATCAATGTTAAGTTCACGGCTATGTTACCATCACAGCTGCAAAATTTAATCTTCACAATAAGGCAATCATACAAAATCTATTATTTCCATATTTTTAATTTCAACATTTAGGTAAAATATCTTTAATTTAATAAAAACGACAATAGTGTCCTTTGACGTCCATAAAAGTCTCTTAAGTGAACATTGGAAGGAGTACTAATGCTTGAGACACATATATATTACTAAACAATAACTGAAGTAATTCTCCATGAACTACTCTAATTAAAAATTCAATGATAACTAATTGTGGATCGTTTCAGATTTCATACAAACAAGACAAGCATGCACGCAAAATAAGTCAATAAGTCCTGTTAGGTCAAAACTTTCCATAGAAAAACATACATTACAATAATTTTTAAATTCCAAAAGGATCACTTTTGAAACATTACTTGATGTTTAAACCAGTGAAAATGATCAGAATTCTAGTACACTATTACTGAAGCTTAAAATTAAAAATATATATGTCAAAGTACACATTGACAGCAAATAAAATAAATAAAATTAAAGTATATAGCATATTTACAGATTAAATGTGCGTATTATCTGCACATATGTACCCAGATTTTCCCTGAAGGCCATAGGTACAAAGATAAAGAGTATATAATAACCTTATAAGACATTTTACGACGGTTTTTAAAACTAATATAAATTATTTACATTTATTTTGCATTCTGAGCATTCGAAATCGTCATCATTGGAGAATCATACGCATAGTAATGAATTGACAAACTAACAGCATACAGGAGCAAATGGGAGGATTTTAAATATTAATATTTCTAGTATTATTTTAAATACAAATATATTTTTTAATTTTATTACTCTATTTCAAAATGAACACATTGCAGAACGAAAATTTTAGGTTTTGGATACTGCCAAGAAGTACTATTATGTATTTATACTAATAAGTAAATAAATTATGCTGTGTCATGTATTCAGAGTAAATGTTGCATATCTAATTATCTTTTTGAAGCTAAGCACTACATGAAATACATTTTACCTGCTTGATAAAGTTTAAAAATTAGTCCACAGATAGTAAATATTACAAAACCCTAGGTGGATTATGTGAAATTGTGAACTGCACATCACCATTTCTAAAGTGAACGAAAATACATTTCACGCATTTTTTGGCTGTCTGTTGGTGAGTGAGTCAGGATTTTTACTCAAGAATGCAATGAGATACAAAATTGTTTGATTGAATTAATTAATTGCACATAAACAAACGTTTGGTAAAATTCCAAGACAAACACTTTCTGACCTTTGAGATCTAATAAGACGTAAGATGTTACTAATTGCTGCATGGCGCTCCGGCCACCTTGCGACACCGCTTGCCCAGTTCATTTCAGGTTGCAACGGTATTTGTCCACCCATTTGGTCAACTTTAAATATTTAGAGAAACTTTCACACATTTCTGACCGGTTTCCGTAATGTGTGATAAAAGGAATCCACGAAGTTATATGTAACAGTTGAGAAACTGTAATTGTAGAACACGTGATTTAATAAACACGTTATGGAAGAACTAGACTAAATCGAGCAGACAAAGGTAAATAAATATTGACCATTGAACTGTTATAATGGCTAGTGCTACTTTTTACCTACTTCAAAAACATATATATGAGAAAACACCTGCGTTTTCAAGAAACACTTACTATTATAAATGTGAAATGCTAGTATTCTTGTTATTTTAGCTTGTAGTGTACTAGAGTCTGCAAAACTTGGACTTAGAGATGTAGTGATAGGTTATCAGATACCTTTTCTCTGTAAACAAGGATAGCAAACAATATTAGCGTGTGATGACATCTGGAAATATATATTTCCTTTGTTGCTTCTTTCTTCATCTGTTTACCTAATTTTTAAACCACTAAACTTATTAAGCAACAAAATAAAAGTGCCCTTTTTACCGGAATAAAATATCTCTTAAGACTCTTATACTACTTCTTTGCCAAAAGCCTGCCTCTCTAAAGTTATCACTTAGTTTTCAAAATGTAGAGACTTGTAATTGTTTAAGTAATGGAAGGTGAAGGAATCCTCAGGGAATTTCTTAACCACCTGATAAAATATCAATTGCTATGTAATTGACACATGCTACAAAACCAACAAGTATAGTATGATGAAGCACCCTTCATATCACTATTCCCATTTCTTAAAGGACATATTTTCCGTGACAACAAATAAGAAAAAAATTGCGAGTTTTCGTTCTCACCCCTTCAAGTATTGCTATTGAAAATACGCCGTACCTGCCAAATTATTTTCCACGGTTGAATTATTTTTGAATTTCTTTTTCTGCAGTTTCTTAATTTTCCTTAATCATTTAAAGCAAAGTTTGGTCTATTTCTGTGGACTTCAGTGAATACTGAAAAATTGAAAACTTTCATCAAGAAAGTACTGTTCACTCAAAAAGTATGACAGTGCTTTGCATTTTAATAATAGTATGTGTCATAAGTAAATGGTATTGATAATAAATGTAACACAAACCTATTAACAAACCCCATATTACATTATTTGGAAAATTATAAATTATACAATTGGCATAAACTAATCATTAAAACACAATCATAACACAAAAACTGAGGTTCTGAACCCAAAACTGGAGTTAGTTAGCAAAACCTCTGCTTATTGCTAAAACTGCAACCAGGTCCGAATCCATCACAGCCTGAACACCATTTCAGCCTGCGACACACACGAACGCAAAGTATAACGGTAAAGAGTTCATCATTCAGTATTCTGTTTGCTGTTAATGTCAGTGTTCTAATTCGTGCGCACGAAATTCATTTCATGCGTGCACCTGCATGAAATGCACGAAATGCACAGTGCATAAAACGCACAGAAATGCACGAATATAGATACCTTGGACACCATTTTATCCTGATATCTATGGTAATTCCTATTTCGTGCATTTCATGCATGTTGTGCACTGCACACTTTCCATTTCATGCGTGCACTATGCATTACATGCAGTGCATTTTATGCATCTATGCACTGCATGCCAGTACACTGGTTAATGTCACTTAAATTTTGTCTGCACTGACATTTGTTGACATTAATTGTAAGTGGACATTAATAGCACACCATTTTGATAGTGGGTATGCAAACACATGTAAGCAAATCGATTGACATTCCGTAATATAGTAAAAATAGAATACTCAATGGAAGTAATAAGTAGCTTGAATAAAGAAAGTAAAACGCATATATCATGTAAAACCGAAAACCCGGAATTCTATCTGTGCGCTTATATATATTTGAAAACCTACAGATAAAGGATGTACGACTTTTACCCTGTCGAGTTCTCAAAATTTTGTATTAGTATCTTATTGATTATGTGTAAAATTTCGTGCAAACAAAATTATGTGTTATGTTCAATGGCACATTTTGATAATATTTTTTCGGCAGACACGTTTCCACATGAAAGTTTCATAGTGAGCACTCCAATAATGCAAAATACGACCGGTGAGTTAATATATTATTATCTTACATATTTTGTGACTGTTAACCCAAAAATATTTGTAATAGTTCCTCTTTGGATTACCGAGCGCCAAGTATCCATATACTACACGAAACCAAAAGCTAACATGTCAGCCATGTGGAAAGAAATTCGAAATCGTTCAATAACAAAGGAGAAGCTGATTGTTTTACTCGAACCAGAAAATGAAAATACAGCGATAGAAATGTTGACAGAGGTAATCATATACTCAATTTATTATTTAGCAATTCCTATTTGGCTTGCAATATGTTATGGATTTAAAATATCAATTATGGAAAGAAATATTAGTGGAATCGTGCAGTAAATGTTTTAAATTGTAAGAAATCAAAAATTTTCATTTCTGCAACCGAAGCCTTAATGACGCATTACAAATTTTCTTATTATTATGTCATGTATAACAGAAAATATTTGATAATTGTTAAATCTGACATATTTACGACTAATAATGCGTTTATATAAATTGCAGATAAATTTATCCGAACAACTGAAAACTAGCCATCAGAATCCATTTTATTTTCTTTTCTGGCCAACAAATCTCATAGAAAGCGACTATCAGAATCTAAAGCTGCATACTCACGGTTTGCCGTTAGACTGCAATGTTTACATTCTGCACAAAGTCAATGAAACTTCAAAATGGGAAACAATTGAACTTTACTCTATCAAATCAAAAGCATTTCTGCAGACAATTGTATTTCCAACAGGCAAAGTGGACGAAAAAGAGCTTCTTAGAAAAGTTATACGAAGAAGTGATTTTAGAAAAGTTCCTATAATTGCGGTTCAATTTGTATGTTTATAAATTACTATCAAATTACTAGCAAATTGACAAAAACCGTGAATTTTTGTGATATATTTTTTAATTATCTCAAATTATTATTTCAGGGTAAAACTATTGAAATGGAATACCCAGCTTTACTACTAAAAAACGAAACAGTCGGAAAGGACATCAAGAATAAATTCTACACATATAAAGACGAGTATGGCCAATTTGAAGTGGAAATTTACCACTTTTTGAGGGATTCGTTTAATTTTACGTAAATTATTTTATCAAAACTTTGTTTTTACTGAAACTTATACTTTATATAATATAGTATAGGTAACTTTAATTTTAATACCTAAATTTCTTTAGTGAGGCAGCAATTGATGGAACGGGGTATATTGCAAAGGAAGGTGGGCATTTATCAGACGAAGGTCACCTTTTAGGTATGGGAGCCCAAATTATTAATGAGGAAGCTGATATATCCTTAACATCATCAGAACTATTGGATTATCGAGTGTCTAAGCTAACGTTCCTACATCCGACTTATGTTACTTAGTAAGACTAAAGCCACAAGAGATAAAATAGTGTAATCACAATTATGCATTGAGAGAAGTAATTTATATTCATATGCTTAGCATGGAGGCTTATTTCATTCAACCACCATCAAGCACCATTCGCGATATATTCTTGCACTCTTTTACTCCAGAACTATGGTTCGCCATTCTATCAACATGGTTGCTACTAGTCTTAGGAATGATTTCTTTGGCTTGGGTCAAAACTTTAGCTAACCATCTCCATAAAAATGATAAAAGCATTTCGGATGATTGTTTGTTATGGGCTACAGGAACCTTCTGTCAGCAAGGTAAGGCAGAGCAGAGTTTTGAATTCCTTATTTGAAAGTTCTATTCTGAACACCACAAAAATACAATAACTTTAGTAATCAATGCAAAATAAAGAGTTATTTGGTTTGTTTATACAGGGTGGCACATTTGTCCAGAGTCTACTTCCATGAAGATATTGTTTATCGCTGGTCTTTTTAATGGTCTTTTGTCCTACATTGCGTATTCAGCAGCACTGGTGTCTATGCTGTCTTCAAAAGTCGTTCCAATAAATTCTATTGACGATCTCACTTATTTCAAATATTCTATTTATAGAGACAATTTAACTTTTCACACTCTATTTGTAATCAGAGTGAGTTTTTTTAATTTTCTGACGTATCCTAGTAAACTTGGAATCATATTTATTGCCTAATTTTGATTCCCAGCAATAGTTAACATTTCCATGAACAACTTTTATGTTTAGGAGCTTGAAGAGAGTGGGAAAATTCAGAAATTGCAACGAGATGAGCGCTCGATACTCTCCGAAGATGTCGTTTCTAAAATTTATTCAGGGAAATGCTCTTTTTTTGGGATTCCAGATAAATTTTACCCAGCCATCAAAGCCAAGAAAAACACAAAAGTGTGCGAAGAGATTTCAAAGATACCCGTTGACCACAGACCAATACTGGGAGGCATGTTTGTTAACAAAGGATCACCTCTAAGGGAATTCTTCAACCATAGGTATCTATGTAGTCGGTTTTTATGACAATCGGAAATAAGAATTAAAGGTCTCGGAAATAACTTTCAAAAACATTCTCCTAGGAAATTATTTTTGATACCTTATTTCTGGAGTGGATTTGTCATTATCACAAAGTATTCTTATTCATTTTAAACCCGCACTGCCTTTGAACATTTTTTTAGTGTTCAGGTCCTTTTTTATTCATAACCAGTTTCAGAAAAAACGTGTCTTATAGTAACCTGCACATTAACACTTCCTGATGTTGAACCTGACGAAGAACACCCAAGGTGATTCTTCGTATTGGTATTCCATTTATTAGCTCAAGGTGTTATAGTCGTGTGTCACCACCTTAGTGCACTATAAACACAACCTTCCTTAAATGCTTGCACTAAAGATTCTTCCCTGAGGATAATATAGGTAACAGATTCGGAGATTTTGTTGCCTCTTTAATCAAAAGCCGAATTGAAATATAAGCTAATCACACGTTATTTTATAAAGCATATGAAGATGCATTTTTTGATACTTTGATTAATATGAATGTTGCTATGGCTTTAAATGACTATATTTTATGATAGATTGTGTGTACTCCACGAAGTGGGTCTTCTGTTTCGCCTTTTGGAAAACTACAATTGGATGAACACAGTTCAATGCCTCAGAAAGCGTACCGTTGAGAAAGAGTCTCTCGGACTTCCTGATGTTTTTACTGCATTCATAATTTTGATACTAGGTTACTGTTTGAGCATTTTTGTGTTTATCATTGAAAAAATTTATCCACCTAAATTATAAGTCGTCGATAATCTTACCAACTTTCTTATAATTATTGGATTAGACATTTAAAAAATTAAATTTCAGTGTGCATTATTTATCTTTTTGTTAACACACAATTGTTTATTCTTACAATATTTTTAAAGCATTCTCAACTGATTTCAGAATTTCTAAGTATTGGCATATATATCTTACATAATGCAGACAGAAAATGTAATGAAATACGTATAGCCGTTTGAAATCAGAAAAATTTGAAAAAAATCAATTCACTAGCTTTATTTCTTTCAAAACCTTAACCTTTATGTTAATTGCATTTTATTAGACAACATTGCAATCATAGAAACATTATTCTATTTAGCTTTAATAAAATTTGGATTAATAAAGAAATATATGCAATACAGGAATTTCATTTCTGCATTTCATGTGAAGTGTCTAACGAATAGAGAGACCTTGTTTTAGGCAACAACTTTAGACAGCAACCTTTTTTTTACTAAATTGCGCACTATGCTTAGCACCAATTTGCATTCGCATTGACTAACTAATTTAGGAGAAGAAAGTTTATTTAGTATCATGGCAAATAAGTTCAGCCAAATTAGGTGGGGATCAAAACGAACTGTACTGTTACTGCCATTGTCTTTCTCGTCTCTTGGGAATTGGCAATGGATGTTGGCGAGCGAGCGGTACAGTAGATAAAATGATGGAAGCCGATGTGTGGCATGTAGCAAAGAAATATTAGAAAGCGAGAATTGAGATTGATGGAATAAAGGACTGTATCTGGTAGCAACGAATAAGCCTGGGCCATTAACTATGGAAATCCCATTAGGGGTCATGGGCTCTGAAGATTTTCACTAATAATTTCCCCATGTGCCTTAGTTACCGAATGTCAATTCATACATATGCGTGTACATCCGATTAACCCTTTGAAAGGGGTAGATTTTTCGAAAATTGCTCTCAATATGTAAGAAAGGGCCTTCGAAAAACTATTGTACACTTTCATTTAGACGACATACATTATATAGTATTTAACCTTTTGAAATGCAAAACTATGATATTTCCAAATAAATTGCGACATTTAAGAATAAATTGTGCATTTTAGAATAAATTGCGCATTTTAGAATAAATTGAGACATCTTAGAATAAATTGTGACACTTTAGAATACATTGCAACATTTTAAAATAAATTGAGACATCTTAGAATAAATTGCGACGTCTTAGAATAAAATGCGGCATTCTAGAATATATTACAACAATTTAAATTATGACATTTTAGAATAAATTACAACATTTTAGGAATAATTACAACATTTTAAGAATAATTAAAACATTTTAGGAATAATTACAACATTTTAGAATAAATTGCGCCATTTAAGAATAAATTGCACCATTTAAGAATAAATAGCACCATTTAAGAATAAATAGCACCATTTAAGAATAAATTGCAACATTTTTTAATAAATTATAACATCTTGGCATAAATTACGACATTTCTGAATAAAATTGCACTTTATAAGAAAAATTAGGACATTTTTGAATAAATTGCAGCATTTCAGGAAACATTACAACATTTCTAAATAAATTGCAATATTTTAGAAAAATTACAGCATTTTTTTTATAAATTGTGTCATTTTAGGATAAATGCGATATTTTAGGACCACATTACAACACTTTTGAATAAATTACGACATTATAGAATAAATGTGATATTTAGAAAACATTAAGACATTTTAGATTTAAATGCGAAATTTTTGAATAAATTGAGACATTTTAGATTTAAATGCGACATTTTTGAATAAATTGAAACATTTTAGATTTAAATGCGACATTTTAGAATAAAATGCGACATTTTAGAATAAAATGCGACATTTTAGAATAAAATGCGACATTTTAGAATAAAATGCGACATTTTAGAATAAAATGCGACATTTTAGAATAAAATGCGACATTTTAGAATAAAATGCGACATTTTAGAATAAAATGCGACATTTTAGAATAAAATGCGACATTTTAGAATAAAATGCGACATTTTAGAATAAAATGCGACATTTTATTCTAAAATGTCGCATTTTATTCTAAAATGTCGCATTTTATTCTAAAATGTCGCATTTTATTCTAAAATGTCGCATTTTATTCCAAAATTGTCGCATTTTATTCTAAAATGTCGCATTTTATTCTAAAATGTCGCATTTTATACTAAAATGTCGCATTTTATTCTAAAATGTCGCATTTTATACTAAAATGTCGCATTTTATTCTAAAATGTCGCATTTTATTCTAAAATGTCGCATTTTATACTAAAATGTCGCATTTTATTCTAAAATGTCGCATTTTATTCTAAAATGTCGCATTTTATTCTAAAATGTCGCATTTTATTCTAAAATGTCGCATTTTATTCTAAAATGTCGCATTTTATTCTAAAATGTCGCATTTTATTCTAAAATGTCGCATTTTATTCTAAAATGTCGCATTTTATTCTAAAATGTCGCATTTTATTCTAAAATGTCGCATTTTATTCTAAAATGTCGCATTTTATTCTAAAATGTCGCATTTTATTCTAAAATGTCGCATTTTATTCTAAAATGTCGCATTTTATTCTAAAATGTCGCATTTTATTCTAAAATGTCGCATTTTATTCTAAAATGTCGCATTTTATTCTAAAATGTCGCATTTTATTCTAAAATGTCGCATTTTATTCTAAAATGTCGCATTTTATTCTAAAATGTCGCATTTTATTCTAAAATGTCGCATTTTATTCTAAAATGTCGCATTTTATTCTAAAATGTCGCATTTTATTCTAAAATGTCGCATTTTATTCTAAAATGTCGCATTTTATTCTAAAATGTCGCATTTTATTCTAAAATGTCGCATTTTATTCTAAAATGTCGCATTTTATTCTAAAATGTCGCATTTTATTCTAAAATGTCGCATTTTATTCTAAAATGTCGCATTTTATTCTAAAATGTCGCATTTTATTCTAAAATGTCGCATTTTATTCTAAAATGTCGCATTTTATTCTAAAATGTCGCATTTTATTCTAAAATGTCGCATTTTATTCTAAAATGTCGCATTTTATTCTAAAATGTCGCATTTTATTCTAAAATGTCGCATTTTATTCTAAAAGGTCGCATTTTATTCTAAAATGTCGCATTTTATTCTAAAATGTCGCATTTTATTCTAAAAGGTCGCATTTTATTCTAAAAGGTCGCATTTTATTCTAAAATGTCGCATTTTATTCTAAAAGGTCGCATTTTATTCTAAAATGTCGCATTTTATTCTAAAAGGTCGCATTTTATTCTAAAAGGTCGCATTTTATTCTAAAAGGTCGCATTTTATTCTAAAATGTCGCATTTTATTTTAAATGTCGCATTTTATTCTAAAATTCCGCAAACTTTTCTAAGCCGTCGCAATTTATTCTATAATGTCGCAATTTATTGAATTTTTTCGAAAATGTTGCTATTTATTCAATTTTTTTCTAAAAGGTTGCAACTTATCCTAATTTTTCCAAAATGTTGCAATTTATCCATCTTTTCTAAAATATTGCAGTTTTTTCAATTTTTTCTTAAGTGTCGCAATGTATTCTAAAATGCAGTAATTGTTGCTAAAATGTCGCAATGTATTCTAAAATGCAGTAATTTTTGCTAAAATGTCGCAATGTATTCTAAAATGCAGTAATTTTTGCTAAAATGTCGCAATGTATTCTAAAATGCAGTAATTTTTTCTAAAATGTCGCCATTCATTCAATAATGCCGCAAACTATTCTATAACGTCGTAATTTATTCTAAAATGTCGCAACTTATTCAGTTTATTCTAAAATGTCGCAAATTATTAAGTTTATTCTAAAATGTCGCAACTTATTCAATTTATTCGAAAATATTGGAAGTCTTTTTAAAATGGCCCATTATCCGTAGAATTACGACAATTCACTACCTGTTTATTCAATAGTTGTGTTCATGGATACACCTTGGTAGTTACATTACTCTGCACGCATTAATACTGTGTAGCTGAAGGTAAACCGAGTTAAGGGTTAATCGGTTTCTATTGGCATCCCCTCTAAGCACTATGTGGACACCATTTACCATGTATATATTTTCATAATTTTGGTTTTTTTAAAGTAAAGTCTCTATAACTTTTATACTAAAGAGAACTCATTTTTGTAAATTTCAGATTTAATTACAAAATATTTGAACTGTATGCTGTCCAATTTTTAGGTACCTAAAAATATGTACACTGGCACTTTTGATGTTTCTAAGCTAAAGCCCTATGTAATTACATGTAAATTTGCCTTCATTCCGGGGACTCCATCTCCGAAACTAAAGAGAACTCATTTCTAATTCGTGGATATGTTATACTTATGAATATCATAAAGGCGTCATAAAATTTTCAATGTTCTAAAAATATGTACACGCCTCCATATTGATGGCCTAAGTTTATCGGCTCGCAGATTTAGTCCTTTGAAAATTATGAGACGGTTTGGAGCATGAAACGTGATGAATACGAGCGTGGTATTGGAATTTAATTGTTGGAAACAATGTTAGAAGACGTGACTAAAGTAGAATATTATTGAATAGGATTTAGTACATTTCGTAGAATCATCAAATAACCTAGTTTGTTGTTTAATTGTGCGTCGAATGGTATCCCACAACATTATTGAAAAATAATTTCAAAAAAAGTTATCGCTCAAAAACTGAAAAAAAATTTACAAAGTGCCTAGGTATTTTACAAAATTCCGAACTTTGCCAAATACCTGTAACATATATACATTAAAGCTGAAAAATCCGTCAATTGGGCTTGGCATTAAAGAAGAAAAGATAATATCGTAATTCAAAATTAGAAAATAGTTCATTTTAAATTAAAAGTAGGGGATATATCTTTCAAAAAACGGAAAGGCTATGTTGTGTCCTAAATAGTTAATAGCTGATAAAGATTTTGAATTTGCTTTTCCTAATATTCAAACTGAGAATTATTTATTAAATTCTGTTTTCCCCTTCTATTCTTTTTTGCTTCAGGGTATCACATAATATTATATAAGCCCACTAAATGTCAAGTTATTTCAGTTCTCTAGATACTAGCCTTTGTGTATAGTTCTTCTTACTATTAATTGATTCACTCATAGTAGCATCTCATCATACTATATTCGAACTTTATTACGACGGTTCTATTAAGTGACGAAGTAATTACCATCATAATAACTTTTCATGGTTTGTTTTTCTTTTGGTGATTAACAATGGGTTCAAAAGCAACTTAAAAACAGTAAAGTACTCTTTCAAACGGCAGAAGAAAACGTTTCGACATAACTTAACTCTTTTAAAAAGAAGAATTAGACAACGATTACTTGTATGAAAACCAAAAACGCATTATACTACGACAACAGTTTTAAAAACTCGAAAACGAAAATTGCACATAAAAATCTTGCGTTTTTCTGAGTTTCTGAGCTTACGCCTGTAGCAATAGGGTAAAAGTAAAACTACCGACTAAGTGTAAGAAGGCATGCGCATGATAATTACCGTAAATTGTATTACGGTGTAAGAATAGAAAATCGGGTGAGTCCACTCTCAAATTTTGATTACCAGGAAATCAAGACCTGACAGAATGGGTCGCTAATCATCGTTCTAACTGGGTACCCAGTACAACATTTTGAAAAAGCACAAGAGCCAACTAACTGTAAAGTTAGTTGGTAATCTTGTACTCACGGGTATGAGTATTTAAAATTAAGTTTAATCATTAAGATTACATTGAGCGATTTCAGAGTTTTTCTACAGTTGGTTGTTCCGTATTAGGTTTTTTCAACGAGGACGTGTACAAACCCAAAACGAAAACAAATATAGCAAGTATTAAGAGTAAGACCAAGTTGATATTGTAATGCTACGTATAAGACCCGGGTTTTTCTCTTAATTATTAATATTCAATTCATTGTCTCATGTTCAGGCATTTATTTATGTCCAATATTATAATGTTTTTATTGAGTATGGTATAGACCGTCTTTCTGGAGTCTCCACGCAAACAAGCTGATAAGGGGTTTGGAGAGTTGTGGTAGATCAGAATAGATTACCTTATCAGCGTCCGGTCACGGACGTGAAGAAAATGTGTCTCAGGAATTATTTAAAAGAAGTGTTAAGTTGTTTGGGGACAGTGGGACTTATTTTTCCTTCTGTGCATTTTAAGTTTGGATGTGTGGAGACGACGGGAAGTATGGGTCTTCAGCTGTGGTTGCTTTGTGGTATATGAGCTATATGAGCGATATGAGAAAATTAATAATTGTATTGGAAAAGAAAAAAATAAAGCAGAAGCATTTTCCTACTCAAACAAACAACATTAACTTGTCCTAATTTTATATTCCAAAAGTCATATTTGCATACACTCACGCACATACAAAACACGATCGTTTTGCACTTAACCCCAAACCCGGGTACCACGAGTATCATCACATGGTGTCAGAAGTGGGATTCCGTGCTTCTCAATCTCCGGGTTTCCGGCGATTTACGGAGGGCTGTGCTTAGAAAAATCAAAACATTCTGTGTCAGTGAGTGCAAAAGACCCGAAAGAACAAATCTCATTTGCCCGAATGTGAGTGAATCAATTGAAGTGCGGTGTGAATGTGTTGGACCACGGACAGACCTGTATGCATAATAACAGCAAAACGGGGAACCAAAAACCCGGAAATTGTCTTATTTCCTTATTTTCGATCGTGACTGTTTGGGCACTATGATCCTGGGAAGCTTCGCTTCCACTACAACCACCGTAATAAATCAATAAATATAACAGAGAAACAAAACCAGCGGAACATCGGGAAACAGGTTATACTTTTTTCGTTGTCTGATATTTCCATACACATGCACACGAAGGAAGCGAGATCACTGCATGAATTGATGATCATAATACTATGGCACTGTCTACAATTGAATTACGGCAAAACCAACCGGAGTCCGGATCGGCCACGCCAGGCCGGTGACTGACATCAACATTACAAAAATCCAAAACACTTAGACAAAAACAATTTCGAGTGTCTCAGGATCCCCCTTCCTACACGGACGGGGTCCACTACAATCGTTCTGGTGCCTGAATCCCTTCGGGTAGAGATAGCCAATGGTATTGCGAAGTCCAGCAAGCAATCCGTACACGCCACGATCGGTAGTGAAATACACGAAGCAATTAACCGGAATCCAGGGCCGGCCACGCCAGGCGGGCCACTAACATCGTCAACAGAGAAACGGAAAAACACTCAGAAGTATTTCCAGCCAGCGGGTTACCACCTAGTGTCCAATACTACAATTAGTACAAGAAGGAGAACATCAGATTAGAAGGAACATAGAACAGAAGGAATAACCTGAGCACAAGTGAAGAGAATAGGAGCACTTGGAAGACGGGGATCGGAGGAGCAGGCGACTGGCCACACGGGAGAGAGCGGAGAGTGAACCGATGACTGCGACGGACTAAAGCTAAGTTTATTGTTCTTTATTCGGGTTTAAGTTGCTTTGAGGCGTCATCGTTAGATTACTAATTATAATACAATCTTCCTGCAAAATCGAATAACATTATTGTCATTTAATGGGTAATTATAGTAAGTAAACTTGGGTGCAATCCACAAAATCCATGAAAAGAGCATTCTCCAGTCATAAAGTAAAGGGAATACTAGAAGCGGTGGAGGTATGCCCCTGACCGCCCTTGCATAGTTGGATTCGCATTACATTCCGTGTGTTGAGCCACAGTAAATCCCGGAAGGTCAGGGCCAAAGGTCAACCATATACAATGGACATTTACAGCATATTATTGTGCCTCGTTATTTTGTACATTTTGCTGACTGCCTTTTTATCCCTACGTTTCATGTTGGAGTGAATAGACAGAGCCGCACATACTACGAATCTGCTTCCTAACACCCATAGTAGTTTGTCATAGTTGCCACAATCTAGAAGACAGTTTTAGCTTTTCTTTTTTCTAGTGTATTGCTTTCCAGTTCCTCTAAAGTGAGATGGAGACGTAAAAAAGAGGGAAGGAATTAATTCGAAGGTTATTCGAATAATTAAGGAAGATAGACTATAGCACAGTTATCTACATTACACTAGTATAGGACACATAAAAATGAGACGCTTTCACAAAGTCAGTTCGCTTATCGCTTCCAGGAAAAACCAACCAAAGAGCACACCACAGGCCGTCTAGAACTCCCTAGAGATAATGCAGTAGAACTTAAATATTACTCAGATAACCAATGGCATAAAGGAATTATACATGCATTTGAAATAAACCTTGTGGCGTGAAATTAGTTCACACTCAAGTAAATTTGCGAATCAATCAGTTATTAATTTACGCTGCCACAGTGCAAACATAATTTATATAAATTCAGCTATTTGCTCAAAGTAAAACTTCAGTTCAGACACTTCACTCAATTTACCGACTTCGTTTCCACATTTATTACAAAAGGACACGAATAAAGTGCAAAACAAAGCTTATAAAAATTCAGCTAGTATTAGTATAGTGTAGCGAGTGAATAGTCGGTTCCCAAACAGCTTGTCGGATCCATTTGTAAGGTACAGATTATATTCTTTTTCTTTGGCATCTTTGATGGGAATTATTTTACAATTCATAAATTAGTGATAATAGACATGGAGAAATAAAAAGAAATATTAAACACGATTTACTGTATTCCGGTGCACCGTTCCTACTCGCACGACTGATAAGTACATAAATATTGTTGTAGTAGAAGCTAGTCTAGTCCCAGCGCGCTTGCTTAAATTCAAAGCACAGAAACCTAATGAAGGAGTTTTATGCATGATTTTGATTCAAATGCTTTTTACTTGATAATAACAACTTTAAAACTTCAACCAATTTAACAAATACCTCGAGAGAGTAGTTGACGCTTTTGTAGATTTTTAATGTAATCGTGACATTAGGACACAAGTCCTTTAACCAAACAGTAGAGTTAGGCTAGCAACTCAACATTTTGCCGAATTTTTCCATTAACGGTCAAAATATGTTAATTCATACAATAATTACATTCCGTAAACTAGCGACATAAAGATATATTTGTACCCATAGGCAATACATGTTTAAAGAGTGAAATAATAGAATCTTACGTCTCCTCTCACAAGATACACAACGCTGGCATTTAAATATCACCGTAACAGCATTGTTATTCGGTTTTTGTCGATTTTCTTAGCTCAACATTGTTCATAGAATGCTACGACCGGAGGTGCAAGTGTACACCTATTTCCTATACCTTATTAAAGGATTGAGGGGTTAACCGATTGTGATGTTTTAGCTTTCTTTATACACTCTCACATTATACGTAATCAAATCGCCAGTAACTTTCTTACTGAAAACCATAGTCGAAAAACGAGTGAACACTTAATTTCTCTGTAGAAAGTAACAGAATACTAATCGGTATTGCAAAATTCTAGATTCTTATAACTAACTACATTCGATTTATTAATAATTAATATTTGAAATGACTACTTTTTGCAACTAGAGTAAACGATAAATAAAGCATTAAGTCGTACGTAGTAATTAACGTGCTGGAAACGATAATCTATTATTCGTGATTGAATGTATACTCTTCACAATGAAAAGTGTTTCGATTTTAGAATCATAAATCACATTGCACATCGATGGGAAAAGTTGAATTTTTCATGGTTAGATTCACTTTATTTGTACTACCTGCACTATTTGTTCAGCTCGAATGTTTGTTATCTCTATTTTGCCATTTTAGGGAAATCTCATGCACTAAACGTACGAAATGCCAGATTTAGTGTCCATGCCAAATTTAAGTTAAATGTCGAATAAATTACCAGAAAAGCCACCATACCAAATCAAATGGCATTTTGCAGTACAACTCAGAATATAGTTCACTGTTTTTCGAGGGCATTGCCTTTCTTCATTTCAATTTTGTTGTGGCCTTTTTTTAAACCAAATTACACAAAAATTATGTTCGTTTTAAGAAATAATGGACCAGAAAAGAGCAATCATAGGGCGGAGTCCTTTTGGCGAATCCCCAAAAGAAAGTAGACGACCGCCCAACCGAGGGAGAGGCCTCTTAGGCAAATACCCGGGTTTGTCGGCCACCCACAATATTGGCAATCAACCGATACTACAAGTACAACAGAACCCGTCTCCTGGATGGAGAAGTTAGAGGCTCAGGTGGGGAGCTGGAAGGGCAAATGAACACCATCACCAGAAGCATTACAAAACTGACGTTCACAGTCCCCGACGCAGAGATACACCTTCGGCCGAGACGGCGGGGTACTCGAAGCAGCGACAGATTACACAACAGTGGCCGAAGACACCGCCGACAACAACAAACCCCATCAGGGGGCGATAGGACAACAACAAAACGACATTGAGTAGTTTGTAAGACAACTCGGTAGCAATTGCTATGGAATTTAAAATTGAGAATGAGGAAAATTCTGTTGATATAGCGGTTTAGTAGTAATAATGAGTCAAAAATCTGATTTTACTTTAATGTACTATTAAATGTTTACAATAATTTCATATCGGAATTGTATGAACATAATTATGCTTGTTGTTTTAGAATCACGCAAAATTAACGAAACGTGTAATTCAACTTATCAATACAATACGCGGTAATAAAAATACGGTTTTCAAGGTTTGGTAATGAGAAATTAATTATAAAGTCAGCCATGTTCACACGTAAGTATGAATAAATAATTATCGAATTCATTATTATGGGGAAATTCCGGGTATACTTAAATTCAATTCCTGATTATAATTTATAAGGGCACACAGTACCCATGTGTAGTCTCCACATCCCAACGGGTTATCAATTGAGATAAGGGAGGGTATAGAAATAGAGTCCGGAGGTAAACGGTCCTTTCAATGTTTAACCACTTAATAATTAGCATGTGTCATGTGTATTGATAATTTTAAAGTAATTATGCGCCAGGTAGAAGACCAAAAACTCCAACGATGTCATGTTTTTCGTAGGTTCAGATGCTTTAGTGCTTTAGTTATTGTAAGCGAGAACTTCCATTACCTTCCCGAGGTTAATTAGAGGCGAACAGCAGGCAGTAGCTCATTTCGGGCTTTTGTTTTCAAATGCCGGTATCAAATATTGGTAAGGCGAATTATTTTGCAATTGTCAACGGAATTTTGTCATGTTTTCTCTCATTTCAGGAACTTTGAAAGTCCATTTTATAAATCATGCATTGAAGGCGGTAGCAAACCATCACCGCCACGTTTAATTTTCTCGGGACAAGACGCATTCCGTTTTGATTAGTTGACATTGTTGTTCAGTTAAAAGTTTGTCAAGGTTAAAGGTCATAAGTAATGGTGTTATACCTAACTATTCTTCTCTAACTTTTAACGCGTATTTCTTAAAAATAGGCTAAACTGTTTCATTGAAGTGAAGGGATTGCAGTCCATTGTTTTTTTCACAGCCGTCTTTATACATCAGTACGATACCAGTACTGATGAATCGTCTAAACAAGATTAATTTCCCCGAGAAGGCGAATTCAGAAGGATTTTCGAGAAATTTAGACCCCAAAGAACGTGTCATTTTCGTAGATTTTTTTCAACTTCAATAGCCTGTGTAGCTAGTTTTGCATTTCCAGACACAGACTTCCGCATTAAGAAGTTCACATTAATTTGAGCGGACTAATCTCAATTCTACTTGTAGTTTTAGGGAGGCATGCAACAGATTTTGTTGTAACACGTTTTCTTTATTTTCTTGATTAATTCTGGTAAGCAACGTGAAAAATCAAAATTAAATCCATGTATCCATTTTCTGTATTCCCTGAAAATTTTCCAATTTCAATTTCGTCCATCAGTCTCAGTTCAGTTGGAAAACAGAACGTATTGGGTAGTATGTATTACTAATATTCGCAATTGAAAACGAGCAAGAATTCACATTTTTATATAGGGTACAAAATGCGGAGTCGTATTTGTCACCACTCCACTACTTGGCACCGTATTCAGGTTGTAATGGAAAAATCGGAATTAGCCATTCAATTTATCGACAAATCAGCGTCACGCATTGTAGTGCGACATAGTAGCATCGAGCGGTGAACAAAGCAGTTAAGCAGAAAATTAAGCGTTCTATTTTCTTGTAACCACAAGAAGCTTAAAGCAATAAATTAAATTAAACATTTTAGAATTGCTTAAGCTGCTAATTAATTTTCACAAAACACAAATCATGGTTTCGGTACAATCCTAAGCCATTCCAAAAAGTATATGTTTTATTTATAATAAAATATCAAATATAAATCCAAATACACAAAATTTGAATCTATTTATCGCAGAATCATTGCTTTGCGGCGAGCGATCCGAGCCGATTGCCCAAATCAACAAAAACCTGACCTTGGGATTGGAAGGAGAGAAAAACAGCCACCGAGGAAAATACTTGCAGCATAAACAGAGGAGACGGAAAAAGACTAGTTGGAAGAAGAGTACCCTTCTTTGCTTTTCAGCACTTTTTCAGTAAAACGCAAAACGTCTTGGGCCATAAAAGGGTAAATTAGTATAGTATAGTACGTAGAATAGAACCATACCGTAAATAACTTTCTCGAAAATGAACAATCCCAATCTGATATGCAATGGAATTTCTACGATACCAGCGTAGTATTTCTCAAAGCATCAAGAAATCCTAACTTTAAGAGTTAGTACATTTCTAATAACAGTTTCCATATGTAATTCGTACAATTCACATCAGAGCACAGGTGAAACTTGGGGGATCGCGATCTGATCTATTTTACTTACTCCAAAAATTCTGACGATCCGATCCGATCTTTGCCATCTATAAAATTTTCGCGATCCGATCCGATCTTGTCTATCAAAAAAATTTTCACGATCCGATCCGATCTTGTCCACCAAAAAAATGTTCACGATCCGATCTCGATCGGATTGGGATCGGATCGTGCTTTTGCGATCCCATTTGGGATCGCGATTCCCCAAGTTTCATGATAGCATCAGAGTAACGGTTATAATATATGAAAATAGACCAAACAATTCTGGCAATATTTAATTAGTTAGTAAATATTAAAAATACGGTTATCTGTGATCTACCAGGATAAGCAAATCTTAGAATCAATATTTTTTAGAAATGGTTTTGTGCTGAAAATCGTTACATAATGGGAAGATAATCTCTCTACGCCGGCGGCTATACTTCTGAACAGGTTTATTAGGGGCTTATTAAATTTGAAGTTTATTAAAGTAATTTAATGAAGCTATCTAGAAAATTCAAAACCGTCGAGCAAATTGCTCACCTTTATTAAAATTTCATTGAATCCTTTTAGGCCTTAGTAAACCCAATTACACAAAATTAAATTTGTTTTTCAGAATCATGACCCGGAAACTTCGGGCAATGTGATGCCACTAGCCTAAACCTATGACTATTCAAAAACGGATTTGCCGCTCTAATTGACCAACCAAACTTCGTAAAATCAGACATTTGCACGATTGTTGATTTTGTCATTGAACTGCTAAACAAAGCAACTTTTTTGGAATCTGCAGTAGTCGATTTACAAAAACAATTAAATTAACAATCTGCTCTAATCCTTTTACTGCAAACACAAACCGAAAACATATTTTTAGGCTCTAAACGCAAAAACATGGTCATAGGAATACTAGATATACCGCAGAAAAGTTTAATTCAAAAGAAGAAGCAATTAGCACGTTTTTCCAACGAGTTATGAAAATTAAGTTTAAGTAGAAGATGTAATCCCATTCAGAACACGTAACCCAGGAGCTCCATTACTCCTAGTTAAATTTAGCTAAATTAAGCCTAGCTTAGTTTCCAAAAGACCATTCTCGAAAACGCTAAATTACTGCTTCAACGCTCAGAGAAAAAGAGAAAAGAAACTTTGCATATTCCCTGATCTCACTAAAGGAGAAGAACGGCATAAGATGATCATGGACGAAATGAAAAAAGAGATACAGGTAGAAAAGAAAGACATCCGGTTTTGGTCAACACCTTTTTATTAACAACAAAGAATGCACAATAACTGAAACTGACGAATTTCTTCTCATCGACCCACTAACTCTGGTGGAACTAAGTGGAAGAAAAAAATTAAATGGGTTGTAATTTTAAGATTTTTAAGCTTCACTTATTTTATAGCTCAAAATTGAAATTATATAGAACAATTTAAATTTTTTGCAGAAGTAGTGCATGTCATAGGACTTAATTATTCTCTTGAGGGGACGTTTAACCACACTACGGAAAAGACAAACCCACGTTAACGAATAATGCAAACCCAAAGAAGAACACCAAGAGAAGTATAGTTATTATTATTATTACAAATATCGTAAAGGTGCAAACCAAATAAAGGAATAAAAACAGCTGAACTAACCAAATGAATTACCACTTGGTTTCTTTTGGCACACTGTTTTTGCAAGCAATTCTTCTATGACAACTGTTATCTTATTCAGTACGCATACCTACAATTCGCCTAATCTCTGCTGAGAGATAACAGTGACATACACATAGCGATGCTGCTAATTTCAATGCATATATTTGTGTGGGGTTCTTATTTCGAACGGGGCTCTTATTGTTTGGTGAGTCGTTTAAAGCAGGTTTGGCCGTAATAACTGCTTTATATGGTATTAATCAAACAATTAATAAACAATGGCTACCATTTAAAGCGGCATAGAAACATTGACTCATGTCTTAAAAAAGCATTTATTGTGGCTTAAAATGGTATTAGCTTAAAGAAGTAGGTTTGTGGCTTGTTAAACGCATTTAATTTGGCTTAAATTATTTTCCGTTTTAAGTAATTTATAGTAATTGTAAATTATTCAATTTTTATTATTGAAAACACATTTAATCATTTATACAAAGTGAACTAATAATAATTGTTGCTTAATCATCGTCCTGTTACATCATCATTATCACATTTTTCTCTGGAACAGACTATCCGTTAGTACTCAAACTCGGTAAAATTGCATTTGGGTTTCGGACTCGACTTTTAAAGAGATCCACAACTTGCATATCCATAATCATGCATAGGTATATGTATGCACTATGCACCTTAAAATAGATATGCTGCTAATTTACTCTGCATTTAAACCATAATACCATATATCCTGTATATTTTGTAAGCCGCATTAAGTACAATGGCTGATAATCCCTTTTTAAGTCAGAAAAAAATGTTTTTACGACAATATAAAAAAAAAGTCTTTCCGCTTTTAAAATTAAGTCTTAAACAATGAACTATTTACAAGAGTACAAGAGTAAATAGACAGAATTTACTGAAACAGTCAATGTCAAAATTAAAAATGAGAACTTAACCCTACCTAAAATTGTAACATTAATAAATTTTATGTTTACTAAGGGTGATTTAGATTATGGTGGTTAACTTTACCTAACTAAATTAATTAGCTAAGTAATTAAGAAATCTAATTAATCTTTGAATCTGTAAAACTCTTTGTATTTCCTGGTTGTCAAATTCCAGTCCTTGGACTGCCTTAGACTTTTCATGAATAGTAAACCTAATTCTAATTGTAAAGCAATTACAACCACAGCCAATTATTTAGCATTCTTTACAACGGCAAGGGATACGCATGGCGGTTTCACAACTCTTAACACCATCCCGAAACCGAATGGAGAATCTACTCCCGGGTAAAACCCCTGACAATATACATTGCTTCATAGCAAGCTTGTGGCCGAATTTTTCGTTGCCCAGCTCTGATTGCATTAAGATTTTCTAAATACCACATATCGATGCTTTCCTAATGCTGACAGTAAAGTGAAAAATTCTTGAAAAAAACAAGAACATACATTAATTCAAATGTAGAAATTTTGGGTGAAAACTATTTGCAGAAATTTTACTTAAAAAGAGGGAACTCAGCTGAAGAATAAAATAGGTAAATGCAAAATTATTTTACTTATAATAGAAAAGGGTTCAGTATTAAGACAGACTAGTATTTTCATTTATTGAGGATAGAATTGAAAGTATGCTTAGTTTATCTGGTAAACTGGAAGTGAAAAGTAAAATGGCTTACCAAAGCATTGATTTAGCAAGTAATCAAAAGTCAGAAGATTTGTGCAATATATTTTACAACAGCGAAGGTAAAATTATAGCTCCCTAACACTAGCAATTATGATTCATTTCAATGACGAATGAATTATACTATGACGTGAAATGATAATTTTGGTACTATTACATTAAATCCTGTCGTGCCAAAACTGGGCATAATATTTACCGCTTATGAACTGTTGCTTTACAGTTTCGTATGAATTTTCCAATTCATACGATACAAGTATTTAAATAAAGAAATACATCAATCGTAATAAAAGGTAATTGGTAATAAATAAATCACTATTATGCATTCACAGTTTTAATACTAGAAACACCATCGCCACCCTTTTGTAACGTGAGCAAAAAACGGGGAAGCAGAAAGAATTTAATTTGAGTATCAAACTTATCACAAGTATTAGGTTTTTTATTTTTTATTCTGAGGTTAAATGTCAGATATATCAGATATTGCCCATTTTAAAGGAGAAACTGCCTTGAGTTAAATGAACACCCACTAAAAGTTTTAACAAAGCAATGGTTTCTTGAGCAATAATCCGGACACATACCAACAGATAAACAGAAAGCATGCTTAGCTTATCGCTAATTTCATTTTAAGCGAAATTTCCAAAGCTTATTTGCATATTTGTGTTTTTTTAAATACCGCATCCATTGGACCGAAGTAGGCAGGGTAGCATTATATTATCCAGATATTTGTTGGAGTATTCTGTAAAAGCCGTGTTTTCAGAAAAGATCAAATCGTAGCAATCAACATGCAAGGAGTTGTACAGCATTCCGGATTTATGTGGTCTTGCGTATTCCGGCATCCTAATAATAAAAATAAAAATAATGAAATATGCTTTTAAACAATTTTATCGTTTTCTGGTTTTTATTGTAACCAATCGACAATTAACTAAATGCCCTTAAATCAATAATGTGATAATTTACTAGAATTGTTTGATTTCAAACTAAAATTCTACTTCAATCATTTTCCGTGATTCTTTATTCGATGTGATTCTTTATGATAAGATTATCATTTGCAACTTTTAAAGGAGTTCCTTAAATATTTACATTTGTTCTGAGCTACACAAATTAAATCATTTTGATTCCCGCCGATTATTTGTTTAAGGATTTAATTTAAAGCATGAATTATTCCATTTTTCCTGTTGTAGATTTTTTGAAATTATGTTTTACGGAATTATGTAAATTTTATGTAATAATAATAATAATAATAAATATAGCAATATTTAATTCAGTAATTTTTACTAGACTACAACGGCAAAAAATTGTTTTTTACAAAATAAGTATTAATTTTAAAAGCTCTAAGCCATTTGATGTCTATAAAATACACTCACAGACTCTCAACATAGGATTCCTAATTACCAAGTGTAAATATATAGAAGTTCAATGCAATTATTTGTGTTCGAACTGGTTCAGAATACAATCCTACTGTATTGTGTTGTTTTAAAACTTTTTGTTGTGAACTAGAAAAATAGTTTTCCTTCTACTTTTTAACCGATTTTGTAAAATTAAAAAAATGATTTTTGACTTCTGTTAGCTAGATTTAAAAAGCAAATAGCAAGAACCAGAATCAGGATCAAAATTAACTTTTAAAAACCTTATATTAAGTAACAAAATTGGCATTACATAAAAATGAATTTCAGTTTATATATCGGGAAATGTTTAGTCGGTAAAGTAGTGATGATTGATTGCTTGTTCACTGAAAGAAAATTAAAGTTCCCCTCAAAGATGTAAAATATACAAATGATTTCAATTACCTGTGAATTACATCTTGCTTATTTGTGACGTAGTGCTGCTGTATGAGCGCTCTGCCACTGTATGATCTCTGTAGAAAATATTCTGTCATAACATTAGGACTTGCTATTTTATTTTGACAGTCTCTAATTTCTAATACAAACTCAAATATTAAAAAAATTAAATACCAAGATAATACACTCACTTTTAATTTTTTCGATTTAATGGACGTTATGTTTCTTGAACCGCCACATTACATGTGCAGCTATTTAATATGAATTGACTTGATTTTTAGAAACATTTTTTACAAGTTACGAAGGAGTAACAATATCTTTGTCTTACTACGGTTATTCAGAATAGTTTTTTTCGTCTTCTGAATGAATAGAAACGTCCTTTATTAAACTTTTCCCTAGGACGCTAAAATATTAACTCACAAATATTCATGGTAAGTAAAAGACAAGTTAAGCGTAGAGCAAAACGTAGGTTTCCTTTAGGGATAATGTAGCAGGATATTGATAAGCGATTATTCTTAGAATTCAACCCATCAGACTCTCATGGAAACAGTCAGATGAAGGACCTTATTTCTTAGTTCAACAATATAATATATATGTACTATACTGGACTAAATTAAATAGTGTTTAAAGAACAAAACCAGTAAAAGAGGGTCTTTATCTCTTTGGAATCCTAATCCCTTATAATTACTCTAGTATCCCATGTGGAGTTATGAGCATAATTATGGCTGAATAATGCACATCTTGCCTCTTGGCAGAACATTCCCATACTAAGAACAACTCGTTGGCAGTATATACTTCATTAAATAAAGAAAACCAAAGTCAGCAATATTCATTTTACTCATTTTATGCAGTGTTTTAATTCGTACGCACGAAATTTATTTCATGCGTGCACCTGCATGAAATGCACGAAATGCACAGTGCATAAAACGCACAAAAATACATGAATGTAGCCTATTTTATCTTGGTGTCCATGGTAATTCTTATTTCGTGCACTTCATGCATTTTGTGCACTGCACACTGTCTATTTCATGCCTGCACTATGCATTACATGCAGTACATTTTATGCATGTGTTCACTGCATACCAGTACACTGATTTTATGTTTAAAAAGCACCGTAAAACTGAAGTTACAGATAATTCAAAGATTTTTAATGTAATCGATGTTTGATGGTTGATGAAAATGTTATGACTTCGACTAATGAATGAAATTTTTATACTGCCAACTTGCAAGGATTTTGTATTGGCGTTAAAATAAAAATGGTAATCGTTTTCAAAAACGAGACCAGCTTGTTAATTTCTAAATATTTTTTTTCCATTTATAAATACATAGAGTGAGTGTAAACACGATACAAAATAACCTAACCGCATTCACCGATTTATAAATAGTTGGAGGCCTGTACTTCAAAAATGAACTATAATTTTCTGTACGGGATTTTATAGCTTGTGTACTTTGTTGCAAAAATTAGAAAAGGTAGATTTTATCCAAAATTCAGGAATTTAAGTCCCTTCTTCTGATTATTAATGTCCCTACGGTGACTAATTATGGCTAATTTAAGCGACTAAGAGCAAATGATTTCGGATTTAATTAAACTTCAATTGAATTAATTACTAGTGCCTATTTTAACTTTCGTTACTTGTAAATGACAAAACATTTTCTCTTGCAACGTAATAATAGTAACAAAATGAAATTGTCTTTCGTGTTTGATAATGTCGCGTGATGATAAGTTAGAGAGTCTGCAATCAAGGGCAATTTCCATATTGTGGTGGAATAACATTTTTAATGCACACTATAGAAATAACCAGCAATATATGCATTAAATTCTATTTTGCTCTGATGCAAGTTTGTATACTTTTTTGCTTACAAACCCGAGGATAATATGAAAATATGGTATCCATGCCGCAGAAAGGTACAAGATTTTGACGAATACCATAATTTAATTTCTCATTTTAATTAACTTTGCTATAGGTAAACATCGTAATTCCCAACATACAGAATATCACTGGGGAAAATCATTTCAAATGTAACAACGGTATTAATTAAACTACCTTTCTACCAAAAAAATTTAACTTGTACACTTAATACCACAGAATAATGAAGGTGTTTTTATTTTCTTTGGTTTTCAATTGATGTGGTTTAATTTATCGTGTATGATCTTTCAAGTAGAATAGAAATTAAACACATATTAGTAAGCCATTTATCATAGCAGATTAGCCGAAAGCATATTGATATACTGAAATATATGAAGCAGTACTTTTCCTGTGTAAAATACCTTTGTGACTTTGCAATACTCATTAATTACAGATTATAGAAAAAGAATGCGAAACAATACTACGCAGTTGGACCACAGAATTAGTAAAAAGGAACCGCTGCTGTGGACATTTCCTGGCAGCTGAGTCTGTTAATCTTGCATTACTGAGAACTGCTTTATCAACTGTATACTTTGTAGAGGTCCCAGTTTATCGTATAACACTAAGTCATAATAAAATTGAAACCAGGGAATAAGAAAAGAGCATTTATTGATAATTACAAAACAGCATGCACGAAAGCAAAATTTAAAAACAATGCTTTTTTGTTTTCTTATTCTTACAAAACGATTATTAAAAACGGCTGAAAATTCAAATGCATTTGTACAAATACAAATTGATATGTAATAACACAATGTAATGAACCCTGCCCCTGAGTCAATTTAAACTTTACTTTAATAATTACTCTATTTATTGTAAATTTATATTTTGTTGTATAATGGATCAACATGTGTATTAAGTATACAGGAAAAAACAAAAGCAAAGGATAAAAGCAATATTTTTATAATATTTTTTTCAAAAAAGAAGTAATTTACTATTTGCAGGTTGCATAAACAGTTTCGGTATAATTTTGGCATATCAACATGGCATTGATAGTAGGTTGTTCATTGTATCTGTTCATTGTAGTTTGCTCAAATTTCTGACTGTTAAATAAGCACTTACAAGTAGCACTGGAACTGCTTACAGTCAAAGATAAAACGCAGTTTTCGTGTTTGTGTTTAGCATTAATGTCACATGTGAATTACGATTTTATTTAATTTTAAGGCTTCTGTGTTTGGAGTTGCATTATTTTTATTTTTTATTCAATTCACTCTTTTTATAAGCAATGATGGTTATCCAGTAACATTTATGTGCTTACAAGTAAAGAGGAAAATGCAATGCCGTCTTACCAAATCGATAACCGTTGTAAAGATTGAGCATTGGTGTTATTATAAAATTATCAACTATAAACAGAGTACGAAGATTATTTACTACCCAAAACTCTTTTTTTGCATTCTGGTATGAAAATACTAAAAACGGTACAGTGCACATGGATGTATAAAATTATATCTACGGTAGAATTTGCCTTAAAATGTAATTTTTTTGAGTGTTTAAATTTCAGCGTCGTTCACCATTGATACTCACTTTAACTAGAAAGCTATTTTTGCAATATTAGATGCATTTTATTGAAATATTGTAGTGTCGCTCAATTCATGTAAAACTATAACATTATTATTAGATTCCTTGTCTGTACAATGATAAGGCAATGAAAATCTATATGGGGTTGGATAATACTTATTTATTTATCAAACCAATATGCCAATTTAACTGGGATGCTCATACTTCGATACATCACATAATTTCGTGAAGAGAGACATGCTAAATTTACAATATTATTGTATAATAGTGCTAATAACAATAAATATAATCATACAATATTTTCTTGCATCGATAGTAAAAGCAAAAATATTAGCCTATAGTGCAACCCCAATACCGTATCAAGTATACTTTCAAAAAAATCAATACAGTGTAATTTATTTTCCAAAACTAAAATTTAATGGGTTAAGCTTGAATGATTTGCTATGTTATCAAGTTTTATTTACAGAAGACACTATATATCATCATCGGGTATATTGGACTATCATACTTACCTTACCTTTCATGTAGTTCTCGAAGTGTTTATTATTTACGCATTCACTGGAAACCTTCAAGTTCGTATTGATATTTGTGGTTTAAGTGATTTAAATAAGTAAAATTATTTTTAATACCCTTTAAGTGCTTGATACTGCTTCCAAGTACTTTTGATACTTGTCAACCCAACATTATTGCGTGTCCACTGAAATCCTTCCGAAGAAATGTACCTATAAAGCAAAGCATACAAGCAAAAAGTGGCATTGATTATTAATTCTGCATTCTGCTTTCTGAAAAGAATAAATGCTTTTAGAGCTACTACAAATCTAGTAAGTGTTACAGTTTAAAGTCTTCTCGTCTATACGATGAGGAAATAATTTACTATTGCAACATTTGTACGATTTATGGAGCATTTTGTAATATTCGTTTCTGAAATTAGAAGACATTAAAAAGCCGTAATAAATTATAATCGTGAATAACATCACCAAAGAAGATAACTCGCCAAATAATTGTAATCTTTAAGTATCTATAATTTTATCAAACATAAAAGCAATATATGTAAACCCTAATGTACAAACAAGTTAAAAATAAGTAATTTGTGCTTCGCTTCCGCGACCGAATTTACTTTCGAACTAAAATTGCATAGACAATTAAGGAAAATGAAACTATTTAAAAGGGCAATATTGCTGGTTACACTTATCCAGTTCGTCAGTGGAAATTTGTTTACCGTAGCACACCTGGGAAACCATTGCTATGTTAATTTTATTGTGCACACTGGCAACGAATTTACCGAATTGCTCATTTCGTCAGGAATAAGCAAAATAAATAATGACATAGCCGTGCCTTTTGCCTTTACAAATACTGAAACCTTTGAAGAATATACAAATAAAACAAGCAAAACAAAGGAAAGTTTCTACAAGTGTTTAAAATATTATATATCCGGTTATTTTCTACACAAATGTTTAGATCGAAGAACGTCATCACCATACCTGTTTTCTAAATTTAACTGCGTAATAAATATATTGATCGGCTATCCAACCAAACTACTCCATAAATATTTTACGAACGCTATCGTCTTTGGTTTCACTGTTCCAAAATCATTTTGGTTGGGTGGTTACCCAAAATACTATAGCTTCACTAAATATTCAAGCGTGCATATTATCATTCGAAGAGAAGTTCTCCAAAGTGAAAGAGAAACCAAACAGTTCTTGAAAGATTTGACAATCTATAATCCATTTTCATTTCAGGACTTTCGAAGGACGTCTGTCAATCCTGGATCGATTATTGTATTTTTGCACCCAAGTTCTAAAATATCATTAACCAATGGTTACTTTCTCTGCGACGCCTGTATTCCTGAAAAATTTCTTCAACGTGCTATAATACACATACAGATATTCAGAATCAATACAGATCTTTCCAAAATTAAAACGATTACAATTTATGATTTGAAAAACTATGTTTTTCAAAAAATCCTCGAAATGGTAACCTTATCTGCGATTTTTTTAAATATACGCTGGGAGGAGTCCCCATTGCCTATGTATTGTGGGAGTCCAGTATCAAGGAGCTATTTTGTGCGATCTTTATCACAAAACAAACGAAATATTGACTACATGGTCGCTATCGGTTCCATTTTGTTTCAAAATATTCCTAATGGCACAATAATTGGTACTGACTGCTATAACAAACTACGAAAACCCAAACCTGAAATATTAAAATTCAAGAATGTCATACAAATTGATTCCTATATTTTCTTCAATGTTCATTTTCCTTCTCATACGGGTTTAACGCCTTCGCTTATTAGCGTTTTCACAAACATGGATGGTTATAATTTTATTTCCTGTGCGACAGTTGAAGATTCTTACGTTTCGTTCTACGGATATTTAAGTCCATTTTCTATGTCATCTTGGATTGGCATAATAGCTATGTTTACAATTGTGATTGCTTTTGTAGAAACAGTTTTGTTTTTCAAAAAAGCTGACACGGTTTCCATAATTTTAGTTTGTTATGCTTATTTACTAGAGATTAGTTACCCTTTTCCTCTAAGTAAGGATAATCTGCTGTGGTTAAAATTGGTGTTTGGCCCATTTCTTCTGATGGGGATCGTTTTGACAAATGCTTATAAAGGAATTGTTATAACCTACTTGACGGAGAAACCGCAGCCTGCAATATTTGAATCAATGATTGACTTTCCTAACAACTCCTTTGAAACTTACGGCCCACTTGTGCAGTTCCGTTCTTATAATAGAGAAACGACTGAAGTGAAGCCTGAGGTTCTCCTTAATTATTTAAACAAGGGTCACATTAAGGACAGTGGTGATCATCATTTTAACGACTTCTTCTCTAACGAGTTCGTAAAGTCACATTTTGTATAAGTAGTATTTATAGTAATATGTATTACTTGGAAAAATTAGGCGAACTAAATATTAATACAATTCTGTCAACCCTGTAATCCTCACATTTCGCTTTACTTTTAGTTCTTTCTGATAATTCCATTGCTCGACTCAAAATTTGTAAACTTTAAAGACGAATTCTCTCATTTTCAAACCAGCGCAAGAAAAATAGTCGGGAGGTGTATCTCATGTGCTTTACTACAACTATGTGTGCATGTACAGCATGTAAAAGTGCTCTCTCCACGTATGAGACGTTTTTACGCTCTGTGAGTCTTGGCATACTGCGGCTTGAGCGATTTCCCAATCTTAGGCCTACAACCTACAATCATTTGCATCATTTGTAGGCATACCACTTGTAGCAGGCATTTAATTGGTTTATTAGCCCAAACGACAAAATTCGAATTAAATGAAATTGAGGATTAAAAATTACATTTTTTGGCGAAAATTGAGAAGCTTTGAATATTATTTTCAAGCAAGTTCTAGGTGCACAATTTTTAAAAACATTTGAGCCACCTGATTTAATGAAAGTGATTTAAAAACTATATGTACTATGCTTTGAAACTATATGCATGCGAAAGTAAAACAAGAATTAGTAATTGTTAGAATAATATTTGTAGGCCAATCTTAGCTACCTATGCAGACACTGCACATCTATCGAATGCAATAGATTTGGAATGCCTAACTAAGATGTCTAAGATTAGCCTACAAATATTACGTAACATAATGTAACTCAAAAGTTGCATTTAACCAAGCCATTAAACCAAACTTCGATAATTCGCCTAATTTTTCACAAAGCGTTAGTACAAATTGTTTGTAGTAAATTTTTAACTTAATTTACTTTCAGGACGTACAACAGGGATTGCCAGTGTTACAATAAGAGTAACATTCAGTGGAATACAACAGAAAAACAAGACACACAGACAGTTCAACTCGCTTTTGCAGTCTGTGCTACTTCAACTCGATGTAAGAGAAAGCATTCCAAATTTGTGGATGATATGTATGCATACTTCATTTCATTCTTGCAATCATTCAAATACTATAAAGATAAGATTAAAAATTTGAAAAAATTCAAATTAAAAAGTGTCAAAAGCCTTATTGACATTCATAAGTGGCCACCGGGATTTCCAACTGTCACGCCACAGAAATGGGTTGCTCGTTGTGAAAATTCCGCGTGGATTGACAAAGAGAGCTCCCTTCAGAAGTTTCTTAACCACTCTGAATGGGATTTGGCTAAAATCAAACCTGTAAAAAGACTGTACACAGGCAAGGCAGACACGACATTTATGTCCGAGAGACATGGGGTGTTCTTTTTGTCTAATTATCCTTTTTACACACACTATTTAAGTGAACGATTTATATTACTTTTCGAATCTGGAATTTACAGCCAGTGGATGTACTTTAATCAACGAAGAAATTTTACTATGTGCTCTGAATGCAGTAAGAGGGCAGAAGTTAAGCCACTTGGACTACACAAATCCAATATCTCTACTATATTTTATATTACCGGAGTATTTTGTGTGATTTATGCGATGGTATTTTCAATTGAGATGAGAAAAAGCTTATGGCGAATTTTCAAAAGCATTTTACAATGGTGCAAATGGTTATTCACGAATTATATCTCGAAGCCTATTTGTAGATTATGCAAGAGGACTGTTTTACTTTTTCATTTTTCAAAGTTGAAAAAGGGAATAGGAAAACGGAATTGCTAAATGTTCAGAAAGTATTTATTGTTGCTCAACTAATGTCAAATAAATATTTTAACTGGTCTGTTTGTGTTTAGCTGTATATTACTGTACTGTAGAAATGAAATAAGCGTCCAAGGATACTACTATTTCAAGGTAACATTTTGCTGCTAAAGTTTCTGATTTAAATTGCCACATGCTTCTTTAATTATTTCGACGTGAGTATTTTTTCAATACAGGAAACGTTTATTTATCAAAGCTGTACGATATATGTAAATGGAAATAAAATATTCTGAAAGCTATTGAATAATTCAGTCAATTGCCTTGTATAACATTTTACCTCGGTGATTTACATTTTACATTACCAATGCATTTGAGTGTGCATAATATCTATATGTGAATAATGCACTGAATCGTGTTAAATGGAGGTAACAGTATTTGGACGGGTGATATTTATGTTCTTCAAACAGTCATACATTATTCGTAAATATTCAATGTTGTCGATGTGACATTATTCCGACGTGTAAGATTATTTCGTATGCAACTGTTTACCTTTTTATGTCAAAATGAATCTGAATTGAAATATATTTCAACTCTTATTTCATTTATTCCAAAAATGTTATATAGACGAAAATAATAAATTAAATCAAAAATGTGCAGTTATGCAAAAATATCGGAGTAAGTATAATATCTCAAGTTAAAGTATTGTTTACCGCAAGGGCAAATCTACTCATTCTTATATATTAATCATTACTTAAACGATTTAAGCAATGTTTTACTAATTAAAGTATATATTGCAAAATTTTTACGTGCCTCCCAAAGTGTTTCTTCTAAAATAATTCACCATAATAAATAGCATGCGCCTAATAAGGTAACAAAATTTTAAGGACAAAATTTTTAGCAATTCAATTAGGTATTATTAATGCAACTATTATGTGCAAAATTTGTTGGCGTATTATATAACGTATAAACACACGTCTTTCATTATAAAGACGTAAATGATTATGAAAGATGAAAGTTTGATCACAAGTTAGTTTAGATGTGCTAGGTCTGTCTTTTTATTACATTAAAAAAGTATTGAAAATCGTACTTGGTTTCTTTGATTTATTTGCAATGAATAACCTGTAAGTTGATTTACAATTAGTTACATTCATTTATCTGCTATCTCAATTACTGTAGCTCCACCTTGGTTGAAGTAACCCGGTGGTATTCCTAACTTTTGTTGATGGTTGAATAATCTTATTTCGTGATCGTGTTCATAACGTTTAAATTCCCTTTGCAAAATTTCAAGTTGTCTCTCTTTGTCCTCTTGTATCTGGAGACGATAATTTATAATTTATTACATATTTTTAATAAATAAAACTTGTCAAGGCATACCTTTCGCAGCTTTTCTGAGTGACTATCGTAAGGTACAATTTCGTTGCTGACTATCTTGGTAGACGTCTCCAAGGGTTGCTGATTTTCCTTCACATTTCAATTTTTCAAGGGTTAGGTTGGCTTTTGCGCACAAAATAAGGAATAAATATCGGAAGTGGAAGAAAATTATGAAGTGTGAAATATTGTAAATAGATAAATCGTGCTGTGATAAGGGATCTTCTCAACTAATTGAGCCGTAAAAATATTAGGAGTTCACTTTAATAACTAGGCTAAAATTTTGTAGCCGGGTACTTCTTAGGCACTGCTTTTAAATCACAATTTCCCATACTAGAGGTAAGAGGTATATTAGGCTAAATATGTAACGCTAAATATTAGTACATTTTTAATAAACAATAAGAATTCTTATTCTTACCCTGTCCTTCGAAGTACAAATAGTGTTTATGTCTTCTTCTGCAATATTTGTTTTAGAATTCACTCTTTTCTGAAATATTTTTAAAATTCAAATAAGTAATACGTTTGTAAGAAGGTAATGTTGTTTTGTCTTACCTCAGAGATGCACATCAAATGTGTCCAAATGCATTTCCACCAGTCACAAAATAATTTCAGTTTACCTAGGCGTGCACACATTGAATATAACGGAACGACGATTGAGCGTACTAAAGATATCTTAATAAGTAGAGAGACTTTGCCTGGTTGTTTTTCACCGTTACCCCTTAATTGGGATGTCAAGAGAGGGCTGCTTTCTGATACATGCTTGTCGCTTTTCAGGGCAGACATCTCTATTATGAACTGAACGCTAGCCTTGTTAAGCGCAATTGTGATTTGAAAATTTGGCTTTTAGTAAGCATAAGTGATTTCTACAGAAAATTCACAAAACGATAAGCCAGTAAACCTTTTAATGCAATATTACACATTAACAACAAATATTGTCAATTCGTAGAAATACCTTATCTATGTTCGTATATTTATTTACGTTTCCTGTATGGATTTGTGACTACGACAGATAGCAGATAATAATGATGTTGATTTATTCAATAGGCAATTTTCATCAAGTTAGAGCTGCAATATTCCATTCACATCTCTCTTATTGTTAGCATAAAGTAATCTGGATAAACGAAAATGTTGTCTGAAAACAGGAATATTTTGAGATTACCTTTGATGAAATTCCCAATTACCTATACACTGCGCTAATAGGGATCTCAGTATCCCCCAGGATAAAACCGTGAACTTTTAGGACGTAGTCTTAGAATTCAGAATGCATGTGGACTGTGGAAATATTAAACTTGTCCACAATGCCGAGAAATAAATTAAATTTTAATAAAAAGCTTAAGAACAAATAATATGTTGGAAATATGCTTAAAAATAAATCAAATGCTGAACGATATGCTTAAATGAAATTCCATGGACAGTTAGCTTATAAATTAATTTTTTAGTAAATCAAAACGCTTTGTCAGACGCAGACGGACTGAATGTCAAGTTATTTATTTAGTATAAAACATGCGGCAGAACATGTACGGTACGACGCTGAATATTTTGTCTATTTAATACTTCAACATCAGTTCATTAATTGCATTTCACTCAAGGTACATTTAATACACATTATAAAGATTAATTAAATATTTAACTTGGTAATGTTAGCAGGAGAAAATCCTATTCATAACGATTTGTCAGTTTGTCAACGTCTTTGTATAACACTCGTAATTCTGTTGGGTCCCATTTCAATTGAATGTAATCCAGAAGTAATGTAAGTATTTTCAACTAACCCCTGCAAAACTTTTAATAAACGATCAAGATCTTCTGGCTGACAACCATCTTTGCGTAACTCATTCACAAGTGCTACTCCTTGATTCATTGCATGTGTTTTTAGTTTTTCTTCGTGATCCAGTTTAACTTTCAATAATTCGATTTCCTCCTTGTGCCGAGCTAATTCTATATCCCTCTCCTGCAACATTTTTGAATTGGAATGGGCTTTTAGGTACATTTCAAAAAAATTTCTGAGCAATATATTAAAATTAATTTGGCTTGTGTAGCCGTCATAAGATGACGAATTTCAATTAACAGTTTACTTTACCTTCAAAGCCATTTCATGCTCTCGAGCTTTTTGATCATTTTCCTGACATCATATTAAATTAATTAATCATACTTTAGGTTTCGCTAAAATGTATATAAATAATGCCAAAATATATGCTGCCTTACCTGATCGAGTCTTTTGTTTTCCATTTCTCTTACATGATCGTCATGCTTGGCTCGTGCTTGCGCATCTGAAGAAACCCAGAGTCCCATATCTTAAGAATATTAATTTTCAAAGTTGGGAGCACAAAAAAGTGTATTTCAAGAAATAACGTGGTATTTGGTATGGTATGTCTGTTTATCGATTTAATTCAATTCAGTTTTATTGGAGTGATTTCCATATCAGCATTACAATGTAATGTTGGTAATAATCGATGCAATTGACTATTAAACTTTCTTACTCATTTATTCTGCATCTACAGAATATTAGTTATCAAAACTGTCTAACTGTCAGGTCCATATCTACATATTTATACATTTATTTGCATTTCCTGTGTACACCTGCTGCTTGCATTCAAGATTGACAAACGTTATATGCGAAAACATTAAGAACTAAGATTTTGAGCAAATAAGCAAGTTGTTTACTGTTTACAAATATGACAATTCAAATATGTTCCTAACTTCGAATTACATCATAGTTAAACGTTATGTAGAATTATAGAAAATAAGATCTTCCGGAAATCAAATCAAACTCACTTTTCTTATCTTGCAGAAGAATTTAAGCCTCCCTATGTGTGTACATAATTAATGGAATTATGGCCGAACGAACAAATAGGTTAGAAACAGGATTTAATAGGAAGATTTTGTCTGGTTGTATTTCACGGCTATTCCTTAATTGCATTGTTAAAATTGGGCTGCTTCCTGATACTCCAGACCGCTCGCTTTCTCGGACAGATATCTTTTCTTTTGTGAAATAAAGGTATTGGTAAACGAATTTATTTTTGCGTAATATTTGTTTTCATATTTCATTTTCATAACTGCCTTCTAAATAAAACATACAAAACTATAAGTTTCAGTAAACATGTCAATGAAAAGTTATACTTTAAGGATAAACATTGTCAGTTCGCTTGAAATGTCTATCTTTGTCCATATATTTGCACTTCCTGTATGGATTTTGGGAATTATAACAGATATTTATAACGTGTAAACAAATCATGTTCAGTGAAATCGCATTTCGAGATTTCAACTTACGTCGTAAAGTCATACGTTTTAGAAACGCCAATAAAACGCGGCCATGGATTTACTTGTGGAAAATATGAAAACATTATTTGTACTTTTCCAAGATATTAGCAACATCGGACTATTCAAAAAATCGGCAAATAATTTGGCTTTCATTGATCGACAAGATTCCCAATTGTCATTTTGGTTCAACATTTTTGTCATAACTCCGGCGGTTGTCACAAGTTTCCTATTTTTCCAGTGGCACCAGTTGTGGGTAACAAAGGTACGTCTTATATTAGTTTATACTTCTTAAAAACATTGAAGAACATTACTAAATATGTATCTTGCGGTAAAGTATTCTAGTTTATACTGGCCGTCTCGGAAGACATACCCGTCTCAAGAGGAGCATGTTGAAACTCTAAGAAAGGTTGTCACAAAGAATGAATTAACTTTTTAATAATGCCAATAACTATTTTTATGAATGCATATTTAGATCTTACTAAAACAAAATTCTTGCAGATAAAGGAAGATACGGAGGACATGAAATTGTCTTATCTAAAAGAAATGAAAGATATGGAGCACGAAACAGATATACGATTACACAACCACGCAAGAAAATTAAATATTCCAAGTTCCTATTTATATGGTGGTTCTGCAGTTATAAAAGACGTTATCGAAACAGTTAAAATAAAGCCTAGGTAAATCTTCGTTACCAAGATTAAAGGAAATAAATAAATTTTAGTACTAAATAAGGAAACTATAGTATCCAGCTGCTAATCCTTCAATACTACGGATATACCATATCATTTAATATTGTAATGTTTGCCAATTATTTGAAATGCATAATGCATTTGTCACTCATTGTGGAGTTTGAATTATCATTAGAAAAATAAATAACATACTATACTTAAAAATAATAAATTCTTTAACCTTATTATGTGTACCAAATGCAAAGATGACAAAAGAGCAGCTAACTAAGGTAATATTGCAAGAGACCTTTTTTGTACCAAAGATAATTATTTATCTAATGTAATTTTAAGATGTAATTTAAGACATTTACTGCATTATGGCATGACGCAAATAAAAAAGGTGACACAGGTAAAACAGGTAAAACACAATCCACTTGAGTAGCCACGCCACTCTTGCCAATCTCTTTTTCCAACCCTAATTCTATATAAAAAGAGATGGCAAATTTCATTAATTATGATAATAAATAATATTAATAATTCCTCAATGCGACACTAATACTCAAGTCAACTAAAACTCTAAAACTAGGTAACTTGCAACACTTACTGACTTACTATCCGAGATGTCATTTCAGTTTACGACGTATATCATATCACACAAGATTTTGTGTTCTCGAATTTTGGTCAGATGCTTTATTACTTGTAAGTTTCATATGGCGAACTCATTTTAAGTTCTCGTAGCCTACTTGTCTTTAGAAGTGAACACTGCGCACTGTTGATGCATATTTTGTTTTAATACATCGACAAATGAAAATACACTGGATGTCTTTATCCTTTGGCTTTCTTGAGTTCAGCCACATAAGTCTTATACAGAATATAACATTTGCCACAATTAACTTACTTTTTTGTTCATAATAATTTTTAGTAAATATGTGCCTGTATTACTAAAGCATAAGATTCTGTATTCCACAGTATTCCACAAAAGATAACTGTGTTAGTTATTGGAATATATACAAAATACTTCAATGAAGGTGACAAATGTGAACAAGAATTATAGACTCACTTGAAAAGGTTTATTTCCCATTCAAGATAAAAAATAAAAAGAGGTACAAACAACATATTTTAATTTACTTTGTAATTTTTTTTTGGATTTTGCAGCATTTAGAGTCTAAAAGTGAAAACAGTAAAATATATCATATATAAGTATATCAGATGTAAGTATTAAGATGACAATTTATAAATACATATTCAAGGTAATGATTACTAAAATGTAAAAATGTAAAAAAAGAAAATGAGGACTTCCATCTAAACCTATTTCAAAATTGTGATTGTAACACACTATTATAATTTAACAATTTTGCCATACTCCTGATTTGAGATTGTCTCTGATTGGTTAGGTGGGAGCATCAAGCAGGACAATCTCATCTAGCAGTTGTTTTATAGCTTTGAAAGCTGGACGTTTTTTTGGATCTGCATGCCAACATTGACGAATTATTGAAAACCTGTAATAAATATACATTTTGTCAACTTCGCAATTCATATTATTATTTGGGTAGCCCTTAACCAGCTATTATTGTAATGCAATGAATTGTATTTACAGTTGATCTGATCCGAATCTCGGTCTCTCCATTCTCATTCCGACCTCCAATTCCTTGACAAATTCTGCAGACCAGGTGTATCCGGGATAAGGGAGTTGTCCTAGACTGAATATTTCCCACATGGTGATTCCGAAAGACCAAACATCAGAGGCTGAAGAGAAATTCAAAAATTTCAGAGATTCCAGAGCCATCCAACGCCAGGGCAGAGGGACCTGTTTTTAACACCCAATGTTGCAATCCTTAATACAATTGAAATTTACTGCACGAAAACAGAACGATAATCCACCTGCTGCTTTTTAATGTAGTCTTGGTAGTCATAGAGTTGCCTGGACAAACCAAAGTCTGTTATCTTTGCTTTCAGGTTTTCATCAAGAAGTACATTCCTTGTTGCAAGGTCGCCGTGAATAACCTGAAATGAATAATTAATATTTTGAGTAATATTAATACAATTTTCTTCTAAGGTTTAAATTTGAAATAGAATGTTTTCAAGTTAACCTTTTTGGATCCGAGATATTCCATTCCATTCGCAATTTGCTTGGACCACAGCAATAAAGTATGCAGAGTTAAAGGGGTTTCACTTTTGTATTCGTAACTTCGGTCACAAAATGCACAGGAAACATATCCACTTCTGCAAAAATTATTCTAATCGGATTTTGTGAGTACTTAACAAAATCTTTAATTTACTCTGCATTTGTGCTTACGGTATGAGGTCATTATTTATTTTGGGTAGCTTTGACAAATCTTTACTATTCCTCAGATAACTTTCCAAATTACCAAGAGCAATATATTCCACAAAGACAAAAGCAATTCCTGCATTTGAAATGATAATATATAACGCATTTTTCCAGCTTAATGAGAGTGCGAAAGAAGCAGAGAAATATTCCGTTTTACAAATTAGTGGTATTACAGGTATATTTGTGTACCTTTATTTAAATCCTTTGTGTAAGCTCCGACGATTTGTATTAAATTAGGATGACTTCCTAGATAAATCATAATTTTCAATTCAGAAAGCAAAGCTTTTAGATATTCTTTCTCTGCATGCTTTTGAATAGTTTTTACAGCTACAGGTTTGAGATCTACTAGACCCATAGTCACGATTCCAAATGCACCACTGCCAAGCACCTTATCTTCATCTAAATGTGAATAAAAACATTTAGTAATTCCAAATAGAAATTCCTTAAGGGGCACATTTAGTGATCTTCAACTCACAAACGACAAATCTTTCCGGAGAGACTTCATATTCGGTTTTATACGATTCAGTTGAGGTGAATCCGTGAGCATAGTTCTTATCCTTTTCAGGAATTTGTTCTATTTTCATTCCTTTCAAGAATTTATCAATCTCATCTTGCGTTAATCCAGTCTACAGTAATGAAAGTAAATGTCACATTTTTTATTGGATTGGATGTACAAAGTTACAGTATTTCTACCTTAACAGAGCGGCAACACTTAATGTAAATTGCGGCTGTCAGCGCCGTAACCGTAAACACAAGTAAGGGAATCACAACGGCCAATGTGTCTATGTCATTTTGAAAACTCGTTCTATAAAATTATATATGTTTCTAATAAAAATAGCTAGAAAGTGCGTACCAAAACCATCAGATTTGACATCAATGATGAAATCCTGACGTGTTTCGTATCCGTTTTCAGCAATACATGTATACACCCCCGTATTACTATCGTCAATTTCATTAAATATTATCACGGTCCCATTTTCAGAATTCAAACTATAAAGTCTCTGTAACAAATTTCACAGTAATCCATCATTTTTAATATATGGTGTTATGAATCTTCTGTCGGGAGCTGTTCCGGAAGAACCGGAAGTAGCACAGCAAAACTGTTGATACCAATCGAAAGCCAATACAAAGTTACATTGAAGTTTCCAATTTGGTCAAAATCGGTTGAAGGTAAGTGGGTCAAATAATTCGGTGAACAGAAAAAGTACAGAAATGTGCCCGGTTTTCGGTGATTCGGATTTTTCCCGGCGGAAAAGAAAATTTTTTTGAAATAAAATTTTCACAGCTGCAATACATGTTATATAAGTGATTTTTCCTGAAATTTTCATAATACCTAATCGAACAAGGTTGAATTTTCAACTTTTCTGAAATTTCTTTAAAAATTCAAGAAAATTTCAGAAAAATTCCAGAAAAGTTGAAAATTCAACCTTGTTCGATTATCATGAAAATTTCAGGAAAAATCACTCATATAGCATGGATTTCAGCTGTAAAAATATTATTTCAAAAAAAAAATTTTTTCGGTCGGGAAAAATCCGAATCCCCGAAAACCGGGCAAATTTCTACACTTTTACTCTTCACCGAACTATTTGACCCACTTACCTTCAACCGATTTTGACCAAATTGGAAACTTCAATGTAACTTTGTATTGGCTTTCGATTTGTATCAACAGTTTTGCTGTGCTACTTCCGGTTCTTTTGGAACAGCTCCCGACAGAAGATTCATAACACCCTTGTTATGGATGTATTGTGTAGATGTTATACGAAAATTTATTTTTTTCTTACAAGTCCATCTTTTTCAAAGGAAACTTTTGGTTTAGGATTTCCCCAAGCCGAGCATTCCAAAGTCACTCCTTGCGTACCAGCTTGGTAAGTTCGTTTTGTTTTTTCCTTTCTAATAACTGGTTTGGTTATTTCTGGGAATGGAAAATGTGGTTAATTAAGCTTCATTGCTTTCAAAAACCATAAAACATTTAAAATGGAACCTTGCAATGTAAAACTAACGGAAACTTCTCTCCACCAGTCTGAATACCAATAGGACCCTTCACAAATCACTTTATGGACATCTCTACTGAGATTAGCATTCCATGTTGCAGTATCGCCGACTATGTCATAGTCGACCTTTTCTATTTAAAGATTCAAACATTACACATTGCATATAGTTTGAATTCAGGGAATAAAATACATATTACTTTTTCACAAACATTGAAAAAAGTATTTAACTTAGTAAAACATTTATGTTATTCGGTTGAATTTTAGAAATGCTATGCAAATATTCGTTGAATTGAACCTTGAACTCTTGTTCCGTTGACTCTTTCCGTGTACCACACGACCGGTCTAACAACAACTGGGATATTGATTCTGCAAGCAAATGATATAATAGTACCCGCATACAATGGGAAAGAGTCGTTCAGGATTTCCAACCCAAAGTGATCCTTTACATCATTTGTCTGTCTGTCGAATGTGGCCCAATCTTCGGCATCAAATATTAATTTTTGCAAATAAATGAATAATAATACAGAGTAAAATGATTTAGCATTCTTAGTATTTGAAAGTAATTGTGAATACCTACCCTCTCCGTAATCAAAGGGAATAACGAATCCCCGAATGGTTGATCCAAAATCGACAATCTTTTGGGAGTAACCAGTTGAGCAATATACAGTTCCAGTTCTAAGAGTTGTTCCAATGGGCTGCTTTATTTGGCGTGTGAGTGAATCCCATCCTCCAGTCACACTATTCACACTTCTCGCTGTATAACTTTTGTTGAAATATTTCTGCAAAGTCGTAACAAACAAAAAATTTCAGCAATGAAATTTCTATATCAAAAAGAGAAAAGAAGTTCTTACTTACTTACCGGGAGTGCAAATTGCTGAACAAGTCTCATGTATCCAAAATTGTGAATGGGAACAGAAATAAGTTTGAGTTGGGCAGCATCTACGGGGTCATTTGGACTTCTGGTTTTACAGAACGGTTTAATAAATTTGACAAAATCGCCGTTTAAAATGGGTTCACCGGAAACATCTAAATTATCGCCGTCTTTAAATGTTTCTATTCCGAATGAATCTGAAAGCACAACCGCATATGGATTTCATTACTTTGTAAAGATACATAATGCTAATGGTTAGTTAGTATAACATACCTGATGTTGTAGTGGAGTTTGAAAAATCAAATTTAATACTATCAACTTCAATTCCTTTGTACTTTAATGTACATTGATAATTTCCATAATAATTATCGAAATCGTTTTCAAGAGATTCAAAAATAAAGCCCTTGATAAGGCTTTTAGTGATATGAGGCCGAGTCCGAGTGACACTGGATGGAATCTTTGTCAGTTCAACAACAGTTTGGAAATGCGAAGAGAAGCAGGGAAGGACAAAATTATTTTCCAAAAACTTAGGTACCGTATTTTGGTTCCGCAGAAAAGAAGGTTGTACCGTATCTAATAAATTAATCAATTCCATTATAGTTTTTGAGTTTATATCAACCTTGAGCAGTAATTTGTGTTAAAGAGATAGTAGACCTTCGAGGAAGAGATAAAAAGAAGTTCCAAGACTTTTGTTGAATATTCCATGGAATTCATAACTTCCTGTCCGTGAATACTGATGAACCGCTTGGGGAGGAAGAAATTCTTCTTGCTCATAATAATTATTGTCGGCATTGCTGTAAAATTCAAAGAGTTCTTGAACACTGTGCACTTTCACTTCTACTGTAAACTTCTGGTCTGATTTTTCATTGTTAGGTTCTACATTCTTGTACCAGTCAATGAGAATGGCCTCTGTTGGCTGAAAAAATGAAAATTTCCAAGAGTGAAAAAGGGAATAGAAATAATAAAGTAAAATCAGATATAAATAGTAGTGAATAAAATATTCCCACTTGAACACCGTAATACTGAAAATCTATTGGAAATGATGCTGTGCAAATTATCTTGAGGATGCGAAATTCTCCAACGATTCTCAGGATCGGGTTGGGTTCACCAGTCTGATTAATGCAGTGCACCGTTAATCCATCTATTATATTTATTGGTACAAGGAATTTGCATAATGGGAAATTTGGGTCGTATAACTGTCGTGGGAAACACTCGCGAGCCACAGGAAGTTCCTTAAAGATTTCGTTTCCATTTGCTAAAGATAAAAATTGAGCTATTACTAAACTAAAGGTGATAGGAAACTCCATTATCGGTTTGAATCAAGTATACCAAATTTGCTTCCTTAACTTATATTTCAGTTTTCATGCTTCGGGTTCTGATTAGTTTCCTTTCCTTGTAAATATAGCCATTCAGTAAAGCTTGCAACAAACAATTGGTCTTTTAAAAACTTCCTATTGAAAACTTAAATATTTAATTCTTAGTGAAATCCTTGCTAAACTGTGTAGACTGTATTCAATATTATCTTCCTCACATTTGAGCATTTTAAGTGATAACCTTTTGGTTATAATTATACTTTTATCTGTTGATGTCTTTGTGTATTCAGGCGTAGTTCCGCCCGTGCAATATTATTATGACATTATGATTTCATTAAGCGTTTGTGAGACGAAAGTTCTCTGTTCAGATTACATTTATTTATTTCCGGATTCAGAGAAATCATAATGAATAGCAAATATTTGTAACACTTTCTGATTACTTTTACCGACTACCGACTAATTGATCAGCATCAACAAACAAACAACGCAATAATAAAGAATTTTTATCACGGACTATTGCAACATAAAACTGCGACGCCGTTAAACCATGTAAACACCTGAATAGAGGTCATTGGTATTATGTAAGGCCAAATTTTTTATGCACACCAAAATAATCATTTTACCACAAATGCATTCAACAATACAATTTGCCAAAATAATCGTCGATCAGTACTCGCATAGTTATGTTTTACAAGTGGGAGTAACAACATAATATAATAATATTAGTATTGTCCTAAAAGGGTTATACTAATTGTGGATGGTTTTCATTATTGGAAAACTGAGTATTTTTTGGTATAGTTAAATTAAATGCATGTTTTGTGCAAGTAATTGTATTGCGTTTCAGTGAATTCTCGTCCATTACCATTTCAGTTTATTTGTTTTGCCATTTTGTCCTGGGTTTGTAAAGTAAATATAGTACATATTGTGTGAGCGTTGATAAGCACTAATTCCATGATCCTGACAGAAGTTGTTGACAGCTACCCTTCCTGTTGTTGCGTCATGCGTCAATTAAATTCAGCTTAAATGTGATGCAGTAATCAATAATATTATTGCTCTTCGAAACCACCAGCGATTTAGATAAGATATGTACGCTGTTATCTACATAAATCATATCTTGTAGACTGTGCGTAATAAAATAACTTTATTAAATGTCATTTATTGGTGTTTTTGCTACATATCCAATGGTTGGAAACTTTAATGCTGCAATAGTTCAGGTGACATTGTAATTTCTACGTAGTTTGACCCCGCATAATTGTCACCAAATAGTAAATTGTAAAAGTTATGTATACCGAGTGAGTTGTTCCAGTCAATGTTGAGATTTGAGATGCTGGTGAACCTATTTCGGAAGAAAAAGTGTAATGCATGCATGATAACAAAATTACTGTGTAATTTTACTACTTGACTAACCATTTGGGGATAATTGTTCCAAAGCTTCATTCCTTTCAAAGGGATACACATTAAAGTGGACGTAATTTACAGTTGCATTAGACAACAAATGAAATACGTCTTGGCCATCCTCTCTTCGAATTTCTTCCGGCTTGCCCAGACATCGCTTGAGACTTAGAACGTGTGAGTGAACGTGGAGTTGATTTTCAGCTGAGACATCCTTTGGATTTAAGTAGAGTAACTTTTCTAACGTTTTGCGTAATATTGGATCTGCGACAGTACTGAAATTAGCAGCACAGCCGATAACAAATCCGAATGTGTTGGGGATCTGAAAATTTGGTTTTGTATAATATCCTTCGGCTATTTCTCCAAATAAGGGTTCATTGTAAATCGGAGCTTTGGAAACTGCAATTGCATCTAATTGAACGAAATTTGCAAGCCCAGTAAAACAGAAGGGGTTATTTCCAACAGAGTGGTAAATCCTTTCGTAAAGATTCGAGAAGTCAGTAATGGAACATGATTCTAATTCTGCTGGACAGGAAAACTGGGCCACTGCACTTGGTTTGGCGGTGCTTTGGACAAATAAGGAAAAGGAAGTCCTAAAATTATGGTCCGTGACGGTTTGGAAATAATTTTCAGTTCCGTTGTCAGTTGATCGCACGAAAGCGACCCCATTAACGAAAATGGCTTCGCCCAGGCCGGAGATGGGACCAATGGCCGCTGCTCCGAATCCAAATGGTCCTGTATTTGTAGGAGACCAAATGTTTGTCTCCACTGAAGGAAGAACTCTTCCTTGTAAAACGTCGTTGACATCTCCGATCATTCCTAGTTTTGAGTTTCCATGCGGTTGAGAAATAACTTGGAATCCGCTCTGAGAAATAGAAGAGCCGCCACTACAAATTGAATTTTTGGATGAGTCTGCAATTACTGATGAACTTGAGTAGTACTGCGAATTTCTTCCTTCAGAAAATGTGAATAGAAGCATTAATAAAGAACTTTTAATGCAAATGTAATTTACGGGCATCCTTCCAAAATTTAGTTAAAAAGTATGCAAATGAAAAACTTCACTTTTTAGAAGCCAGAAATGTATTTACTTCAATAGATTAGTTAAACATTATTTACAACTCTGGCCAATTACAGTTTCAACGGAAAATGTAAACTAACAATTAGCTTAATAAAGAAATTAGATGTAAATTTTACAGATAGACAGTACACAAATATATATTGAAGTAAGCAGAGGCACAAATACACAAATGCTCATTTAAAAAAACAATGGCATGTTGGCAAGATTGCGTGCAAAAACAAAATATAACATCAGTTAATGAGATAAACAGATTAAAATGCTAATTCTGAATGGTGATTAGAATACCAGAAAACATGGGAGATAGATACAAATAGTATTGTCATAATGGTTTACTTTCCATTTCCCAAGAGGTTAAAGTAATACAATCACGCCTGTATAGTAATTACGCTGCCAAGTAAATACGTATACCTAATCCTGTACTATAGTAAGCACAATAAAATTGGCAAACGCCATTTACAACTGTTATCTGAACTGGTAAACCCAAGATTAACATCGAAAACGTGAATTGATGCGAATTCTGTTAATCAAGTAAGGCTTGCCGGAATTCATAATTGAATGCAAACAGGAGCTTTTAAATCGTATTAGATATTGTTTCCCCTTTCATAGATTAATAATATGTTTACATTTACAAAATATGCAGTTTGGGGATAATTAAATTTGTCTTTGGTATTGCTATTTGCAGTTTGACGTTTCGAGTCTAATACTAACTTCTTGAGAGTGCATTTTGCAGACTTAATGCTAGTTGTATTCATACTGATTATTCCTTTGACATACATATGTCATCCGCTTTAAGATGTCACCGGCAACGAACCTCGTTACTTTTAGGTTCTGATATCATAAATTCAAAGCTTAGGTTTTCAGACTACGGCCATGCGGACATCGACAGCACAGGTAGGTAATGTTTTCTTGAATTTTAAATATAATGGTAGTTTATGTTTCAATTTTTTTATTTTTCAATGAAGTTTTCCATGCCACAAATATCAGAGCCGATAAGCAGTGGATAATTGATTGGAAAAAGTATTCAATATTTTTACGAGAATATTGTACATCTTATATCTGTGTGGCGTTTTGCTAATTAAACATATTTTTGTTTATGTTTGTATTATTTATGAAAGACAAGTATTACAAGTACGTACTCTACCTGCATGAGCGTGTTCTGAAAACGTATATAGGTATTAAGTTTGTGATGTCTCATCTTCTTAGGCAGTGCGGCGTGATTGCAAAGCCGGTGAAAGCCACTTATATGTGAAATTTAATTGTAGTATTTTACTTACTATTAATAATTTAAGCCCTAAATCAAACTGGTTAATTTTAATTCACTTAATGGAGCTCCTGAGCAAATTAATTACTTAGCCAACAGTAGGCGGCGATTCATTGTACGGAAGATTGAGTGCACAATCACAATTGAGGACCACATACTTCATAAATCACTTAACTTCTGTATTCATGGTAGTCAAATTAATTAATTTTTCTAATGTTGAGCAAGATAAAATATAAAGCATTTTAGTTTGACTTATTTAGTGTCTTAGGAATATTGTAACACTGTAAGCATTTTGGTTAAAAAGTGATTTGCTGCAATGATGGAGACCCGTCTTATTAATATTGGCAAATGGGCTTTTTACTGTGTTCGATTTTTGGGATATTTTCAATTACAGACTGTTACCACCACTGATAACTCCAAAAAACTGGAAATTAATTACAAAAGTTTGATAGTAATTTGGGGAATTATAATTAATACGTTTCTAGTCGCCTGGGGTTTTTACTTTTCTCAATATGTGAATACCATGACCAAAAATGTTGGACTGAACTCAAACACAGAAAATAAGGCAATTCTATCCATCGGATTTGTAGTAATAATTGTTGGAATGTGCTTAAGGGTATTTGCTCTGCTAAAGATGCGTCAAAATCTTATTTTCTGGCGAAACCATTGCAAACAAATGGAAAAAATAAATTATTTAATTTATCCTGAAGACAAAAAGAGGAAAGAAATTTATCCCACAACCTTTTTCGAGGATCCGCCGTTTTTAGAAATCAATACTGATCTGCGAACAACGTTATTTGTGGATTATGCTATAATATTTGCATTTATAGCTTTTGGCATAGTAGGAAGAGTACTTAATTATGAAAAATACAGATCAGCGATAGTATTTTCTTCAGTGGCACTGTTATTTTGCATTTGGCTTTTCGCCCATAGTGGATATTCAATTTGGATCCAATATTCTCTTAAACTCTACACTGCTACTGCAGCAGTAATTCGCAAAAGGTTTGAAGATGTCAATACAGATTTAATGCTTTTCAAACATAGAAGCAAGAATTATTGGAGTGTCGACAGCAACCAAGAAAATGGGAAGGCGTTAGGTGTCCAAATTTCAATTATGTCAAAATCCCTTAATCAACACTTGAAATTTCCAATACAAGAAAATTTTATTAGCATTACTGAAATAGAATGCCGCATCGAGAACTATATTGAAAGCTTTCATGTTCTTGAATCGTTAGTAGTAAATTTTGAAAATAAGTTCAAAATAAAATTGATTATTGAAATTAGCTGTAGTATTATTGCTTGTTTAGTATATGGCTTCATAATCGTGATGAGGATAAGCGAAGGTGACTTTCAACATTTAATGTCTTGCGGTGTTCCCCTAATTCTATATTTTCGAGCTGTATACAGACTTGGATCACAAGCCGACAAATTGAGTAATGAAGCAACCTTAATCGGAAGAATTTTTCGGCAAATTCCAATGGATTTTCTTTCACTTGCTTGTAAAGCAAAGGTCACATAGCAATATTCATTAAAATATCTACATTTCATAGTAGTTTTAAAAAGCTCTTCAGGATTTGTGGTGAAATATTTCCTGTACTTACAGATGCAAATGTTTTCAACGGTATTGCTGACAAATCCTCTCCGCTTGTCTCCGTGCTCCTTTTTTGTATTGGATCGAATTTTCTTAGCATCGGTATTTACTCGAACGGATTTCATATTATAAACAATGTCTATATTAACATAGTATGGTTCCTAATTAAGTGTTTTTACTTTGTTTTAGGTGTTTAGCAGTATTGTGACATACATTGTAATCCTTGTGCAATTTCGTCAGGGGGAAAGTGCAAGCAAAATTTTAACCCTCAGCAGTGACACTTGCAATTTAACTTGCCTTAGTCCCCATTGATTTCAGTGTTGTATGACCAACGAAAATAAAATGTGAAAATCATAAGCTTTGTAAAATAATCACTTAATAGTTTACAAATTGATTTATGCAAATAAAAGTCTAAATCAAGGTTCTTGTTTTGATTCAACCATAAATATATTAAATCAACATTTTTCATTTTGTTAACCAAACATTTACAGTATTACTAAAAGTATTAATTGGCTTCCTAAAGATTCGCTCAAGTTGTATTTGAACTTCTGAATTCTGATCTTCACAAAGGTACTCACCATTTTCATTTCATTTTAGTATTTTTATTGATATGTTACCTATTTTCTCTCATTTGCAGAAGTAATTTAACCAATACATTCTTATAGTTACAACGGTTTACACAAAAATATTTAGCTTCAAATCAATTTAGATGATTATTATTTTACTCTGTTAAAGTATACAGACCCAATAGAAATAGAAGGGTGAAGTAAGACAAAAAATTTATAAGTGTTCGGCGGCGCAGTTTTAATTGTGTTTTGAAATCGTACTAGCCTACACGATGCGATTACCATCTTTAAGAAGCCTATTTATTATACGAGTAGGACTTAGGACTAGGGTAAGTAAGGGTTGAGGACGAGAAGAGAACTAGAAGCTCCATCAGTTGTTCTGTTCGTTCTCCTGTGCAAATGGGCCAAACAAGACCTCGGCGCCTGTCGTCAAATTAAAAAACACTCTTTCGGCTGTTCTTCGCCTTTATTGTACTCTTTCAGTTTTCTTTAGTTATGTCTACTACTGATTTTAATGTCACATCTGATTCTGAACTGTACTATGATTCCGGTTAGACTAATTTTCATTATTTTGTTATTTTATTACAAATTATGAAATTTTGAAAGTATTTTATTGGGCATCACGATGATAATTGACACTTCAATATTTTAAAACAATGGCAAGTAGTCAGCAAATCTTATTTTTGATACTTTTGTTTGATATTTTGGATGTCAATTGTTGATCAAATGCAAACAATAGCAAAAACTAGCATACCAAATCATAACATATGTTCTTTTCTTTCAGAAGATAAGCCAGCCGAGAATGTGGATTTCGTTTTGGTTTGGGATGGCTCAGAACCCTTATCTTGCAGTGATGCTGCTAGAGCAAAACGACAAATTTTTGAAAGAAACCTAGAAGAAGAGGGTTTAATCTTAGAGAGGGAGGATTTCTTCGCCAGCTATTTACACTTTGTCAAAATTCACGCCCCTTTGGAAGTATTGAGACGCTACACTGAAATTCTTAAACTCAGAATGCCAATGAAAGAAGTAATATCAAAAATTGTGAACTAGTTGAATAATAAAAACTTTCGAATGCTCTTAATGTATATTTGTGAAATAATGTCGCAGATACCGCAAGTAACTGAAGTGAAAACAAAAAATAATACTATTGCATATGAAGTTGTATCCTGGTTTAACTACATAAGCAAATATTTTGATATTGATCCAAACTTGATTTCCCCGACTGACTTCCGGTTTACTGCAATTTATAGTCGTGATAAAGAATACCTGTAAGAACTCATTGCGACACTAATTTTATTTGCAAATTAGATTATGGAGAAATTTAGTATGGGCATATACTTTGTATTTTAGGTTTGACGTAGGCGATCCCTCATTTTTCACCCCTACTATCCGAGCTCGAGTAGTCGACTTCATTATTAAACGAAAGCGTTATACTGAAGATGCGACGGACGACTTTGCGTTTGGTATTGAGCGTATGAAAGCAGATTCAGTGTATTGTGCAGCATATCCTTTACATGATGTAAGTAAATAAATGAACGAATGCCATGCCCATTAGAAAATCAGAAATTATATAATAAATTCCTAAATCTAGGGAGATTTGAAGTCACCGGAAAGTAAGCGTTATCTTCTGTACAGAGAGTGGGCTTCCTTGTCAAATTGTTTCAAGTATCAACCACTGGACACTATCAATGAATATTTTGGTGTCAAAATTGCTTTGTATTTTGCATGGCTAGGGTTTTATACTCGTATGCTCATTCCAGCTTCAATTTTGGGCCTTATTTGTTTCATTTACGGTTGTATAACTATCGACGATGATCAACACAGGTAATTTTTCGTATAACTATGAATATTCTTGCAATGTACAAGTTCCCGTTCTTAATAAACTATGAATATTTTGTAGCCCCAAAGTATTGTATTCCAAAAAATTGTTCTTTCCCATATTTAGGACTACTTTCAAAAATTTCATGGTGATAATTGGTCATCATGTTTTAGCTTTTTCCAAAATAACTCTTGATTTTACTTATTATAATTTTCAGCAATGATATTTGCAATCCAGCTATGAATATTACGATGTGCCCTCTGTGTAGCAATTGTGATTACTGGGACCTACATCGATCCTGCTCTAATGCGAAGTTAACGTACCTCTTTGATAACGATGCTACTGTGGTTTTTGCCTTTGTCATGTCTTTCTGGAGTAATATAAATATTTCTATTTATAATCATAAAGTAAATTAAACCTAATTTTGAATGCATTTGTTTAGTTGCCATATATCTTGAATACTGGAAAAGATATTCAGCAGAATTAACTCACAGATGGGACCTGGATGGCTTTGATGTGCACGAAGAGCAACCTAGACCGGAATACCTAGCTCGTTTATGTCACGTAGAGACAACGGAAATCAATGTAATTACAAACGCTCCAGAACCTCGTGTACCATATTGGAGAATGAAGTTTCCGTTCACTTTATTCAGCGTCTCGATGGTTTTATTATTGGTAAACAATTCTTACCAAAAAATAATTATTGCAAAAGGTTTTTTATAATGATTTTTAAAAATGTCTTGTGTATTTAGATATGCCTTGCTTTTGCTGCAGTCGTAGCAGTTGTAGCTTACCGTGTAGCACTCAATGTGGTCGTATTACAGCATGCTGACAAAAATCCTGATTTTCGTAGTTGGGGTCCAACTTGTGTGAGCCTGTCAGCTGCTGTCATCAATTTAGCATTTATCTGGTTTTTTAATGCCGTAAATATTGCAAATACAAATTTTAAAACTGTAGTTATATAAACTGTAGTTACTGTAGTTAAACTCACAATATGATAATAATTTTATTCAGATGTATGGATCTCTTTCCATTTATTTGACGGAGATGGAACTTCACCGTAATCAAGCAGCTTTCGATGACAGTTTTACATTGAAAATATATTTGCTCCAGTTTGTGAATAACTATTCGTCTATTTTCTACATTGCTTTCTTCAAGGGAAAATTTGTTGGGTATCCTGCCAAGTACAATAAATTGCTCAACATCCGGCAAGAAGAAGTAAGTCTAAGAACCAAATGTTCAAAGAAGCCAGTGTTAAAGGCAGTTAACGGATGACAGATGGTAAAGTTAATAACAAATTAGTGCATTAAATACGAATTCCATTAAAATATATTTCAGTGCGGTCCTGGAGGTTGTATGGCAGAATTGTGCATTCAGCTGGCTATCATTATGGTTGGAAAACAGGCCTGGTATACTATAGTGGAAATAATTAATCCGTAAGTTTACTTTTGACTATATAGTTATATTGTAGTTAAAAAATGAAGCTATTGTTGTTTTTTCAATGGGTTGTAGACTTATAGCAAAGTGTAGGATGAATTCGAAGATTACGAAGGATATAACTGAACACAAAAGTGTCAAAAGTGCTGTTTTCAATACTCAATGGCTGAAAGACATAAAGCTTCTTGAATGGAATCGGCAATCTCTGCTTAATGAATATCTTGAAATGGGTAAGGAGTTTACGTAAAATTAACGCTACTAGGAAATTATGAAACGGCAACTAGTAAATATTCAAAAATGAAACCAAATCAAAATTTGAATTTAAATTTCGTATTTCATTTATAATGAAAATTGCTAATAATTAATTGTTATCTTCTATGTAAATTTGCAGTGCTGCAATACGGTTTCATAACAATATTTGTGGCTGCATTTCCTCTTGCTCCCTTGTTTGCCTTCCTGAATAATTTATTGGAAATAAGATTCGATGCGAAAAAGTTAATAGAATTCTACAGACGGCCAGTTGCTCAACGAGTGAAGAACATAGGAATTTGGTATAGGATTTTGAAATCAATAGGACAAATGGCCGTCGTTACTAACGTAAGTTGACCACTATAGCTATTAATTTAAATGCATATCTAGTAGCCTTAATTGGTTACATGAGATCAATGAGGTGGATTATAGTAAAATTTGCATAGAAATGTCACCTATATGTAATTTAATGATAAAGATTTATTATTTTTATATTTCAATTGAATTTTGTTACAAATTATATTTTGTGTCATTCGTCCCTTACTTGAACAGGCCTTTATAATCGCTTTCACTTCAAATTTCATTCCAAAACTGGTTTACAAATATGCAGTTTACAATACATACGATCCTCGGTATGGCACTTTGATTGGGTTTCTCAATCATTCACTAACAGTATTCGATACCTCACACCTGGAGACAAAAGTGAAGCATGGAAATGGAAACGTGAAGTTTTGCAGGCATGAAAAAATAATGTTTTTGTTTCCTATTTTAATACATATGCAGATTGCGATTATTAATAATTGACAAATGTTTAGCTATCCGGACTATCGCTACAGCTACACAGAAAACGATGACATAAGATACGAAAAGACAGATTTTCATTCCAAAATTTGGATTGCTAGATTAGCTTTCGTTGTCGTATTTCAGGTACGTTTGGATATAATCTTTTGATTTCAACAATGTTTCGAGTACAATAAGCTTATCATCAGTATTTCTAAATCTGTATTTATTTCATAGAACATTGTGGCGTTTTGTGTCATCATGTTACAATGGCTAATTCCTGATGTACCTAAAAAGCTGGAAGACCGAATTCGCAAGGAACACTACATTACAAACGAAATCATAATAAAACAAGAAATGTTGAGAGCAAGAGGAATTTACTCAGGTGGCGATACTACAGCTTGGAATCTCATCGCTGGTGCAAAGAACCTTGAACTACTATGTGTCCCTAGGTCTACCAGCATCTAACAACGTCATCCAAATAACGCATGTGACTTCTACAACATTTATTTGAAGTGTAATCTTAATTCAAAATAATATGGGAATTTTAACTAGTTCGCTTACGAAAGCGACCAATTGTGATATCAATTCAACAGTGGTCATTTGAAGTGTGATCTTAATACAAAATTGTTCATTATCAATATTTTTGATAAATCGATAATCTTATCCAGTCAATGGGATATTTGAAGTGTAATCTTAATTAAAATAATTGTACATTATCAATACTTTGGCAAATATGACAATTTTAACCAGCCCGTATAATATATGTAAAAACAGCCAAGTGAATATTTAATTTAGGATATTTGAAGTCTGAAGTGTAATCTTAATACAAAATTAATGTATATATCATTTCAATATTTTAACCAGTCAATCACTATAAACATGTATAAAGGCACAAAGCGAATATTGAATGTAATTTTGGATATTTGAAATGCAATCTTAATTATAATATCTGTGATACTATTAATATCTACAATCTGTTATTATTTTCAACCCAAGTACAAATTTTGCGATCCAAAACTCGTTATAAGGAAATGTTATGTTAAGGAAAATACTAAAAGCATAGGTCAAGGTGGGAATGCAGTGTAGTGTATAATTATAATTATACGCAGTATGAAATGCATGTATTGATCTTGTGATGCGTTGTACCTAATCTATTCCTGTGGCACCTACTTTACAAAGCAGTTTATACCGGTTTTGTATATTTTAATACAATTATTACACAACTTCGGGAGATTAAACTGAAAATAGAATTGTGAATAGAACTTATCTTGTATAGAATAAAGGTTTCTACCTTTGGTAAATCAAATTTCCCTATTAACCTAATTAATAGCATTAATTAGGAAACTACTTCGAGTGCGACTGAGAGTCACATTATGAGAGAAACAGTGAAAATAGGAAATGGAAAGTTCACCTTACTTGCTGACTTTACTTACCTTTATCCTTACTCTGAATAGAATTTGATCAAAATGAAGGATGAGATTTTAATCATTCCTTGGGGATAACTCTTCATGATAATTAGGAAAATTTCTTAAGTAGGCATGCCGGAGTTCGTCCTGCATTCCTAACCGATTGCTAATTGCTATTAATAAGTTGTTTATGCAAAAAGTAACGAGCCTATTTAACGAAAAATATACAGACACTAATCGGAAAATTATTATGTTTCTTAATATTTACATGTTTACGGGCTAAGCAGTGTGTGCTACTAATGAATACAGGAAAGTAACATCGAAAGTGCTAGCCACAAGCAGAAAATGCCTCGGCGACTAAAAAAGTTGTTCTTCTCGGAGTTGATGGAAGTCGCATTAGTAATTCTAGTGTGGTGTAACAATATCAAGGCCAATGCACGTGTAAGAATATCTGTTTGCATTGTTAATAGTGTAGTAACAAAATAAGCTGTGATTTTACATAATGGTAATGCCGGTTCATTAAATCATCCTTTTATTTACAATTCCAAGAATTTTTTACTGAAAGCAAAGGAACATGTACAACAAGTTAATTCTTGTACATTGGTATATTCTACTAATTCCATTCTGCACATGGGAACGCTTTGCACAAGGCAGTTTACTTTTTTGGAACTGTAAAATATTGCTTTAATGTAGAATTGTTTTGACAAAAATGCACCGAAATACTTTTATTTATAGTACATACAGCAGATTCAAATGTTAAAAGGTGCATCTCAAAAATCCGAAAATGATTTATAACATGATTGCAAAATGAAAATGCATGTGCAGTTATCAACAATGTAATTACCAAATGAAATTTTTGATAACCAAGGTATTATCAAAGAATTTAAATAATCTTGCGTACTGCTGGGTGTGTTTGGGAAAACGTAAATTATAAATTACTAACAATCAATGCTATCGATATTTCACAGGTTTGTTATAAATAAACGGTAATTATTGTAAACAACTGTATCAACACATTTACAAGAGATCTGGCATTGATATGCACTTTCAGTTACATCTGTAGAGTAGAACTTGTTTGTTACTTGCTACGTAGTTATTTATAAACAGGAAAGAATCCTCGACACTCATGAAGGACGACAACTAGTATCTTATATAACTAGAAAGATTTACTTTAGTTTTATGTACAGTCCTAGTAATCAATTGTCTTTCAAGATTGGAATTACATATTACCGATTACCGACGTTGTTCTGGAGTAGTCCGTAGTATGCAGAAACCAACACCTTGCAAAATTCTAGGAATTCCTATTATGAATTTTTATGGACTGTCTGAAATAACAGTAGTACGTAATATACGTATATTCTGTAACTTATAAAAACTAAAACCATTTGTAGATCATATTATATGAGCGCACATACTTTGATTGCGTATAAGGATAATGAAAACATGATCAAGCTGGTCAAGATCAAGTTTTTTAAAACAGGCAATGTAACAATTTCTGCAATTCAAATAAATGCTTTTTGTAAACCAAGAAATGAAGAGTAATAGGTTTGGTTTCAGTTCTACCATGTAATATTTTAGAATCACTCAGAATCAATTCAGTTGATTCTTGCACTTCGCCTTGCTAACTTCGGCTATTCGGTCATGCACCTCACTTCTTGGATACCAAGTAAAGGATATGTAAATCTTATGTTGTGGAAGTGTATAAGTGCTGGTTTGAATCATTGAGGTCATTGACGAAAGTACTTTTACCCGTTTAGATTAATTTTCTCTGCGTATAGTAAGGATTCAACATTTATCAAAATATCTGTTTCGAAACTCGTTCAGTTTTTACGGCATCAAGCTTCAAAAAGATACAAAAATGCGTTGTAAGTTACAGTTCATTGTTTATTCTTATTTTAATAGAGCTCCAGTGGTTATTCGTGGGAAAAACAATTGGTCATAAACTATAAAAAATCAAAAGAATTGGAATATTTAAGTTTGTATTCACTTTGGGCGCATTTGGGTATGAAAATTGCAAATTCTTGAAATACAGAAGTAAGTAATTTTGTAAACTCTTTTACAGCACGCACCGCTTGGGTTACTGTGGCGGTGGACGAAATTACAGCCTTAAAATCTATAGTGCTGGCGAAATCTCTCTCTAGAGTTGTTACCAAAGCTGATTTGGTTGTATTTATTCCTTTGGATATCTCTGACACTATTGGGTAAACATAATAATACATTACTTATTTCAGAGTTAGTGAAACTTAATGGTTAACTATGACACCAAGTGCAGCTTCATGAAACCGTTAAATTTTACAATACAATTGCTTCACATCCCATATTTCTTGTAAATACTTTCATTGAGGAATTTCTAAATTAATTTTGTTGTAATTATTTAATTTTCTAGTGAACAACTCTCAAGATTTTTTGATATGGTCATGCCAATGGACTTTATTAAAATTGGGCTTTCACAATCTGATCGATTAAAGATTTCGGCATGGAATTTGGGGATTTATGAAAAATGCATTGTCGTTGACTGCCAAACAATGGTTTGCACTAATTTCTATTTTCAATACAAAATCCTGTAATTATAATATCATGTATTCATATTATGCTCCTTGTATTCCTATAGTTTACTAGATTTTTCTCAGACTTTTCTTGGACACTTAAAGAAAAATTCCTTAATCCGTGATTTCTAAAATTTGATTACAACTAAATTCTGTTTCTAGATTCAAAATATATGGAATATTTCATGTTTTCGAAAATCAATATGCAATTTATAGTAACAATTTTTTACCCAGGTGCTCAAAAACTGTGACGAACTTTTTGATTTTCAAGAAGAATTTTCTGCATGTTACAATTACAATGCAGTCAATAAAACTTACTTTGACTCCGGTGTGATTGTAATAAAGCCATCAATTACTACAGCCAAAAAGCTTTTGAAGCTGGAGCAGTCTGGACAATTTTCCAATTGTATGTTTAGTTTGAATATGAAATACAGTGTTCTAAATTGAAATATGTGATTGAATACAGATATATGCTAACAAAATCATAACTCCTATTTTTCATTTATTCAGTTGAAGAACTTTTAAACGCAATGTATGCTTCTGGTACGCCTAATTGTCAGTCACTCTCTCCAATCTACAATTTCTATGATGAAAAATGCTTGGAAAATATGTAAGCAAGAAAGTTAAACACAATGACAGTTGTACAAAAGACATTAAAATATTAAACATACTTGACATTCTTATACGACGCTGTCAGTCTTATGTGGTAATATAGTGTGTTTCTTAAATACTTGTAGTTCTTTGGATGATGTCAAAATAGTCACCTTCAAAAATATGGACCTAATGACTTCAACAGACGATCATGACAACAATAATCTGCAAGTAATATCAGTTTTTATAAGGATTCACCAACTCTTATTATAATTAAATTAGAATAGGCCTAATTTAATAATTATTATACCTGACGGCTATTTGCATTAATTATATTCAATACCTGAAATTTTTGTTTTCGTATTGTTGTAATATTTACACTAGTGGTTTCCTCATTGGAATATTAATGAATTTAATATTTTGTAGTCAATGAAAAGAATTTGGACTTCATTTATGAAAGAACTACCAAACGAAATGCTGCCGTCACCTCACGAGAGTATGAAAACTGAAAATTTGAATGAATCGGAGTCGCAAAGCCTAAACATGAAAAATGAGCATTACAAAGATGCAATTGCAATTGTTGGACACAGTTGCAGGTTTCCAGGAGCCAACAATAGTGAAGAATTTTGGGATATGTTGATAAGATCAGGTCATGGAATAATTCCGTGTCCACAAGAGCGGATTCGGGACGGCGAGCGTGGCAACCCAAATTATAAGGATTCCCGTGCTGGATTTTTGAAATGTTCAATTGATGAATTCGATGCAAAATTCTTCGAAGTGAGTCCAAGAGAAGCAAGTTTTATGGACCCACAGCAAAGACTTCTGATTGAAGTGGCTTGGGAAGCCTTGGAAAACGCTGCAATAAATCCTCTGTCTCTGAAGGGAAGCACAACCGGAGTATTTTCCGGTGTTTGGGCCCACGATTATGAGCACTTGCTTGTTGAAAATACAACGACTGCAAATTTCAACCACGTTGTTCTTGGAAATGCATTTTCTGCCACCTCTGCCAGAGTATCCTACTTCCTCGGGTTAAACGGACCAAACGTGGCCACAGAATCCACCTGCTCATCTTCACTAGGAGCTTTTCATTTAGCTTGTGAAAGTTTACGACGGGGTGAGACGCCTTTGGCTTTAGTTTTAGGTGCTAATTTACTTGTCAGTCAAATTATATCACAGGTTCCAATTTTGTCAAAAGACGGCCAATGCAAAACGTTTGATGAAAAGGCTGACGGTTTTGGTAGAGCAGAAGGTGTTGCTGTAATTATTTTAAAAAGATTATCAGACGCTATTAAAAATGGGGATAGGGTAATGGGATTAGTTAGAGGATCTGGAATGAGTCAGGAAGGTACCACATCCAGTTTCGGGACGCCTAGTAAACACTGCCAGGCAATTTCAATCCGGGAAGCAATTAATACCTCTGGGGTTAGACCCCGTGATATAGATTACGTTGAGGCTCATGGAACTGGAACTCCAGTAGGAGACCCAATTGAATTCTCTGCTCTCTCAGCGGTTTATGCCGATGGAGACAGAGACAAGCCTCTGATTGTCGGATCTGTAAAAACAAACACGGGTCACACAGAATCAGCTTCTGGTCTTGCAGGAATTATTAAAACACTATTATCAATGAAACACGAAATTATTCCCCCACACAGAAATTTTAGCACCATAAATCCAAATATAGATCTGGATATAATCCCAGCAATGATTCCTGTTAAGAGTATCAAGTGGCCTAAAAACTCACAAAGAGTTAGAATTGCTGGAGTGAGTTCTTTTGGAATCAGCGGTACTAACGTGCACGCAATTTTAGAGGAACCACCGTGTGCTTCCTATCTGAAACCCAATAGACCGCAATTGCTGGATTCTGAAAGATCGCACCACATTCTAACATTTTCTGCAAAATCTGAAAATGCTTTGAAAGACTTATCTGCCAAATACACTGAATATTTGGCAAATAACTCTAATAGTATTGATATTACCGATTTAACTTTTACTGCAAATAATGGCAAAGCTCACTTTAAACACAGGAGATTTGCCATTGGCCAAAATATTAAAGAACTATTGTCGAATATAGAAACGAATTCTGATATTTTGCCAACACTTGTTAATACCAGGCCAAAAGTTGGCTTTTTGTTCACTGGTCAAGGTTCGCAGTATTTTGGAATGGCCAAAGATTTCTACAGTTCTAATTTAATATTTCGCGAGAGTTTTGACAAATGCGCTCAAATAATTAAAACCGATCTCGGAATTTCTTTGCATGAAGCTATTTGGAGTAAATCAGATTGCGACCTTCTGAATCAAACCATTTATAGTCAACTCTCAATTTTCGCAGTAGAATACTCACTTTTAAAATTATGGGAAAGTTTAGGTGTAAAACCTGATTTTGTACTTGGACACAGTGTTGGTGAATTTGCTGCAGCCGTTGCTGCAAAAATTCTAACCGTTCAAGACTCAATCAAATTACTTGGAAAACGCAGCACTCTTATTCAGGATTTACCAGGAGGAGGAATGCTAGCAGTTAGTTGTTCAGTAGAAACTATTTCTGAATTAATTAAGGAGTTTTTGAAATCAAATCCGAATAAATGGTTGGATGTCGCTGTTGTGAATTCGTCTGTGGATGTGGTTATTGCTGGAGAAAAGGAAATTTTAGAACTTTTCCAGGAATTCTGTACAAATAATGGGAAAACGTCGACAATGTTGGCTGCATCTCACGCATTTCATTCAAGATCAGTACAAAGCGTCATGAAAGAATTCGGGGAATTCGCAGAAAGTATTTCTTATCGATCTCCACAATGCAATTATATTTCTGGCACAACAGGAAAGTTTCTTATTCCTGGTGAAATGAATAGTTCCTATTGGACACGGCATGCTCGGGAGACAGTAAACTTTTCATCCGCCATGAATTCATTGTGTGAAGCAGACTGTAACGTTTTTATTGAAATCGGATCCCATCCAGTATTATTGGCACTTGGGATGAAAAATATTTCGAATAGCGGAAATTATTTATGGCTTCCATCCCTCCGTCGCCAAAATTCAGACTGGGAAACATTTTTCCAAAGTTTGGGGACTTTGTATTTAAATGGGTTGGAAGTAAAATGGGATTTACTCGACAAATCATTCCAAAGAACAAAATTAGAATTACCGTCATACCCATTTCAAAGACAGAAATACTGGACAGAGATAACAGAGGAATATATTAAACCACTGCATCCACTTCTCGGTAGAAAAGTCTTCATTGCGGGCGTTAAAGATATTACGTATGAACACAGATGGGATACGCAGGAAGTTCAGTATTTGTTAGATCACCAGGTTGCCAATTTGGCAGTTCTTCCGGCAGCTGCACATTTGGAAACTATCATAGCAGCAGGAAAAGAGATTTTCTTGGCAGACGGGAAAAATGGAAATCAGACATTAAAAGTTGAGAACTTGGCAATAGATTGTCCCCTGGAGCTAGACGAGGACAAGAAATATAAAATTCAAGTAGTATCTTCTCCAGTGGAAAGTGGTGGAGAATTAAAACTTGATAAATACCATGTAAAAGTTTATGTTTACCAAAATCTGAATGGATATAACGATGAAAAAGGTTGGAAACAATATTCCAATGCAATTGTTTCGCTTTGTGATATGGAATCTCCTGAAATTAAGAATGCACAATGTAATAATGAAGAAAATGTCGAACAAATAATTTCACGTTGCTCAACCGAAATGCATTCAGAAGAATATTACAAACTGGCTACAGACATCGGAATTAATTTTGGAATGGCGTTCCAAAGTGTTGCTACACTTTATATTGGGCACAATGAAGCTGTATCCAGAATACTTTTCCCCTCCTTGGCAGGAAGTTTGGTTGACTATGTTTACCATCCTATTGTATTGGACTCGATGCTGCAGACATTTGGTTTGAGTCTTGGAAAGCAAAACAAATCTTTGTATTTACCAGTTGGAATCGACAGATTTATGATGATTGATCGTGAATCTCTTTTGGAATCTTCAGATAAGTTTTACGTACATGTAAAACGGGAGGAAGGGAAAACTATTGCAGCCATTGCTTTGTACAGTGAATCTAATAATTTGCTTGCAGTAATGGAAGGAGTGAGGCTTCTGAAAACAACAACTAGTGCATTCTTAAATGTTATCAATGCCCAGAAAAACCGTCTCCCTGGATTGTACCAAGAAATTTGGAAAAAGATAGACGGCCCTCTTGAAGCAAGGGTGGAATTGGGAAAAATTCAAGATGTAAAATACTTTGTAGACCCAATACATAAAAGTATGGAGAAGGCCATAGAAAATTTACACCCAGAAATAGAGATTCTTGAGGATGAACTGATAGGACTAAGTATCACAGCTGGTTTTATTGAAGCAGGTTGGACTCCTAAATTAGGAGAAACATTTGATATCGATTCAGTAATGCAGGATCTTTTGATTTCTTACTCCTATCATGGATTTATGGGAAGGATTTTTGAAATACTTTGCCAAGATGGATATTTAGTGGAAATTCCAAGAAATACTAATGCAGAATCCAAAAATTGGAAAGTAGTAAAAGAGTTTCTAACTGTGGAACAAATCTTTGAAAGACAAAGTACTTTATTAGAAACCATACATTCCAAATTTCCCGATGGAAAACATGATATTACAGATATAGCCGTTAAAAGTAGCAAAATCTTAATGAAAGTTATGCAAGGAAAAGAATCGGCAGTTTCAACTTTATTTGGTACCGAAGGGTTGCATCCATTTGAATTGTATAATAAAACTACTGAAGCTATCTTCGCTAATACTAGAATGGCAAAATTCATGGAGGTGGCAATAAAAAAATTGCAACCAGTCGGAGAACAAGAAAATGCAATTGTTAGAATTATAGAAATAGGAGCCGGTAGCGGATCCACAACCAGAGAAATTCTTAAAACACTTGAGAAACATTCAATTGACTATCGGTATACTTTCACAGACATTTCTCCCTTTTTCATGGAAGGAGCTGCTAAAGAATTTGCCTCGTTTCCTGGAGTAGATTATAAAATTCTGGATATAGAAAAAGATTTCACACTCCAAGGCTTTTCTCCCCATCACTACGATATAGTAATTGCTTCTAATGTCATTCACGTCACAAAGAGTTTGAGAAATTCTATTCGGAATGTGCGGAGACTCCTTGTCCCAAATGGACTCTTCGTAATGCAGGAAATGCTAAAGAAAGTACGTCGAATTGACATGTTCTTTGGTGTTCTTGATCAGTATTGGGCGTTTTCTGATTATGATCTGAGAGAATCTCACCCTACTGCGCCTAAAGAAGTTTGGGATAAGGTATTCTTGGAAAATGGGTTTTCAATTTCGAATCTTTTGTCATCTACAGAAGAAAGTATTTCTGTACTTGTTACTAGAGCTACCTCCGAATCTGTTATGCCTTACTCCAATGTAAACGAAACTTCTTCGAAACGAGAGCAGGAAAAAGCTTCAGCTAGACTAGTATTTTCCGACCAAGGAAATGTTCACAAGAGTTTAATAGAGTATCTGCGTAGCTGTAAAGAGAAGATAATCGAAATTAAGGGAAATAATCAGAAAAGTAATAATGAAGACGAACCAATTTTCCTAGATCTCGCAGACTTAGATGCAGCAACCAAAACTTTAGATTTGATAAATGAGAAATATAATGTAACGGGAATAATTTATATGCAAACTGTAAATAATGAATGCCTTTCAGAAGAGATTTATAAACAAACGTTGAATTTATGTAAATACTTGGCAGAGAAAATTAAGGCTGCAATACAAATTTGTGTTGTAACTCGTGGTGTGCAATTCGTGTCGGATCAAGAAAATGTTTTTCCTTCAATGGTCCCAATTGTTGGAATGATAAAAAGCTTGGCAAATGAAGTTCTTTCAATTGACTTAAAATTAATTGATTTAGACCCTGATAATATAAATGAATTAACAGAGAGTCAGGAAATATTTTACGAGATCTTTTCTAAGGATGCAAATTCTGTGTGTTTTAGAAATAAAAAGAGACTAACTAATCGATTTATTACATTACCAAAAGTAACAGCCCCCTTAATGTTGCCACACGGACGCTGCAGTATCGATATTCCAAAATCCAAAAAGATTGAAGATGTTGTTTTCAAATCTTCTAACGAGGAAACCTTATTGCCAGATCAAGCTGAAGTACTTTTGAAGGCGACGGCGTTAAATTTCCGGGATGTTTACTTGATTTTGAAACCGGAGGCAATTAAATCTAAGTTTAAAGTATTTGGAACAGAATTTTCTGGAATTGTCTCCAGAGTAGGTTCAAATGTTTCCAAAGTGAAAGTGGGCGATGAAGTTTTCGGTACTTACAAAGTAAGTTGTGCTGGAAGCCATGCAGTCGTGGATTATGCAGATAGTAGTCTGATGCATAAACCGAAACATTTTACTTTTGCTGAAGCCTCTACAATCCCGTTTGTATTTTTCACTGCTTGGCATTGTTTAGTCGATGTCGCTAACCTGAAAAAAGATGAAACTGTTTTAATTCACGTAGCGTCAGGAGGAGTTGGCCTCATAGCCATACAAATTGCTAAGCATATTGGGGCAAACATTATTGCTACCGCTGGAAACAACAGAAAACGGAGTTACGTGCGGTCCTTAGGTGTTGAACACGTTTTTAATTCGCGAGACTTGAGTTTTGGGGCAGAAATATCCAAGGTGACAAATGGAAAAGGAGTTGATGTCGTCCTTAATTCTTTGACAGGTCCAGGATTTGTTGAAACATCTCTTTATGCTTCTGCCCAGAGTGCACGTTTTGTAGAAATGGCAAAAGTAAATATTTGGAAACCAGAAGAGGTAGAGAAAATCAGACCCGACGTAAAATATTCAATTGTGGACATGGAGCCATTAGGTGGGCAGTGGATACTCCATTTAATGGAGATGCTGGAGGAATGTTTAAAAAATAATGTAATTTCCCCTCTGCCTTATTCCAGATTTCCGATTTCACATTTACGAGACGCTCTAAATTACATGGTGTTAGCAGAACATATTGGAAAAATAGTTGTCGTGATGCCAGAAGCCAAAGAAGTTAATGGAGCACAGTTCAATAACGATTTAATATTTAATAATAATAGTACCTACTTGATTACTGGAGGATTCGGAGGAATAGGTCTGGAAGTAGCAAAATGGATGATAGATTCCGGTGCTAGAAATATTGTTCTTGTTGGCAGATCAAAACCGAACGAAAAAACTGTTCAGGTACTAAATACTTTAAAAAGTAAAGGATGCTCGATATTATGTAACCAAACTGATATTGGGAATATGACCGAATGCAGAAAACTATTTGATAGAATTGCAAGTGGCGATTCAAGATTGCCTCCACTGAAGGGTGTCATTCACTCCGCGGGCACTTTATCCGACGCTGTGTACGCCAACCAGTCTTGGGACAAATATCAAACTGTTTTTAATGCAAAAGTTAATGGCGGGTGGAATTTACATAATTTGACAAAAGATATGAATTTGGAACATTTTGTTCTATTTTCATCTATGGCAGCAGTATTGTCTCCAATTGGCCAAAGCAATCACTCCAGTGCCAACATGTTTCTAGACGCTTTGGCACATCACCGCTATTCTGTAGGGTTGCCGGCCCAATCTATTAATTGGGGGGCGTGGTCAGAAATTGGAGCTTCTACTAATTCTGTTTATGGAAATGAAGGGGCTTTTGGTTTCAAACCTTTTTCACCCACTCAGGGAATAGCCACCCTTAAGTTTGTAATGACTCGCCCTAATTTGACACAATTGGGCGCACTTCAAGTAGATGTTCCTGTGTTTAAGCAATCAAATGTCTTCAATTCTGGAATCGTTTCTATTCTTGAGGATGAAAGTGATGGTGACACCCAACTGCAGTCAGCAGCACAATCTGAAAAGTTTCTTTCAGAAATAAAGAACTTATCTTTTGAAGAAAGAATTATTTATTTTAAATACCGGCTGGAAATTATCACTCGTAAGACACTCAAATTGTCAGATGGCGATTCCATTGACGAACATCTCCAGTTTTCAGAACTGGGATTAGATTCTTTAATGGCGGTTGAAATGAAAAATAAACTCCAACAAATAGTTGGTAAAAGTATTACTTTAACCGCAACTGCTCTCCTGGATTATCCTACAATTTATGGATTAAGTAAACATTTAGCAGAAGCTACAATGGAACTTGATATAAAAGTTCCATCAACAGTTGATGAGACAGAAAATAAGAAAAACGGTGTAGAGGACCTAATAAAACAAGATTCAATTTTACCAAGTGATATTAAATGTATTAATGGTGAAGTGAAGGATTTGAAAAACATTTTACTCACAGGATCTACAGGGCAAATAGGTTCATATATTTTAAGTGATCTTTCTCAGAACTCAAAGTTGGATAGCATTTACTGTTTGATCCGAGGTAAGAGTATTGAACACGTGACAAAGAAACTACGATCTGCATTAAAGAAATTTCAGTTGAGCAATTCTGTAAATATGGATAAAATACATTTTGTCGTGGGAAATATCACAGAAGATCGGTTTGGGTTGTCTGTGGCAGAATACAAAAAGCTTTCTGAAGCAATCCATGGTGTTTTTCATTTTGCAGCAAAAGTTAACCATGTAGAAACCTATCAGGTCACAAAATCAAATGTTGACATCCGTTCCGTAAATGTACTTGGAACAATAAATGTTTTAAGATTTTGCTGCCATATTAGTACTAAAAAATTAGTTTATGCCTCAACTTACCCCGCTATAAATAGACTGACATCCGATGGATTTGCATCGGATGAATTCCCTGACACCGAAAACTACGGGGATGGAATTGCAGAAGGTTATTTTATTTCTAAATTCGTTGGTGAAAAACTAGTGAAAGAGGCATTCAACAGAGGAATACCCTGTACAGCAATTAGATACCCTATAATTGTAGGAAACAGTAAGACGGGGCATTTCACTGTTGATACAAATCTTTTAATGAACTTTGCACTCGTTTCAACTCGGTTAGGGATTTTCCCGGATATAAAAGGAGGCCTAAATTGCCTTCCTATTGACATTGCCTCAAAATTAACATTAGAACTCGTTTTCAATGAAAATGCAAATTCAGGTATGTACAATTTGATCCATCCATGTCCTACGTATTCTAGAGATGTTGTTAAGGCCGCTAATGAAACTGGTTACTCTTTAGACTTGGCAAGTGAAGATGAATATTTTAACGCATTTGATAAAGAAAGTGAAGCAAATAGTTTCTTCTCATTTTTTACAGAGCAATATGGGAAAGATTTTAAAGCTACTCTTTTTAATCTTAGTGATTCCCTTAAGATGTCTCTTTCAAGCGAAAAAAATATTTACTGTTTCAGTAGCAAATTTTTACATGTAATTCCTGACGTTAATGAAAAAATCCCACCCACTTTTGAATTACTTAAGCGTTATTTCGAATATGCTAGTAGTTCTGGTGTGGCTAAAAAGTACGGCATAACCGAATGCTAGAAGAATGTTCAAATAGTTACTGTTAAAGGCTTATTTCAGTATAGCGAATGTCCCGAGAGGACCATTAAGATTGTGCATATTATAAAATGTCATTAAATTTAAAAAAAATTACTCAATAGCTGATAAATGTATTTATGTAATACGAATTTTTTGCAAAGCAATGTTATTAATGGTTATATAAAGTTGCAAATAAATGTTGTAAAGATATTTAGTAATACATAAGAATTCGTTCAAGTATTTGTTCCGAAAATTACATATCTATCGGATAGAGTATACCTGAGTATGTTTAACTGTGTTCATGCTTACTAAATTATCAAGTTCATGCAGTTGCCGAGAATTAGGATAAACCATTTGTAAAATAAAGTTTTGCAAAACGCAAAAGAAATAGTAGTAACGAAAATATTTATTATGTAGCACATTTCTACTGAAATGATTTAAAATGTCGTAAGAACTCGACTGCTGCCTTTACCAAATAAAATGCTTTAATATGTAATGGTTTCATATAAATGTAAACAATTAATGTAATTCTTGAATTTCTACACCCGAGTTAAAATAGTTTGCACAAATTGTCTTAATCTGCATTCTATTATTATCTCTCAGATTCCCAAAGAGAGACAAACTACTAATTTCTATAAAGTAACTTCCGCTGTCCAATTAGCAGGTCTCTTTTAGTAATAAATATTATCTTCTATAGAGAATAGATTGCAAACAATTTCAATAATTGCATCTAGTTAATTGTTATACGAGAGGCATGCATTTTGTATATAGCACATGGTAAACCATCTATTGTGAATTGTTTCTCATTTATTTCTCATTATCAAACTATCTTAATTGGTAGAGTTTAAGGGCACTTCGCATTCACTGTAGTTTGCATGAAGTACTTTTCATGTACAAATAAACTGCATCTCAACTGCTGTTTGCTCAATAATAAAAGTTAGTTTTGATTTCTCAAGCAATGATCAGAAAGAAAAATGACTGTGACTCAATAAATCCCGATCTCTTTATTTGTTGTTTAGTTTAACTATATAATGCAAAAGTAAACACAAGTAACAAATACTATTGTATTTTCCATGCAAACTGGAAAACTTAAAATAAGGAATTTATTGAAATTGTGATACTGATACTGGTGTGCATTTATTTGGAATATTGATAGAGTTCAGAGTTGTTTCACTTTTGGCACCGCATTACAACAATTATGGAAGCTGTGGTATATGTTGCACTTAGCTATATGTAGCACTTAGGTATATTATGTGTTCATAACAGTTTGTTATTCGAGTTGATAAATGTAATCATTTCCCATACAGTTGTTTACATCAAAAAGTTTAAGTTTACAAATATCGTTTTCCTTTGTCAAATTCTCCTTTAGTTTCCATTCCGAAGAGAAGTGCAGCCTTATAATTGCACACATGATCAGCGATTGCTTTAGTATTGACAAGTTTGACTTATGCAAACTATGTTTTAAGGATTCGGAGAGAATAGCACCTAAGACACAGTCTAGACCGGTAATTTGTTCGCTTCTGTAGTCAAAGCAAGTGGCTAAATTCAATTACGCTTATGGTGTTCACCCCAGCATCTTTCGCAGTGCAATTCTTGTCATTCTTGCAGATTATAGGGAACGGTTCCGATCACATCGACTAATATAGTGTGCATAATTGAATTTACGCCTTACACACTTGTTTTCTAAATTTATCACTCCCTCCATAAAAGACTCTCTCCTTCTTATTGCTTATATTGTAGAAATCGAATACTTCATCTAATATAAAACAGGAATAGTTGTGAAGAATATTTTAAGATGTGTAAATAAATTATAGTAAAATAATAACAAAAAATGAAAACAAATCCACAAATTCTTAAATCTACAAATTATGGAAACTAAAACTCATGAATATTTTATTTACATCATGACATGAATAAAGAGAATCCAAATATAATTAACTATCCAATAATGCGATTCCAATGGTATTTAATTCAAGTTTTGTAAGAATTGTTCTCATCTAATTCTGACCGACCTTTGTATTGACTGTATTATAAAATCCTCTAAAATTAAGAAGGCAGTACTTAAGCTGGCATATTTAATTTATTTTGGGATTCGTCTCTTTCCATAGACATACCACATACTTGCAAAATACGATGCACATAACTTATCGTGTTGGTGCTGAAGCCAAACGCTAACACATCTCATAATTATCGCACTACAAGACGACGTTGTGTCCATGTCATGCAAATAAACTTAATGCGAAGACATGTCCGGAAATTGTCTCGGTCCCAACTCACTAGTTAATTAAACAGGTAAAGTTAAATACTAGGTTTGCTTCTTTCTTGTGTAAAAGTGAACATTGGCATAGGTTATTTCTTGCTCTTTGGTATGTTGTTTGGGAAATAACAGAGCTTTTTGCCTCAGCAAACAACTTTCTTTCTCCAGTTGCATTTCATATGCAAAGGAAGAAAGTCATTTCAGCAGATCTCAGCTCATATATATTAACGCTATTTTCAGATACAAAAGTAACATTCTTTACATGGTGTATTTGTTTTTTTGAGACATTAATTCATGTGCAATTACAAATTCCAAATCAGTAATTGAGTTTTATCTTTAAGTAATGAGAAATTCAGTAACTATTTTCCATAAGGAATCCATATCAAAACATTTTTATGAAGAATACATCATTTGGATTACTTATTCATTATTTCTTAGGTTTTAGCTTTGCAGTTTCCTTCTTTTGATAAACTGATCTGGAAGCTCAAGCTACGAAAAACATTACAGTAAGTACCGTAATGCAATTTTTCCATTTTTTTCAGCATCTCATCATTATCTGCATGTTCTAATCTCTTCATTACCAAGTTCTATCTATGAAATAATCAGGGTAGTTGGACAATTAAAGGCTAGGCACTTTCTGAGCATTCGGAATCGGCGGATTCTTAGATTTACTTTTAAAAATACGAATGAAACGTACCATAACGTATTAGGCAACAGTATCCATTAATAGAAAAAGGAAATATGTAACCCCAAAAAATTTATTTCAAGTTCAGGGTAAGTAGATCAATATTATATAAATGGCCAAAGACGTAATCTGACGTACTCCAATGAACAGTAATAACTTACAGTCGTAACTACTCAAAGCCTACATTGGGCATCATTTGAAAAAATTTAAAGGCAGCTAGTTTGCTAGCTACTTAATGGACAAAGTTTTCAGATATTAATTATTCACCGCTTTTAATAAAAGTTCTGATTTTTTCAGATGTGAAAGTAAAGCAAATGTAGAAGATAATTGCTTAGCTAATGGAGGAATATGACTTTGATGGGGAATATGGTTTTGAAATTGAAACAATAAGTGACAGCATCTATAATGAGGTGGAAATAAATGAAGTTTCCGAAAGGGAATATAGCTTTGAAAATCCTTTGATTGGAAGTGACGCTGACACTTCAACAGACATTCATTTATTCAGTCATGATGATGATATTCAAATTCAAGGAACAGGTGGCAGTAATCCAGGAGGAGAAATCATGGTGTGTTCAGGTAATCATTGCAATACTGATGGCACGCCGGCGATAAAGAGCGTGGCAGAGGCTGTGGAATTTGAAGAAAACTCAGAAGGAGACCAGTCTGTGGCTGAATCTGCATCAGAAGAATATTATGAGTTGACAGATGATAATCAGAATCCAAGTCCAGTGGAAATGGACTTTGTCCAGCCTATTGGAGAATTTAATGTCAATTTTGATTTGAGTCGCCGCTATTACAGTTGTCCATTTAAAGTAACACAAATGGAAAGTAGTGCACTCAAAACTCTCCAGGGGTACTACCGGTCTAATTCTTGGCCTCTATAGTTTCGCTAAATAATTTTGAAATGAGAAATGAAATAATAATGACTAGAGTAAAAAGATTGAAGAAAACTAATTTGGTTAAGTATAATATTTTGATCTAAACTGTACGACTCATACTTATGATATGAATATTTTTCACATTGTTCTCTTAGTGGCTAAGTAAATGTATTCATTTATATTGTTCTACCTAAAAAGGTTTAAAAACAGTTACAGTAAGAAAATGTGAGCAGATTATATTAAAGCGACGGTAAAAATCATTTTTTGATTTAATTTTCTTTTTAAATGAAGGGCTTATGTGAATTTGGCAGCAATGACGTGAGATGATTTTTAAAGTAATTCAATAATGTTAATTATAAAGTTAATTATATAATACCGATTTCGCAATTATTAATTAAAGTAGCACTTAAATAAACGCATGCAGCAGTGTTTTTGAAGTTGTGCAAGGAAAAAGAGCAAATAAAACATTAATTGCCAATAAATAAGTGCTTATGAGTACAGCTATCTCTAAATTTGGTAACCTGACAAAATATTATTTCTTGTATTTATTAATCTACAACAATTTCAACCTTTATTTTCTGTTGCATTACTCATTTACTCAGTCACAGTTTTCTGCGCAATTTACTTTTGCAGCGCGTTTTAAAATGTTCAGCCTCGGAAGGGGCAAAAGTATTAAAATTACATCTTACAAACTCAAGTTTAAAGATGTTTAAACAATGTTGACGCATTGACGCCTCGTTTGAGGTTCCAGTTCAGATTGTTACCAAAATAAAGATACCTAAATAGCAATATTTTATATGCGATAATTATCATAAATTAAGCATTCAGCAAATTCAGTGGACTTATTTTGTGATGAGGATGAGGGAATCTAGCAATGAGAATGCACTGTAAATGAAATTGAGTACCGGGCAAGAATTTCCTTCTCGGATGACATTAGCAATCATGAAGAAAGTTTTGATCTTCATTCCACATTACGAGGGATAAGGTTTAATGTCACTTATGAAATCGGCGAAGTAACATTTGTGATTATCAGTATCGATAGAGAACCATTGGACCCTGTAGTTGATGTTGAATTGTGGTCTGCCAGTCAACCAAGAAATGTTCCCGAATTTCTAAAAACTAAGGTAAGTCTATAACTATTACAGTATATAGCAATATATTACAAATTAAATCAAGTACTATTTATATTATCTTTAAAATTTAAAAAGCATTTGTAACTGCGTTAGTGAAAATAATTTTTGCTAACCAAATAAAATTGTAATTTAAAATGATTTATTTGAATTTTATAGTTGGCATTTGAAATCGAAAAATTGATTTCAAACAAAATTACAGATATTTATTCACATGAAAATATCCAAGCAATAAATAATGCTAATAAGCCAGTTCACGAAAATTTAAAGAATCTACTAAACCCAGAATCATCGCAATTGCAAACTGAGCTTTCGGAAGCCTGGTGGTGGGGATATGTTGGTTCAGTTTTTGACAGACTAGTAACATGTACCAAGTACACAATACTAAAAGTGCACATCTAGAATTTGAACGCGAAGAGAATGGCGAAATCAAATTTGGTTCTCTTAATTTATCCAACGGATTTCTCAGAGGCTTGGATTACTATAAACAAACGGGTTGTAGCTTCCTCGAATGTACAGTTCTTCCTGTAAGTTTCGCTTTATAATTAAATCATTAAATACTCAATAGTTCGTTTAAATCTTAAAGCAATTAAGCAATAATTTAAAGTATGTATTCTTTGTAGAAGATCAAAATGTTTTTTACAAAATTAAACAAACCTATCAATTTATTTATTTCCAAATAACAATTTCCTCTTAGAAGGTTATTACATTGTTATGCTTAGTTAATTACAGCAATTCTCGTATCAAATTGCTAATATTAAATTTTTTGATTAAACAGTGTGGAACCTACACCACTGGGAAGGCGGATGAATTTGCAATGTACTTTAATTGATTTGAATGTCAATTGCGGAAGTAAATAGTAATGAATATTCCGGAAAAATCCGCATATTATCCAATCCTGAATTTGTGGCAAAATCAGATGGCTGTGAAGCATGGATTCCAATTCCACTTTTAGTATTAGATTCTTTTACTACTTCTGGCAATGTTATTGTTGAATATAAGGATTTTCCAATTGTTGAGGAACTTCATTTCCTTCCAGACTTGGTATGAATTACTATTTATACTGACATGGAATAGCATTTCGTTTTGGTTTCTTGCAATCTATTCTATTTTATAATTATAACACATTTTTTTATTTTAGATTTCGTCAAAGGCTCAAGAAATTCAACAGACTCTGTTGGCAGATATTGTTGTTACAAAACATGTGCTTCATCCAGAAGGATGGAGCTCTTCTCAATTGCCATGTATTGAAGAATAAATTCTTGCTGTATAAAATATAAATATATGGACATTGGACAAGTTACAAATAAATAGCGTTACTTATGATGTTTAATATGGAAAATAATAGGTGACAAACCGCATTACATCGTTTTACGTTTTTTAACTAAATTTTAGAAGTATCAACATAACATATGTTTCCTTGAACATCGGTTTCTATTATCTTACATTTAATCGAAATAAACAGCTCGTAGTATTTGAAAGTAATCGCAATAATAAGAAATACTTAAAAAAAATTATTACGAATTCTTCAACTCTTTATAGGTAAACAGAATTCCACATCCTGGTAGCCACGTATCTGGCATGATAATGTTGATGTAAGGTTCTTTAGCATGAGAATTTCATTAAATATATCATCCTTCACACAAGATATTTAATTCTCTAGTATTAAAAGTGGTTCAATTAATTTCTGAGTACACCATTGACTCATACAGTATTGCATTGAATAATTATATTCTTTGAAATTAATTTAGCTGGTAAACAAAAAAGACTCATACTTATGGTGAACAACAAACATATCATATAAAATTGCTTGATATCACTATCCGGTGCCAACATTTCGTGGCTATGACACTATTATACCCAAACACAAATATTTATCAATTTCCGTAAGACACCACGAAACATAATATTTTTCTGGTTTATAGCCATTTATAAATATTTTCTTCCTATATAGCGTATTCCAATTTGCTATCAATTTTATCATTAACTTGTCACTGAGTAATTTATTTCACAGTATAAATATAAGCCCGGCGATTTTATTCTGAAATTTTCAATCCAGTTTTACGAAGGAAGTGTTTTATTCGTTTATAAAACCGAAATAAAACAAACATATAGAATGGTTTACTCAGCAAGGAAAGTTGTCGTTTTATTCGTCTTGGCACTAATCTTGTGCCTTACATTGGAAGAATCCATGGGTAACTACACAAAACCATATTTTTCTTAAATATTTACTAGAATATTGATGCTAAGTAGCTATGCAATTGTATTCCAGGAAAAACTATTAGAAAACGAGCTGAAACTTGCCGTGCCTTCTCGTGCGAATGTGGTGTGACATTTTTGTGCAAATATTTTCAGAACTCAGAGGTCGCAAATAAATTATCGGAATCAGAATCAGATTCCGTTGAGGATTGGTAGAACTTGTCTTGTCAATTATTAAGGCACGTAAATTAACAATTTACATTACATTTTGGATTACATATATGTACATACATAGTTACTTTAGGGTAGAAAACGTAAACAAATAAAAATGCAATAAAGAATCAAATATCATTTTCTCATTTATATTGTTATTTGAAACAACATAAAGTCATATTGCACACTCATATAGCACATATAACATAAGGGGAAATACATTAATTTTAATTGTAAGAGTGATTTTATTGAAAATCCAATTTCAAGGAATAATCACCGTATTTCAAAATGTGAACGAATTATTCTGCTCATTGTGACACTATAATTTAAATATTTCAAATGACATTTTCCAGGTTGCATACCGCAATAACTATGCATTCTGGCAATTCTGATTCTAGTAATTCCGGCCTGATAAAATAAATAACATCAGATTTTGTTAATTTGTTTTATTCGGTTTTAAAACCTGTAGTTAGCAATTTGCACAAGCTGCTACGGTATTGTTACTGGAATAGACAACAGCTAAAATAACTCTCAATCTATGTCATATCCAAGTATAGTAATTTAAACTACTGGAGTCGAGTAGTCAAAACTCGTATTCTTAATAGAGATAGATATTCATGTGGTCTGTTATCACGATTTCTACTGGTTTTACTACTTAAGAAATATGTCATACAGTTATACTTTAAATATAGGTAGATAAAAAATAGTGCACATACTATGATATATATTTACGTACATACTATAATGAGGAAACTTTGCCCACGTTGCTATATACAAGTTCAAGTAGATATTTCTGCACAAACTAAATGGATTTAGTTGTAAATCTTTTATGTTTCCAGCCATTAATGTTGTAAGACATTTTTTAACGGTAAACAAGGCTTAATTCAAAAAATTTTTAATAAAGAAGTTTTAAGCTTTCAAAAACGAACAGTTGTCATCTTCGGAGAAGTTTACAGTAATAAATAAATACTTTTGATACAAATGTGACAGAAGCAATGTGCAAACTTACAAGGTAGTTATCATTAGCGCGATCAAGCCCTCGGTGTCGAAGCCTTTAAACAACTATAGGCGGTTGCATGCTGCATTCTGTAAAACATTTTCATCGATTGGTAGTCGATAAATATTTTTTAAATGGTATAAATATGATATTACATATTTTTATTTAATATAATCGAGTCAAACTTGTAATAACTTATGTACACAATGTATTAAAAATAGTACACTAGAATTTTAAATGGATACAATAAACAGAAAATACAAACTTTACATTATTTTTAGTAATTCCGTATATTAAATTTTAGCAAAATTAGTCACAGCTCTCCAATAGTGGACTATGGCAAAGTAAATAAAATAAAGTCTAAAATAAAATAAGAAGTTTAGTAAGTGTAATTAAAACTACTTCGAGATACACAATGGAATCTAAACTTTTGATGCCTGCCAACCTACAGCTTTGACATGAATTTCTAAATTTCAAAAAATGTTTTAAATTTATTTGAGCTTTAAATGGTGTTTTCCAGCTTCGTATTGCATTAAGAGTGGCCCTATCAATGATGGATGTAAACAGCAAAGCGAGAAACCAGTAGATGATGATACTGCTCCCTATAACTAGAAAACTGACAGTCCTTAGAACATCTGGTTGTTTGGATGCGACGTAGTACAACAGCGGAACTGAGATACTACTAATGATGTTCAAAGCTTTGAATATTATGGCAACCACTTCATTAAATATATTCACTACTACTTGAATTGTTCTATAATTTAGACGAACATTTGTACATAACTGCATAGCAGCTTTTCGATCATAGCATTCAAGCGATGAATGGGAAAACCTGCAACATAAAAAATATGCAGTTTAATATTGATGGGTTTACTAAAACAAAATTTTGATTCACTTTATATAAAAATGCAGACTTATAAAGTAACCTCATTCAATATAGAATGCATAGATTAGTGAGAACTTACGACATGTAACCGAAAATTTCTTTTAATCCAACGCAAATGCTTGTGACATAGCTTATGTAAAAGAATCCGACAGTAATGCAACTTTTCGACTGAAGCCAAATCGTAAAGACGCCGCTTAGAAGGATGTAGACCCAATTTAACTGTTTCTCAGGTACAAGAGAAGTAAAATACTGAAAGCTTTGAGGTAAGACTAAAGCATGGATGGAAAATAAAATAGAGACTGATGCAACGAAGGCAAGATTTATCACAAGGGAATACTCCAGCAGTTTCTCCATTTTCAAGTTCACGGGCAATATTTCCTTTGCTGAAACCAAGTAAAATGCAAATTACGCAATTGATTTATTTATCTAATAAAAATTATGCAGGTCATTCAGAATGCACAACAAAGTTATTGGGGCCACCATAATTTAAATCTTCCATTTCTCATGCTTATAATGAATTTTCACATTACTATTGGATGTTTATTAAGTTGTCCCTAAAAAGTTTAAAATGTCCCTAAAAACGTATTTAATGGGTCCACGATTGTGACGAACAATTAATTGTTCCCTAAAAGTAATTTGAAAATTCTCTGAAAATCACTGAAATTATATACCTTTGCAATATTATATTTACATTTTATAGATGCAAATGATCAAAATATGTATTTTTAATGTGCATAAAAAGTAAAAAGTACAAATATAAGTATTCAATGGTTTAGCTACTAGTAATAGTTAATGTTTTTTGCGAAAATTGTTATGGTGCGATCTCTGGCAATCATAGCCGACGGAGGATTTAGTACAGGTTGAAAATTCACAAGTTTCTCAAGACCTGTGGTCTCTGAGCTTTAGAAAGGACATTAGATATTTTTATCAAAGAAATGCATAAACAGATTATGTAATGTTTGTTCTAAGAATTGGGTAGAACATTTCATAATGTAAATACTCAGTAAACGACTCCGCAAAGCCCAAAATCGTTCCATCTCTCCATCCATTTGGACTTAATACGTTCACATCCATCTACGCTGTAATTACTTAATTGTCAGGTTAATGGCTATTCAGTTAGGTCACAGTTGAAGCACGGAATCAGACACCTACGATGCGGAAAATGTCAACGGGACAGCCAAGTAAGTTAAAGAAGACCTGAATGACTGTTGTGGATTGTGGAGAGGAGAGGTATCCTACTACTGAAGAAGCTATAACGTCGACATTACTGAGTGGACACGGGCATAAGTTAATTTTACCAGCACTGGTAAAATGTTTCTTACAAGGGAGCGTGCATATACTACAAGGGCCACTTTAAAGGGGCTGGGGGTATCCGAAATGCCCTCACACAATACGCCACAAGATTGCTAAACACTGCGAAATGGTCCTTCAAGAGGGGATCAAAAATTGTCGAAAAAAAGTCATCATAGTAGTAAATGTACGCTCCCTTACTGCAAGGAAAGTAGACATTACGTTTCTATACAATAGCTAGTATTTCTTCGTGACAAGTGACAATATAACACTGTTGTCAAACAGCGTTTTAAATTTCCACTTTGTGAAAACTTTAGTGAAGCTAAATAAGAAATTAAAATTTTGCTGCAAAATATCGTTCAAAAACCAAAATAAATATATTGCGGAGACTTGATGGTACAGTGCCAAATGTCCCGAACTCAACCCCGCTAAAGAACTTTCTATCCTACCACAGAATACATTATTAGCACAGTGATATTGATAAATGTTGCTTTTCAGCACGCAGTGGCATGCCTGATAGTGATTGTGAAAGCTTTGTCATCAAATATGAAGTCACACACGACGAAGACAATCTATCTTTTACGTTGTTTATGACTAAAAAATGTTTCTAAAAGTCACTTCCGGTAGAGAACATATTCACACCGGTGCTATTTATAATTTAACTACGGGACTACGATAAGATTACCAAACAATGGGATTTAAAAAAAAATTTTCGCAAAGACGGTAACTATTACCAATAATTAAGCCATTAACCACTTCTATTTGTACGTTTTACTTCCAAAACATAAATAAAAATAAGTATTTTGATCATTTGCATACATGAATAATTTCAACGAAAACGGGGACTTTTTAAATGATTCCTTAGGGAACAATTAAACCACTCCGAAGGACTTAACAATCATTGACAAATTAATTTAATTTTTGGGGTTTTTATATTAATTTATGTCCCCATTAAATATTACCCATTAATATTTACTATTTATTAATATATGTATACTAACAATTTTAATAACAATAAATATAAGTAATTTATAAGACATAAATACATTGAAAACTTACCATAGGAATCAGCAGCATCGTTGTAAACCAATACAGAGTTTAGTAAATGTAGAAAAGGTGTTTTTCGAAAAAATAAAAACACTGATAATAGTAATCCAAACGCATATGCAGTACACATTGCCATTGTAAATAATACGATTAGAATATTTTGAGATTTAAAATTTCCTAAGATGAAATATCGATTTATAAATATCGTATTGAAAAGCAAACATAGGAACGAGATGTAAAAGTACTTCTGATTTCCCATAACAAGTTTAAACCCAGAACGTGATTGGTCTTTTACAATATTGTACGGTATAGCTCCGAGACGATAGGAAATGTAAGCTACAGTTCGGTATACAAAGAACGATATTTTACTCGGCATTTTATATTGCTGTTATTAAATTCTGCACTATTCTATACTTGATATCGACGACATGAGCAGTTTCCGGACATTGCGAAGTTTCTGAAATCCCTACATTACAGAATAAATGAGAGGTTGTGAGGCTAAAAAAGAACTGTTATTATCCGAGAATCACGCCTTCCAATTTTCTAGTGACAACTTTTTTACTGTAGTGTAAATACATTGAATTGAATCTGTAAATAAATAAATATTTCAACCGTTATTCCTTACACAAATTTTATTTTAGTATGCATTTTGTGCTTTGCTTACCAAAAGTTTTGTTTTCGAACCCTACGGTAGATTGCATTTAAAACCCATAAACTGTAGTTTGTCTACTATTGGTTTTTAAATACTTACTGTGAACAAATCCCGTCAGTTCAGGTTGATTAATTTTCATAGACTGATATTTATTAAATTAAAATCACTTTCTTACATTTGCTCAATACAATGCCAGCCATTTCTTTGTTCAGTATATTATTTCGCCACACAAACATTACTTAGGTACTCTCATGCCAAAATATCCGTTTTACTTTTATCAAAAGATACATGACATAAACATGATCACAAAGTATTAACCTTGCAACGTGCACTAAGTTAACCTCTAAAATTTGCATTAGCTTAAGTTCCCAAACTAACATCATTTAAGTCCATAAAAACTTCGATACCACCAGTAAGTACATTCTGTACAGTAATGAATTGATGGATATTGTTGACGAATACTTTCATTAGATTTATATAAACGAACTCCACAAAATATAAAAGCATAGACGTACAAGAAGTTACCTACACATACCGGAAAAAGGATGTAAATATAAAGTGACTACTTTACAGATGATGGTTATCAAACATTATTTCCTGTCTTAATGGTATTAATAGTTTACTTTCGAACTTTGGTTATTGATTTAGTCTACGCTCTGTAGACAATGGTGTAGGCAGAGTAAGCAATTTGTATTGCAAGGGAAAACATTTTTTCAAAATGAAATTTTGAATAATTTTTATATACTAAATTATGTGAAGGAAAGAAGAACTATGTATAAATATCATGCATTTATGGTAACTTTTTGTGGCATACTTTTTCTTTGGGCATAAATATGACAATAATTAACTAATAATGTAATTCAGAAGTAGTATTCTGCCTTGTTTATAGCTTTCCAGTTTATTCTCTATGTAATACGGATTCAAAGTAAAATTAACATTTTGATAAAGAGAATGGGTTCTTTGAAAACCAAAATTGTATCCACATTTTTGACGCCGCACAGTCGACAACTGTACTACAGTACCTTTAATGGGAAATTTTACACAAATCTGAGATAATGTATTAGGATCGGTCCCCATTAATTTCAATATTCCCGTCCCCTTATTATCTACTATTTTTAGTGTAAAACGCATTTATCATCAAGGAAATTCCTCGAACGAAACATTGCTATTATCTTAGTACTATATTTGCATAGAAATGTATTCCATATTTGATAACAACAATAACAACATCATGTGTCCGAAAACATCCTATAAGACAGCAACAATACTTACGGATAAGCTGATAGTTAAATAAAAAATTACTGCATGCTATTGTTCACTACTTATATCAGATATTTAAAATAAATTTTTAAATGGATATAAATAAACAAATAACGAATTTTACATTTTTTATTATTACATTTTATTAAATTTTACCATAATTTGCGAGAGTTCTTTATGATTCTATGCGAAATCGGTAACCACCACAGTGGATCATATAAAAAGGTAAACTTTAAAATAAAATAAGAAGCTTAGCAAGTGTAATTAACACTCTTTCAAGGAACACAATGGAATCTAAATGTTTGATGTCTGCCATTCTGCAGCTTTGACATGAATTTCTAAATTTCACAAAATGTTTTAAATCTATTTTAGCCTTAAATGGTGTTTTCCAGCTGCGTATTGCATTTCGAGTTGCCTTATCCATTAAAGATGTGAACATCAGAGCGAGAAACCAGTAGATGATGATACAGTTCCCTGCAAGTAGAAAACTGGCTATCCTTATAGCGTCTGGTTGTTTGGAGGCAACGTAGTACATGAAAGGACCAGAGATATTATTAAAGATGTTCATCGTTTTGAATACTATTGTAAGAATATCATTAAATGTCTTCACTGTTACTTGAATCACTCTATAATTTACATTAACTTTTGTACATAACTCCATAGCAGCTTTTCGATTGTAGCATTCAAGCGATGAATGGGAAAACCTGCAAGATAGAAAATGTACAGTTTGATTTAAGAACAAAATTTTAACTCGTCAGAAATAAAAAATATGTACTAAAAAGTATTGCCCCAAAAAGTAACTCCATTAAAATAACATACATAGAATGCATAGATTGTACTCAGGGTTGATGATATTGTAGAGAACTTACGACATATAGCCGAGAACATGTCTTAATCCAACGCAAATGCTTGTGACATAGCTTATATAGAAAAATGCGATAGCAATGCCACATTTCGACACTAGCCAAAACGTAAGGGCGGCGCTTAGAAGGATGTAGGCCCAATTTATTTGTTTCTCAGGTAGAAGAGAAGTAAAATACGGAAAACTTTCAGGTGATACTATTGCGTGGATAAAACACCAAAATGAACCTGATGGAACTAAGGCAAGACTTGCCACAAGTGAATACTCTAGCAGTTTCTCCATTTTCAAATTCACGGGGAATGTTTTCTTTGCTGAAAAATGAAAATAATAATTGACTTACTTAAGCAATTGTGCAGATAATTCAAAATTAACTATGTTTTAGCCCCTTTAAAGTATGGAGTAACCATAATTGAATATCTTCCATTTTTCACTATTATAATGAGTTTACACATTAATATTTACTAACAAATTCGACAAACAATAAAAGAATTTTCATTTACCTAAAAGGAATATAGACTGTTATCCTGGACTCTATATTCAAAAAATCAATACCTTGAAAGCTTACCATAGGAATCAGCAGCGTCGTTGTAAATCAAAATAGCGTTGAGTAAGTGCATGAATAGCGCTTTTCGAAAAAATATAAACACGGATATTGTTATTCCAAACGCATAAGAAATGCCCATTGCCATTGTAAATAAGGCAACTACAATATTTTTTTGAAATTCAAAATTCCCTAATATGAAATATCGATTTATAAATATTGTATTAAAAAGCAAATATAGGAAAGAGGTGTAAAAGAACGTTTGATTTCCCATAACAAGTTTAAATCCAGATTGTGATTTGTCTTTTACAATATTGTACGGTAAACCTCCTAGACGATAGGCTACGTAAACCGCAGTGCGGTATCCAACGAATGATATTTTACTTGGCATTTTTTATTGTCAATTTTTAAACTCTTTGCAGTGTTGTATTTGATGTCCACCTGAACAGTTCGCAGACTTTACTACGGAATATTCAAAGTCCTACATTAAGTAAACTCTCTCAATGTGACCCCCAGTACGATATACAAAGAGCGATATTTTACTTGTCATTTCTACTGCTGTTATTAAATTCTGCACAATTCTACACTTGATGTCTACATAAGCAATCCGAAGACATTACTACAAATTTCCCAATTCCCTACATTAAATGCATAAAAGTTAAACATGAAGTTCCTATTATTTTCCGAGAATTAAGCCTTCCAATTTTCTAGTGACTAAACTTTTTTACTCGAGGTAAATCCATTAAATCTGTAAGCTAATAAATATTTCAACTGCTACCTTACACGAATTTCATTTTATCAGGTATTTGGTGCTTTGCTTACCAAAAGTTTTGCTTTTGAACTTGACATCAGATTGAATTTGAAACCCATAAACTGTAATTTGCTCTAAATTACTACCGCGAGTTGTACACTATAATCAACAGTTGCAGTAAATCTAAATGCTAAATTGTATTCTTAGTTCGAAAATATGTAAAAGGAGTCCTTGTATATATTTTGTACATGTAAATCTGTATATTTGTATAAGCGGTAATATTTCCAGACGTCTTATTAAGCATGAAAAGGCAATTTAAATTGCCTTTACTTCCGCTTACTACTATTAGTTTCAAGAATTTGTTTTAAATAAATTCAGCTAAATTTGAATATTTTTCATAGACTGATATTTATTCATGTAAAATCAATCTCTTACATTTGCTCGCCGTACAATGTGTCAATCGTAAGTTCATAAAAACGCCGATACCACTAGTAAGCATATTCTAAACATTAACATGAAATGATCGGTATTGCTGACGAATACTATCAACAAATGTATACAGACGAACTTTACGAAATATAAAAGCATTGACGTACACAATAATTTGTTTACTTATACCGGAAAAAAGAATATACATGTGTACATTTATAGTGAGCATAGCCCGGCGCTAACACTGGCCAACCCACTTTCCACCAACTTTGTCGAGTGAGCTAGTTGACCCACCAACTACACACCAACTTTGTCGAGTGAGTGAGTAGACCCACCAACTAAACACCAACTTTGTCGAGTTAGTGAGTAGACCCACCAACTAAACACCAACTTTGTCGAGTTAGTGAGTTGACCCACCAACTACATACCAACTTTGTTTGGTGGAAGATAAGACGCACCAACAAGCCACCAACTCTTAAGTGATCGAAAATTAGCACACCCTCTACCAACCAACAGGGCAGGAAGCACAAGTCAGTACGCCAACTACTTACCAACTCTCTACTGAGTAGCAGTAGGTACACCAACTACCAACCAACTCTCTACTGAGTAGCTGTACGTAGACCAACTACCAACCAACTCTGTACTGAGTAGCAGTACGTAGACCAACTACCAACCAACTCTGTACTAAGTAGCAGTAGGTAGACCAACTACATGCCAACTACCACCAACCATAACCAACTACCACCAACTCATGTGCACTAATTTGTTATGTTTATGACGATACCAACTGCAAACTACTATGTGATTATGAGTTAACCTAACAGCTGTTAAGTGAATGCTATGGGATATAGACATGAATGACTGTAACTATTATGCTAGTATGCATGTCTACCCTTCAGTAACTAATAAATATCATGGCAGTTAACTAGTCTACAACACACTATCTTTCGCAAAATTGCTTGATGAATTAATTTGTGAAACCAAGAACATAATTTAAACAGAAAAATAAACACATTTTTATTTTTAGAAACTGAATATTATAACAATGTATCATAAAGAACGAAATAATAACAAATAATAACATAATAAATATAAAGAAATAATAACAAATGATAACACAATAAATATCACAAAGAAATAAATAATAAATAATAACATAATAAATATCATAAAGAAATAAATAATAACAAATGATAACATAATAAATATCATAAAGAAATAATAAATAATAACAATAAATATAAAAATCAATAACAACAGATCAATAATAAATAGTTCACAGTATTACAAGTGACATAATACAAAAAAATCCAAGATAATGAAAAATCACAAGGGAATGCACTAATCACTTTTAAGAAATGGTAAACGGTAATCACGATACAGCAAAACTTGTTCGAGTCGTTCTGGTGTTAAAGAAGACCTTCTGGCACGAAGAATGGAACCAGCTATTGAGAATAAACGTTCGACGTCACCACTAGACGCGGGAACTCCCAAATAGATTCTGGCCAATCCAGCAAGAACAGGAAACCGTGAAGAGTTTTCTTTCCAAAAAAGAAGAGGGTCGCATTCCTTTGCTGAAGCCGCTTCTTCAAGGTATATCTCAAGTTCTGTTTTCGGAGCAGATTGTGCTGGTGCTAAGGTATCCAAAAACGAGAACAGGTCCTTCTTTTTTCTCCCTTGGGTAGAAACTGGTTCGGTTGTAACTGCTCCTGATGATGATGGATTCTCTACAACATGCACCTCAGATCTGAAAGCAAAAAAAAACAAAATAATTACTACATTGATATAACATGCATAGCCATAAATTTCAAACACCACAAAAGAATGTCCTAGAAAATATAAACAAAGTAAGAATTTTACCTAGCGTCGTTATAAATATCCTGAATGGCTTGAAGAGCAACTTCCCTAGATGGAGGTGAAAACGAAGTAGATAAGGAAACACCGAAAACACGAAATTTCATTCTTGGATCCAATATGGTAGCAATGATGTAAGTGGGTTCCAGTAAAGCCGATCCAAACCGTTGTTTTAACTGCTTCAGGAGTATATCTCTCAGAACGGGAAAATAAGTGCATTTTACATTTTCAATTTCAATGAAGGCTTCCAGAAGACTAGGGATGACTAATGAAGAAGTAACTCCGTTGCCCTGAAGGTAGTTGGTTGCTGCATTCATAGGCTCTAGAAGTTCAACAAGTTCTTCCAATTGTGGCTTCATTGATTCAGTAAAGGAAAGTGACGCCCGACTTGTGGAATTTGAAGGTGCACGGATTATATCCAAAACAGCAGCAAAAACATCTTCTTTTAAAATTCTTTTCATTGCATGGAAAACAGAATTCCATCTAGTGGCTCCTGGTAAAAGTAGTCCTCTACGTGATTTGGTTTTTTCTTTAAGCTGATGCATCAAGTTGTTTGAACGACGGAAGTGTAAGATCACTTGGTTTACTTGTTCTATTGCATGTTTTGCAGATGCGTCTTTTTCGATGGCACTTTTCACACATAACTGCAAACTATGTGCGCAGCATCCTAGACGTTCCCAAGTAAAAGTGATAGGATTCGAGTTTTGATCGTTCTGTTCAACTAAAACTTCTTCTTCGTTATCTTGCTCTTCCTCAGAGGAATACTCATCTTCATCAATAGTTTGAGTTATGGGTATCCAATTTCCACTGAAAATTGTTGTTAGATTAAAAGCAGCTATCATATTGCTTGCATTGTCAGCCATCACTTTTCCAACTTGCAATGATTTGATATTTCGACGTTTCAGTATGGCCCTCACTATTGCTTCAATGTTTCTGCCGGTATGACTTTCTGGAAACTGTTGAAATGCCAAACAGCGTTTGTTCAGCTTCCACGACGGCGAAATGTATGATACATTTAATCCCAATATTGAATCCTTCACCCGACTGCTCCAAATGTCCAAAGTTATATGAATAGATTTTGGAGGAAGATCTGTTAGATGTCTTGAAAGGGATGGTAAAACGTGTTTGTTGAATTCCTCGTCCAAGTGTCTTGCAACGGTTCTGGAAGTGTAGCAGCTGACAGTGGGATTCAGTTTTGTTACAAAATTTTGAAATCCAACTCCTTCCAAAATAGAGAGGGGAAGTCCATCCAAGGCGACGAGGTCAAGAACTGCTTCTCGGAACCATTTTTGAGATGTTGCTTTGTAAGTTGGTCTTTTCGGAACAGAGAAATGATGCAATAAAGTGGACGTTGCAGGTTCTGCTCTCTTTGTGTCAATCGAAATTTTGTGAGCCGTCTAAAAATTAAAAATGTCAAACAGCTGGACCAGGTTCAGGAAGCCAAACAGCAGGACCAGGTTCAGGAAGCCAAACAGCAGGACCAGGTTCAGGAAGCCAAACAGCAGGACCAGGTTCAGGAAGCCAAACAGCAGGACCAGGTTCAGGAATCGAAACAACAGGACCAGCTTCAGGAAGCCAAACAGCAGGACCAGGTTCAGAAAGCCAAACAGCAGGACCAGGTTCAGGAATCCAAACAGCAGGACCAGGTTCAGGAATCCAAACAACAGGACCAGGTTCAGGAATCGAAACAACAGGACCAGGTTCAGGAAGCCAAACAGCAGGTTCAGGAGTCAAAATAATACTAATTATTTAACACGTAAATTTTCTCCTTTTATACCCGATTCAGAAAGCGCAACGCAGTGTACGAGGTTGCGTTCTATTTTTAGCCTGTAAATACGCCCCTTCACTTTACGCAGTGGTGGAGCTATTTTAATCCGATTAAAGAAAGTCGTACACGTGGCTTAGTGAGTAGAGTACCTAAGCCATAGCACAGTAGTACACGTACACCATTTCTCTACATATTTGAAGTACCCGACGCAGCTCGCTGCTCTCATTGGCTATGTAGATCTACTAATCTAAATAACTGCACCCTATTGGTTGGTTTGGTACCTTAAAAATTAAAAACGATTTTTGACATTACCAAAGTACTCCACACACTAGAAGTCTTGTAAATTACACAATATTTCCAGCATGCTGTTCACACATGGATATTAGGGGTAAGTGTACTACAATAAAATATTAAGTCATCACCCTAGAGTATAAATGGTCATTTGCCAACCAACCACCTATATAAAATACAAAAGTTGTAAAATCAACTACCTTCTCTCATTGTAAGTTGAAGCACAAAATAACCACCAACTTAGTTGAGTACAGAAGCAGTCCCCCAACTACCCACCAACTAACCACCAACTTTGTTGAGTATAGAAGCAGTCTCACCAACTAGCCACCAACTTTGTTGAGTGTGTGAGTTGAACCACCAACTAGCCACCAACTTTGTTGAGTGTGTGAGTTGAACCACCAACTAGCCACCAACTTTGTTGAGTGTGTCAGTTGACATACCAACTAGCCACCAACTTTGTTGAGTGGATGAGTGGACCAACCAACTATCCACCAACTCCGTTGACTTTATGAGTTGGTACATCAACTAATCACCAACTGTGTAGTATTTATGAGTAGGCACACCAACTACCTACCAACTACCACATGTGTCTAATGTCCCCCACCAACCACCAACCAACTTTCGTCGGGTAAAAAGGGCAGTGGACCCACACTCTTGCCAACTCCAACTCATTTGAGTTGGTGGGCGCCGGGCTATGATAGTGAGTAGTTTAAAGAGGATAGCTATAAAACATTATTTGCTGTCTTCATATGGTATTAAAAGTTTGCTTTCGTACTTTGTGTATTGATTTAGTTCTGACTCGGCAGAAAATGTTGTAGGCAGGCTAAAGAATGTATTTTGCAGGGGAAGCATTTTTTCAATGGAATGTAAATTTGAATAATGTTAATACTCTAAATGTTTTGAAAGAAAGAAGAAATATGTAAATATCATGCATTTATAGTAACTGCTATTTTGTTTTACTAAATTTTACCACAATTTGCGAGTTCTTTATGATTTTATGCAAAATCGGTTACCACCATAAAGGACCGTATAACAAGATAAAATTTAAAATAAAATAAGAAGTTTAGCAAGTGCAATTAACACCCTTTCGAGAAACACAATGGGATCTAAAGTTTTGATGCCTGCCAACCTGCAGCTTTGACATGAATTTCTAAATTTCCAAAAGGGTCTTAAATCTATTTGAGCCTTAAATGGTGTTTTCCAGGTACGTATTGCATTTAGAGTGCCCTTATCCATCCTAGATGTGAACAATGAAGTGAGAAACCAGAAGGTTGTGGTACCGCTCCCTGCAAGCAGAAAACTGACTACCCTTAGAACATTTGGTTGTTTGAAGGCAACGTAGTACATGAAAGGAGAACAGATATTGTTAACGATGTTCGTCGCATGGAACATTATGGCAAGGATATCATTAAATATATTCACTGTTATTTGAATCGTTCTATAATTTAGACGAACATTTGTACATAACTCCATAGCAGCTTTTCGATCATAGCATTCAAGAGATGAATGGGAAAATCTGCAAGATAGGAAATACACAATTTAATTTTGATGAGCGTGAAGCAAAAGTTTTACTTGATAAATGACAGATGTATAATTATTGTGCTAAAAAGTAAATACATTCAAATTGGGAGTATAGAGTGTGCACAGAGTGCATGCATTGTTGAAAATTATTGAGAACTTACGACATATATCCAAAAATATCTTTTAATCCAATGCAAATGCTTGTAGAATAGGCTATGTAGAAAAATCCCATAGTAATGCAACTTTTCCACAGTATCCACAACGTAAGGAAGGAGCTTAGAAGGATGTAGACCCAATTTATTTGCTCCTCAGATAGAATAGAAGTAAAATACTGAAAACTTTGAGGTAAAACTATAGCGTGGATGGAATACCAAATTGAAACTGATGCAACAAAGGCAAGATCTAACACATGGGAAAATTCCAGCAGTTTCTCCATTTTCAAATTCACGGGGAATATGCTTTTTGCTGAAACCACGTAAAATGAAAATAATAATAAATGATTTACTTATCTACCAAACAATTATACAGGTCATTCACACATTAATATTTGCTAACAACGTCTTCACAAAATAAATGAATTTTAATGTATCTAAAAGGAATATTAGATTATTATCCTGTATAAATATATAAATAATTTGTAACAAATAAACACCTTTGAAAGCTTACCGTAGGAATCGGCAGTGTCGTTGTAAACCAAAATAGCGTTTAGTAAATGCATGAATGGCACTTTTCGAAATAATAAAAACACGGATAATAGTATTCCAAACGTATATGCAGTGCACATTGGAATTGTAATTAATGCAGCTAAAACATTTTTTTGAATTTCATCAAAATTTCCCAAGATGAAATATCGACTTATAAATATTGTGTTGAAAAGCAAATATAGGAACGAGATGTTAAAGAACATCGGATTTCCCATAACAAGTTTAAATCCAGAACGTGATTGGTCTTTTACAATATTATACGGTATAGCTCCGACACGATAGGCAATGTAAGCCGCATTACGGTATATAACGAATGATATTTTACTTGGCATTTTATATTGTCAATTTTTGAAATCGTTGCAGTTTTATATTTGATGTCGATCTGAACACTTTACAGACTTTACTGCGAAGTTTTTCAAACGCATACATTAAATACGGTAACATGTACTTTAAAATTATACGGAACTCCCTGTTATTTTCCCAAAATCAGATTCCGGTTACTAAGCCCAAACCACTTTTACAATTATAGAAAATAAACTAATATTTCAACATATATTTTTTTCGTTTCGCATTACGTTTTTGAACATTGGAATAGATAAACCAAATCTTACATAAAAATTACACCGACATGTTATTTGTGTTTAGATTGTAACCCATATTTATGCCCTATAATTTACGTACGCATTTTTATAGCTCAAGAAAATCTAACAGGAGTCGGCGATAACAATGTCTACAGACATAAAAATGTTGCAATTATAGGTATTGGTACAGGCGGAAATTTCTTTTCCAAATTTTGCAATATATATTCTAAAGCTGCTTAAATGGCTATTGCATCTGGATTGTATAAATAAATAAAACACTTCTATGCCTTCCAGATTCTTGTACAAATACCACAAAAATTAAAGCGTTAATGTTCAATACGTTGCTTCCATAACATAAAATCAATCAAATTAACTTGACTTAAAAGAGGATGGCACACGTAAATTGGCATGTATTAATGATACTAATATTTTTGCTTACAATGTATACTGATTTTAAAGTGTGGATTTTATTGCTGGCAATGTTCTAAACAGAGTTAGACAGTGTATTTAAAAAATAAAAGCATTTTCTCAATAACATGCAATTTCGTAATCTTTTTACTTTAAAAATCTAATAAATGGGTAACTAAATTGAGTATGAAACGTATATTTAAGTGCCTCCATTTGGATGCCCGCGGGTTTGGCAAAGGACCATTTGGCAAAAACTTTCTTTTCGCAAATTCCTGAATTTTGTCTCCAAAAGAGCAAAAATTTGGCAAAGTCGACCGTTGGGCAAGTTGGGCTAAACGTTATTTTAGCACTGATGTTTTCAAATTCACACATGGATTTTAAGCAAGTAAGCATTTTCTACAGTTTCTTCAACTTGTGTTATCGCTGCAATTTACTTTGTGAATCTATTTACCAGCAAATGCAAGTCAATCATGAAATTTAAGTCTAGCTTTGAATTATGCAAGGCATGTAAATCATGTCTATCTTAACTGTCATTTCATTTTAAAGTGCATAAACTGAATATTAGTTCCCTTTTGCAATGGCAGAAGTCACATACATTTTCATCTCACAAACGCTATATATAAATACAGTAACGTACGTATAGTCTCGCCGTCTCGCCAACTAACTGAACTGACTATAACTGATTTTCAATAAAAATTTTACACAATGTACTCCATTTGCCAAACGGTTTGTTTTCTTTGCCAAACGGACTGGTCGTCCTTACCAATTAGCCCTTGGACAGCAAAAATTGTGTTGCCAAAAGATCATTTGCCAAACACACCTTCCTTGGTTAACAGTAGAAATAGTAATAAAGATATGATACTGTATAATTTACTATAATTAGGTAGACAATTCAAAGTAATTCTGTTTGCTTACTATACTAGAGTAGAATTAGTATAGTTCAAGGGAAAAAGTATTACAAAATTGAATAAATTTATTGTAATAAAGGACAATTTTTTGACGTTGCTGCAATCATCTTTTACCGCTATTATTCCATAATTTACTTACTTTATATTGCAAAGTGGTATTCTAAATAATTTTAAGTTTTCTAGAAAATTGTTTACAATTGTTATAACTACGCTAAGGATTTAAAATAAGATTAGCATTTTGGTCAAATGGATGAGTACTCCTTTGACAAACAAAATTGCATCCAAATTTTTGACACCATATAATCGACAGCTGCGGCATGACCTCTGAAATTTGAGAAAATGTTTTGCATTTATTCTCACATTTTCATTAAATGGTTCGCTCCAGCTATTTATTGCAGCTTTTGTGGCTCTGTCCAACAGAGCTATGAACATGATCGCAATAAACCAGTAGATCGTGGCATTGCTACCTAAATTTAGAAATGTAACCGATTTCAATGTGTTTCGTTGGTTTAATGCTAGATAATAACACAAGGGAGCAGATATACTATTAATAATGTTCAGCGTTTTGTATAAGATTTCAGATACATTATTGAACATAATAGTAATAATTTGAATCGCTCTGAAATTAATGCAGACTTTTTTACACAACTTAGCTGCAGCTTCATGATTATAGCAATCCATTGACAAACGGGAAAATCTATAAAAATAAAATTTATGTAGAATAGTTTTCATTAGGAAAAAGTTGTCTTATATTTTTCTCGTTTCCCAATTTCTCTCTTTTTCAAAATTGGCAAGGAAATTTTGCCCACGAAACATGGCTACTAATATATCTTAATATTTCATGGTATAAAAATACATTAAAAATATTTGGTACTTACATCATGTATCCGAAGACATCTTTCAAGACAGCAACAATACTAGTGGATAAGCAGGTGTAGAAGAATACGAAGGTAACGACAGCTTTAGAATTAATCCAAAGCATACTACTACCACTTAGAAGTATGAAGACCCAATGCATTTTGTCTTCGGAAAGAAGAGATGTAAAGTAGTGCAGATGACGAGGTGCCACTAATGGGTGTAGAGTAAACAAAATCAATGTGGACGATGCAAACCCAACACTCATCAATATGGAATACTCAAGTAGTTTCTCCATTTTCAAATTTACGGCCGATTGTCTGTTTTCTGAAACATTGCAATGTAAAATATAAAATAATGTAATATGATATATACCTAACGGAAAAGCACTGAAGCGATTCTAATATGCCCATTTGCCAATAAAATTTGTTTGGATATCTGGGAACAGGTAAAATATTATTTACAAATAGTACATTAGTTCATGTCTTTTTTTTCAATTTTTCTCAGTTGGAAATACTCTACTTACCATTTGGCATTTTTAACCAGATATTTTTTAAAGTTAGAAATAACTGAAAAATGGCAAATTTCGGTAAATGTAGCTACATTCATGAATTTTTGTACATGTGGTTATCGAAATTCTGAAAACTTACCATGCGAGTCTGAACTATCATTGAAAATCAAAATTGTATTGAGTAAAATAAAGACATCTCTCTTTCGGAGGTATAAGAACATGGAGAAAAGCAGCGTCACAACGTAAGCGATGCACATGGCGAGAGTAGAAAACGCTACAAAAATTTCACCAGATTTTAGCTTTCCGAAGATGAAATTTCGGCTAAGAAATAATATATAAAATACCAAATAAAACGAGGAAAAATAAAAGGATCTAGGATTTCCTACAATAAGTTTAAACCCCGATTCCGATTTGTCTCTTTTAATATTATATGGTATTGCACCAATATGGTAAGCTAAATAAGCTGTACTACGGTATATAGCGAAAGAAATTTTACTTGGCATTTTTGCAAAAATTTTGTTAGGTCTGTTTAGGGCAATATTCATTGACTACATAAGGGCATTCAATATCATTGGAGCTTCTTAAATACGATAGATTTAAATGCCAAAACAGCAATTTTAATAAGGCACACAGGATTATATATTATTTTACAACCTTTAGCAACCCCATAATCTAAATTTAAATAATTGCACCACTAAACAAATGGAAAGGATGGACTAGCCTTTTACTTAGCAATCATCCACACTAAATAAACATTGTACTTACCTATTGGCACTTACCTATTGGCGCCAATTCATGTTCCCAAGCAAATAAAATTTGAATACCTAAAATAGAACAGTTAAGGCTATGCTGGCATGCAATTATTGTAAATTATAAAAAATAGGGCAAAGCTATTTATTAGGTAGTGAAAAATGAACTCAAAAATTACAAATGCGAATATATTGTTTCAGACCGTGGGGTTGGATTGATCACAAAAATTGAAGAGTCACCTAATGGAAGAAGGGATAGGAATTTCCATGTATTTGCAGTCTTCATACTTCATATTCCCAGTTGGTAACTACAATGCTCTAATTTAATGGAAAGCAATCCTCTAATGGATTACAAGGGATATTCTATAATTATCCACTTTGAAATTAGTGATCTTGAACTTAATTATTATTACAAACCTGAAAAGTATTTAATACTGAATAGGTACTCAGAAACTTTATTAAGAGTAAGAGAGCCCTTTAAAGAGACCGTCTCTAAATGCATTCAAAAATAGATGCTTTGTATCCGTAGTAGTATGTGGATATTCCACTATCGGTTAACCAATGTATGGGTTACTTCAGAACGTGAGAGCACTAAAACCGGCTTTAATGGTGTCGGCTTAGCTTAAGCTGTGCTGTCAAAATCCAATCACTTTTATATGCCTAATTATAACATTATGACTCCCATTGTACTTTAATCTAAGCCAAGCAGCATGAATTGCCTCTAAACACTCATTTGTTCAGTGAGTTAGTGAATCACAAAAGACATGCATGTAATTGCTCAAGCATATAAACCCAGTCAAGTGAATTGACCTGTCTCTGCATTGTATTTTGACATTTGTTCACGCAGCTAGTGAAAGTGTTCCCAAATACCGCATTCTCACTTAAATACAGAAATGGAAATGCAATAAATTAAAACGTAAAACTAGAAAAATTAAACCTACACCATTATTAAGCAAGAATTATTATAATGAGACTTATTTGTTTATAATTTTTTCAAATGGCTTTTTAAAACTAAGCTTTTCTTTCATTGTAGAATCGCGTATAATTAAAATAACTTCGCAAATAATAATTAGTTATTTCATGTACCTAAAAATAGAATTTTCTGCAAAGTCACATAAATAATTTGGATGATAATTAATCCTTTGTATAATATTTCCGTTTTATCAGAGGAGCATTTATGGCAAAATACATAAGTAGCTCGATCATTACTAATAATGTTTATTATTGGTTACAGTTTGTTGCTTGGCTTGAATGAAAGGGACAAGGAGAAAGGAGTTTATTATTCCTGTAACTGGGTCACAAGATCCGTGTAGACCTAAGCAAGACAGGAATGCAGAGGTACTTCAAGGACCTCGAAAGTGGAGCACAAGCACGGTTTAAGATTCTTGGCCACAGACAGAAATTGTAAATATTGGATTTAAATTCTAATTTAAGATGCCATTGTCGTCAGAACTGCCGATTCAGAAGAAAGTCAGTTCATTCACAGTTCTCAGCAGAAGTTGTCACCAATCTGAAATTACTAAGCAAAGAAGAAATACACCGTCAATCAATACTTCCACTCATATTAATTTTCCGATGTCGAAAATTTTTATTGTGATACTTCAGTAATTTGTGTGTGTGTGCATTTTGTGTGCTGTACACTTTTTGAGGATTATGAAAATTCTGGTATGTGCCCATTCTTATCCATTTTTTATTAGAATTCTATTAACTTATCGGCTTTGTAAGTCGTATTATTAAATGTAGCCATATTTCAAATTTGTTTCCGAAAGTTTACATGAAAATACGGTTTACTATGCAGTAACAGTCCTAAAGGAAAAAAATTGTAATAATTACTCCACTCAGTCTGAGGGAGCAAATTATATGTCTAATATATAGGTTTATGCCCTAATACTTCATTCACCATAATTCTTCTGAAGTTTTCAAGTATTCCTATTTCCCATAAGTTTTTGGATAATGATGAGAAATAATGACAAATTTAAAAAATGGGAAAAATTAAAAAAAATTGATCACAATATTTCCTTCATTTCTGACGGCTCTTTATTATGCACCTATTTTTAATTTTCCCAGCGTTCTCCGTTACAGTTACCCTACAGTTTTTTTAATTTGTAAAGCAATGCTTACATTACACTTTTCTTCGTTTTTTAAATCAAACTTGGAAATGAAGTAAAAAAGAGATAGTGCTCAACCAACTTATTTGTCGTTGGGGTTTTTGGCTCCCTTAAAACCTTGAATATTTTGTTACTTTGAATCTTATAGTTTAACTGATTTAATCATATGTAGGTAGGATATTATAAAACAAAAATTATGATTTTTATTGTTTCATTCCGCAGGTTTTGAATATTTTCACGATTGCAATTTTCTCAGATATTTGCAATGGTTATTCCTCATTGTCTCAAAATTTTCTTCGTCGTTATATTTCTGGTTCCAATAACAATGTTGGAAAATACGGCTCCAAGCAAAGACAACCGTCGCCAACTAATTTCTACTCAAATCAATCTCCCAAATTTGTTCCAGCCACGTCCACGGCCCATAGCACCGGTTATCGGGGTGGAATTTCCCCGTCCACCCCCTCTCGTGGTTATTCAAGCCGGCCGTCCACCCCCGCCTTCAGTGGTTTATATTACCCCTGGGGCGCCCATGCCCCCACCCGTAGTGATTATACCTCCAAGAAGACGTCCTCCTACAATTATCATCCAAGGTCCATTCCGCCGACCGCGACGTTTCTTCCGCCGCCCATGAAGAGTAATATTGTAAATGAGGAGGTGCTATCTTCAGCTTCAAATCTATACGGTTCGTCTGCTCCTTCCCAATCACAACAATCAGTAGTAGAAAATCAGAAAGTTGACTTAATTTATACTAGTACTGTTAAACCGCCGACGTATTCCATTTCATTCAGTACCTCCAAATCAGTTGGCCTCGGAACAAACTTTGGAAATCCCTCGTATTCACCGGTCAGTGGCCCAACGACGTCAGGAAGACAGTTCACAGGGGAAAACGGGTCCTCGTACTGGTATGGAGCAAGTGGCAGAGGCGTCGGTGGGCAACCTCGAGGATTGGTCCAGCCCCCACCACCATATTCATCATCACCATCATATTTCGGAGGAGGAGGAAAAAAAGATGAAAGAGAAGGAGAAATCCAAGAATCAAAATTCAACCGCCCAGATGACTCCCAGTGGGAGGGCAAAATGTACCAAGAAATTGCCACAGAGCCACCCAATGAACAAAACCACAAATTATCCACAGAATCATCATTTTCATCATCATTTTCACCATCCTACACCGAAACCCAAGAAAAAAGAGGAGAAACCGAAACCAAAAAAGGAGATGAAACCACAGGATATTCCTCGACCGAGAATTCACCTTCCAATCCCCCTTGGTTGTCTACTGGCAGTACCGGTGTTCCATCCTATACTCCCGAGGAATCATTTGGCATGCTTACTGTCTCTTCCGGGGACTCCCAATCTGATAAGACGACGAAGGGAGATTTCAGAAATGGAAACCAAGGAGGAAGGAACTCTTTCAATTTACTGTAAGTAACTTAACCTAGGAATTTCATTTTCTGTTGTGGTTTGTGGTTTTTTTACATGTAAAATTATTTTCCAACAGTGCAAAAGAAAATGAAATCGAAGTTGGTGCCGAATCGATCGAGTCCAGAACGGTTGTACTCCCTCCTACTAAAAAAGGATTATTTAATTGGAGAAACCCCAGGGGAAACCTCTATGAATTTCAATACACAGTTGATCCAGCAGTAGAAGGTACTGAAAAAAACAGGGAAAGTAAATCTATAAAAAGCAAGGGAAGTTTTTCAAATTCAAGTCCTTCTGCAAATGAGTCTCCAATTCGTATTGTAGTTACTGAACAAGAATTCTTGAAAGAATTAAAATCTTTAGAATCTGAACCGGAATCGCATCAAATTCAGCATTCTTCCTCAGACATAGACACACCATTCTTCAATCAAGAAAACGATAATGGTGAATACAGTACCTATTCATCAGTACTCTCTCCAAATGATATTCAAGATTTATTTCGTCTTCAGGACACATTTAAAAATTCCAATGAGGTATGGAGTGATAGTACAAGGAAAATATCTCCCTCTCAATCTTCTAAAAAGAATAAGAGAATATTGAAAACTACTACAGAAATCCCTACGATATTCGTCAATTTCGAAACGAAAGAGCCCTCCTTCTTTCCAGTGCCTAGTCCTCGTTCTTTTTCTTCAAAAAATCAAGGCGATTCAAATTACATCAAAACTAATGCGGGTCGTACTACTCCATACTCAAATCCAAGCAATAATGAAAATTTAAAACCGAAAAAAGTATCCTATGCTTTTCGTCATCATTCATATTCAAAATCCCATTCCGAAGATATTAACCCAAATTTTGATGACCAACCAACCATTAAATCCTATAGTCAACGACAATTCAAACGATAACACAACCTGACTACTAATACCGTTTCATCTGCAATTTCATAAGAAAATTCAATTCTAACTCGGCAACTCCAATCCTTCCTTACCACTAATAAGGAGTCTTTTCAATAGAATGTGGATAACAAGGGAGGCTCGGAAATTGGAATTGAAATCGGAAATTTCTACCAGAAATTGTTAACAATTATCGTTTCTGATAATTACGATTTATTTTAAGTGGTCTTTTGTACTGATTTGAATATGGAGCTAATGTATTGTTGATCGTTATTAATTTTAAATATTATACAAATTAGCAAGTGCTTTTGCAGCTTGTCGTTAAGTTTTATTGTAGGCTGAACTATGATATTTAACCGACCAACAGATAATAATTATTTTTCTTTTTACAATGTTAAAATACTTTATTATTACATGTCATCAATAAAGTAATGTACAGTATATTTAATATAGATGAATAAAGAAGTGTACAATAATAATGTTTTGCAAACACGATTCTACACGATTTTACATGGAACGTAATAATACATAACCCATCCCAATAGATGAGTTAATATTTATGTCAAATACACTTTTACCGCACGCTTGTATAAGGCTTACATGTTTTTAGTATTACCTTATAGTTTCAGTAGTTGTATAGTGTTAGGCCCATCTCGCTTTCTGATACATACATGAAATGAGATTCGCAAGAAGTGTAGGGAGTATGACGAGCTTTAGTATTTTAGTAACAGATTTGGTTATTATTACTCAGTATACGTTTCCCCTATTTTCAACAGTTTAACCGATTTTATTAATAATTGTACTTAATGTAATAAACAGGATGCTCAGTGCACTTCAATGACTCTCCAAACCATGAATAAATAAACCAGTGCAACACTGCAAAAGGAAGTATCGTAGGCGAAGTATTACAGTGGGCAATGATTCAATGTATCAATTGACAACAAAAACATTGGACAGCGAATACTAATTGACAGAGTCAGCTAAAGGGAAAGTTTTATAGTTAGCTAAAGACTTATACTGGAATTACGATTCTTGGGAGTTGTGGTATTTAAGGGAAATGTTGCAATGTAGCCGTGGGAAAATGTAACTTGAATTCTGATTCATTCGCGCTGTACTTTGATACAATTTTGCAACCTGCATACACAACTCGTCTGTTAATACATGGGACTGTAAGCTCTATATTTGGGAATCTATTTTTGGAAAAGGTTGACAGATTGACACCATCTTCGAACTTCGAACTTAGACTCACATTGGACCTTGATGGTCCTAAGCTAGATGTGTTCCAAGTTTGAAGTCATTCTCCCAATCCGCTCTGAAGTTATGAAGCTCGGACAGACGGACGGACCGAAAGACATGACATTTACATAAAGTATCTACGCTACTTAATAAAAGGAGAAGAATCTGTTTTACGGGCAAAGGGAAGAACGCCGACAGCAGACAGGAAGTTCGCCGACACACCCCTAAAACTCAACCAAATGACCCAATGACCCCATGACATGACCAAACACGTGACCCTCAACAATTTTGTCCATTGCCGACAGAACCGGAAACCACAGGAAGTAGGGCAAATGCCCGCCGACAGTAGCAAACACACGGTCGACAGTAGCAAACCCACGGCCTACAGTACCGTAGCACCTGCCGACAATGTTTTCCATGCAATATTATAGCCCACAACTTAGATACAGTACTGCTAATAGCGCAAACAGTACTTCTATTAGCGCAGACAGTACTGCTAATAGCCAAAACAGTACTTCCAATAAACCAGGCAGTACTTCCAATAGCATAGACAGCACTTTTAATAGCACAGACAGTGGTGCGAATAACGCAAACAGTGGTGCGAACAGCGCAGACAGTGGTGCGAATAACGCAAACAGTGGTGCGAACAGCGCAGACAGTGGTGCGAGCAGCGCAGACAGTGGTGCGAACAACGTAAACATTTGTGCGAACAGCGCAGACAGTGGCGCGAATAGCGCAGACAGTGGTGCGAACAGGGAAGACAGTGGTGCGAGCAGCGCAGACAGTGGTGCGAGCAGCGCAGACAGTGGTGCGTGCAGCGCAGACAGTGGTGCGTGCAGCGCAGACAATGGTGCGAGCAGCGCAAACAGTGGTGCGAGCAGCGCAGACAGTGGTGCGAGCAGCGCAGACAGTGGTGCGAACAGCGATGACAGTGGTGCGAACAGCGCAGACAGTGGTCCAAACAGCGCAGACGGTGGTGAGAATAGCGCAGACGGTGGTGCGAACAGCGCAGACAGTGGTGCGAGCAGCGCAGACAGTGGTGCGAACAACGTAAACATTTGTGCGAACAGCGCAGACAGTGGCGCGAATAGCGCAGACAGTGGTGCGAACAGGGAAGACAGTGGTGCGAGCAGCGCAGACAGTGGTGCGAGCAGCGCAGACAGTGGTGCGTGCAGCGCAGACAGTGGTGCGTGCAGCGCAGACAATGGTGCGAGCAGCGCAAACAGTGGTGCGAGCAGCGCAGACAGTGGTGCGAGCAGCGCAGACAGTGGTGCGAACAGCGATGACAGTGGTGCGAACAGCGCAGACAGTGGTCCAAACAGCGCAGACGGTGGTGAGAATAGCGCAGACGGTGGTGCGAATAGCGCAGACGGTGGTGCGAATAGCGCAGACGGTGGTGCGAATAGCGCAGACGGTGGAGCGAATAGCGGAGACGGTGGTGCGAATAGCGCAGACAGTGGTGCGAACAGGGAAGACAGTGGTGCGAACAGGGAAGACAGTGGTGCGAACAGGGAAGACAGTGGTGCGAGCAGCGCAGGCAGTGGTGCAAGCAGCAAAGACAGTGAAGCGAACAGCGCAGACAGTCGTGCGAACAGGGAAGACAGTGGTGCGAGGAGCGCAGACAATGGTGCGAGTAGCGCAAACAGTGGTGCGAGCAGCGCAGACAGTAGTGCGAGCAGCGCAGACAGTGGTGCGAACAACGTAAACATTTGTGCGAACAGCTCAGACAGTGGTGCGAACAGCGATGACAGTGGTGCGAACAGCGATGACAGTGGTGCGAACAGCGCAGACAGTGGTGCGAACAGCTCAGACAGTGGTGCGAGCAGCGCAGACAGTGGTGCGTGCAGCGCAGACAGTGGTGCGTGCAGCGCAGACAATGGTGCGAGCAGCGCAAACAGTGGTGCGAGCAGCGCAGACAGTGGTGCGAGCAGCGCAGACAGTGGTGCGAACAGCGATGACAGTGGTGCGAACAGCGCAGACAGTGGTCCAAACAGCGCAGACGGTGGTGAGAATAGCGCAGACGGTGGTGCGAATAGCGCAGACGGTGGTGCGAATAGCGCAGACGGTGGTGCGAATAGCGCAGACGGTGGAGCGAATAGCGGAGACGGTGGTGCGAATAGCGCAGACAGTGGTGCGAACAGGGAAGACAGTGGTGCGAACAGGGAAGACAGTGGTGCGAACAGGGAAGACAGTGGTGCGAGCAGCGCAGGCAGTGGTGCAAGCAGCAAAGACAGTGAAGCGAACAGCGAAGACAGTGGTGCGAACAGCGCAGACAGTCGTGCGAACAGGGAAGACAGTGGTGCGAGGAGCGCAGACAATGGTGCGAGTAGCGCAAACAGTGGTGCGAGCAGCGCAGACAGTAGTGCGAGCAGCGCAGACAGTGGTGCGAACAACGTAAACATTTGTGCGAACAGCTCAGACAGTGGTGCGAACAGCGCAGACAGTGGTGCGAACAGCTCAGACAGTGGTGCGAACAGCGCAAACAGTGGTCCGAACATCGCAGACACTTGTGCGAATAACGAAGTTAGTAGTGGGAACATTGTAGACACTAGTGCAAATAGCGCGGATAGTAGCAGGAACAGCGCAGACAGTGGTGAGAACAGCGCTAACTGTATTGGGAACGGATAAGACAGTAGAGGGAACAGCGCACACAGTAAATAATCTGCCGCAGACAGTAATAACTACATTGCCGACAGTAGAATAATACCTGCCGACAGTACTTTTGAGGATGTATTATTATGCAAAGTTTAAAAACACTACTACTTACAGCGCAGACAATGGTTTGACAGCGCTGACGGTTGGAAAAGACCGCAGAAAGTAAAGGGAATAGGACAAAAGTAAATACACAACCGACAGTGGTAAACACACGGCCGACAGCAGTAAATATACGGCCGACAGTAGGAAATATGGCCGAGTGTAATAAACACACGGGCGAGAGTAATGTAGACCAGCCGACACAGTGCTTTCCAAGCATTAGTGTAACCCACAACTCAGATACATTACTGCAGCCAACGCAGACAGTAGTCGGACCAGCGCATTACTTGTGCAAACAGCTTAGACACTTGTACGAACAGCGTTAACACTTGTGCGAACAGCTCAGATACTTCTGCGAACAGCGCAGATACTTTTTCCGAACAGCGCAGATACTTTTGCGAACAGCGCAGTCACTTTTGCGAACAGCGCAGTCACTTTTGCGAACAGCGCAGTCACTTTTGCGAACAGCGCAGTCACTTTTGCGAACAGCGCAGTCACTTTTGCGAACAGCGCAGACAGTAGCTCGAACACTTGGCGAATAGCCTCGATAGTAGTGGAACATCGCAGTCACCTAGCGAATTGCCTCGATAATAGTGAGTACATCGCAGACACTTGGCGAATAGCGCAGATAGTAATGGGAACAGCGCAGACAGTAGCGCAAACATCGCAGACAGCAGCGCGAACATGGCAGACAGTAGGGTGAACATGGTAACAGCGCAGAAAGTTGTACGAACAGCGTAAACACTTGTGCGAACAGCGCAGACACTTGTGCGTACAGTGCACATACCTGTGCGAATATCGCCAATAGTAGTGGTAACATACCGCAGACAGGAAATACATTGCCGACAGTAGGCTAATACCCGCCGACAGTACTTTTGAGGATGTATTAAAATGCAAAGCTTAATTACACTACTACTCACAGCGCAGACGGAGGTTTTACAGCGCTGTCATTTGGGTAAAAGAAGCAGACAGTATAGAGAATAGCGCTGGAAGTAATAAAAATACCGCAGACAGTGGTGAACACACGGCCGACAGTAGTAAACACACGACCGACAGTAGTAAACACGCGACCGACAGTAGTAAACACACGACCGACAGTAGTAAGCGCACGATCGACAGTAGTTAAACACACGACCGAGAGCCGACAATGCTTTCCAAGCATTAGTATAACCGAAAACTCAGATACATTACTTTTGAACATATACATTTTTGCCAATACAGTCTGCGCTATTCCGACTACTGTCTGCGTTGTTCTCAATACAGTGAGCGCTATTCCGACTATTGTCTGCGCTGTTCCCAATACAGTCAGCGCTATTCCGACTATTGTCTGCGCTGTTCTCAATACAGTCAGCGCTATTCCGACTATTGTCTGCGCTGTTCCCAATACAGTCAGCGCTGTTCCGACTATTGTCTGCGCTGTTCCCAATACAGTCAGCGCTGTTCCGACTATTGTCTGCGCTGTTCCCAATACAGTCAGCGCTGTTCCGACTATTGTCTGCGCTGTTCCGACTATTGTCTGCGCTGTTCTGACTATTGTCTGCGCTGTTCCGACTATTGTCTGCGCTGTTCCGACTATTGTCTGCGCTGTTCCGACTACTGTCTGCGCTGTTTGTAGTAATTTATCTGAGTTGTGGGTTATACTAATGCCTGGGAAACCCTCTCGACCGTGGGTTTACTACTGTCGGTCGTGTGTTTACTACTGTCGGCCGTGTGTTTACCACTGTCTGCGGTATTTTTATTACTTCCAGCGCTATTCTCTATACTGTCTGCTTTTTTTACCCAACTGTCAGCGCTGTCAAACCTCCGTCTCCGCTGTGAGTAGTAGTGTATTTAAGCTTTGCATTTTAATATATCCTCAAAAATACTGTCGGCGAGCATTAGCCTACTGTCGGCAATGCATTTCCTCCTGTTAGCGGTATGATCCCACTACTATTGGCGATATTCGCACAGGTATGTGCGCTGTCCGCACAAGTGTCTGCGCTGTTCGCACCACCGTCTGCGCTGTTCGCACCACCGTCTGCGCTGTTCCCACCTCTGTCTGCGCTGTTCGCACCACTGTCATCGCTGTTCGCACAAATGTTTACGTTGTTCGCACCACTGTCTTCCCTGTTCGCACCACTGTCATCGCTGTTCGCACCACTGTCTGCGCTGCTCGCACCACTGTCTGCGCTGCTCGCACCACTGTCTGCGCTGCTCGCACCACTGTCTGCGCTGCTCGCACCACTGTCTGCGCTGCTCGCACCACTGTCTGCGCTGCTCGCACCACTGTCTGCGCTGCTCGCACCACTGTCTGCGCTGCTCGCACCACTGTCTGCGCTGCTCGCACCACTGACTGCGCTGCTCGCACCACTGTCTGCGCTGTTTGCACCACTGTTTGCGCTGCTTGCACCATTGTCTGCGCTGCACGCACCACTGTCTGCGCTGCTCGCACCACTGTCTGCGCTATTCGCACCACTGTCTGCGCTGTTCGCACAAATGTTTACGTTGTTCGCACCACTGTCTGCGCTGTTCGCACAAATGTTTACGTTGTTCGCACCACTGTCTGCGCTGCTCGCACAAATGTTTACGTTGTTCGCACCACTGTCTGCGCTGCTCGCACTACTGTCTGCGCTGCTCGCACTACTGTCTGCGCTGCTCGCACCACTGTCTGCGCAGTTCGGACCACTGTCTGAGCTGTTCGCACCACTGTCTGCGCTGTTCGCACCACTGTCATCGCTGTTCGCACCACTGTCATCGCTGTTCGCACCACTGTCTGCGCTGCTCGCACCACTGTCTGCGCTGCTCGCACCACTGTCTGCGCTGTTCGCACCACTGTCTGCGCTGTTCGCACCACTGTCTGCGTTGTTCGCACCACTGTCTGCGTTATTCGCACCACTGTCTGCGCTATTCGCACCACTGTCTGTGCTATTAAAAGTGCTGTCTATGCTATTGGAAGTACTGCCTGGTTTATTGGAAGTACTGTTTTGGCTATTAGCAGTACTGTCTGCGCTAATAGAAGTACTGTTTGCGGAATTAGCAGTACTGTATCTAAGTTGTGGGCTATAATATTGCATGGAAAACATTGTCGGCAGGTGCTACGGTACTGTAGGCCGTGGGTTTGCTACTGTCGACCGTGTGTTTGCTACTGTCGGCGGGCATTTGCCCTACTTCCTGTGGTTTCCGGTTCTGTCGGCAATGGACAAAATTGTTGAGGGTCACGTGTTTGGTCATGTCATGGGGTCATTGGGTCATTTGGTTGAGTTTTAGGGGTGTGTCGGCGAACTTCCTGTCTGCTGTCGGCGTTCTTCCCTTTGCCTGTTTTACGAAACTTTCCTGTACTAATAAATATTAAATTGCGTATCATATTATGACCAAATGTCCTTCATATTTTCCAACTTCAAAATATCTACATGTAACTGGTATAATAAACGTTTGCAAACTAATTGGAATAGGAAATAAGCAAAAGTAAATTATTACTTTAATTACTACTGAATATTATGTATAGTTCACTGTCTTGCATGGTAAATTAAGAAAATGAGTTTTTAACATTTATTAAATTATATTGATAATAGAAATTAAAATATAGGTGACCAAAATTTGTCAGCTCCGGTTACCACTAGTCGAAGTAATTAATGGAATGCAAAGTACATAAAAGCCACAGCAATCTTACTCACTATATTAGTAGAAAACCAATAATTCACAGATTTATCCATATTCGACTTGCCAATTCGTGGAACCCCACGAGCACATTATAAAAGTTTAGACAATTACCTAGTTATCAATTGAAAACAAGAACAAGTAGACTGTTCCATTAGTTTCCTACAACCGCGATAAATAATCTGAGTTAGGTTTTGATTCGTGGTAATCTAAGTTTTCCTTAATTCTATGCTTTAAAATAAGGAAATTGAGTTTAACTGATTGCAAGGGCATAAGAGAATATTAGTTAAGTATAATTGAAATATTGTTGTAATAATGTTTTAAACGATATCAAACTTAGCAGTGAGAGTAGTGCTCCAGAATATTAAAAATGGCTCAGAAAATATTTATGAAATATTTTCTCCTGATCATTATTTTGACAGTTTATTTGAAATACTCCTACGCAGAGAAAGAAGTTAGACGCACATGGTTTTCATCCAAAGGGGTTGAATGTGCATCTCCTTGTTCTACGAAGGGTGAGAACTATCTTTGGTGTCCTCTCGTAAGTTCAAGTTGGGATTATTGTTCCACCAGCCCACTCCTGGATTACAAAGGGAGAAAATGTGAAAATAAATGCGGTCATCATGGGAAGAGCTACGAATGGTGTTGGACCAAAAACGGAGATTGGGGATACTGTTCTAGGGAAGGTTTTGAAGTTTATGTGAAGCATTTCGGTTCAACCACAGGGAAAGAATGCTCTTCAACTTGTGACAAACACCATGGGACCTGGTACTATTGGTGTCGCATAGACAAGTCCAATTGGGACTACTGTTCACCTAATAAAGGACGAAATTACGCAGGGACCAATTGCAAGACTTCATGTGGAAAGGAACAGGGGACTTCTTACTCTTGGTGCAATGATAATAAAGGCAAATGGCAATATTGCTCCCCAGTTGAAACAACAACCAATAATAGTTGCTCAGCCTCTCGTCTAAATTTCCCACCTTCAAGTAAGACAATACTCATAATTTATATATTATACCGGCATTAAAATGTTTTAATAATCCGCATACATCGTGAGAAAATATAAAATGGGAAATACAATATATACTGGGCTGTAAGATTTTTTATTGTCACGATTAATTTTGCTTAAATTAGCTTAAATTGCTTAAAATAAATTGCTTAAATTCGAAAATTACATCCACTGGATTTGTAAATATCCCTTAAATAATTTGTTCTAAATAGCAAAATCTTGTTAAGGTAACCTATTTATATTTTCATTTTCCATTATATGAATATTAAATTAGTATCGTTAAGTATATCATTAAGAATACCTTGTATTTCATTTTCTGCAGTACCATTCAAAATATCTGGCAACAGTGCTCGCATATCAAAACGGATGTCGTCATCAACTGGTGAAAATACTTGGAACGCATACTTAGACGATGAGAATCTTTGCGAAAATTTAGCATTAAATCTTAGAAGAAACACTCCAGGTTTACATGATCTAGAGCCTGAATACGGAGCAAATAATCCAATAAATCTAGTATGGTATTCCGGTGCTGGTGAAAGAAGACGATCTCATATGGTCCATTCAATTATCACTCAACAACATAGAGAATGTCCAAGAAGTAATTTTGGAGCTACTTTTAATAGACAAATGGAATTAATGGATGCACGGCCTACTGGAGATGTAAAAGGACACATCGTTGCAGCCAGACTGTGTGGACCTGCACAGTGGTATAATTTGGCACCGCAAACAAATGCCCTTAATATAAATCGAGACGTTGGGTGGTACCAGAAAGAGGAATGGTTTTCTGAAATGCTTGACCAAATGCCTTGCGTTTATTTGGACCATTGGGTTATGTTGATTTATGATGGAGGAAATCGGAGACCTGAACATTTTCAGTTATGCTATGCTTTTAAAAATGTCGTCACACATCGGGTAATGTTAGGACCTGACACAATGTTATTTCGTAATGAATGAGTAATTGTCATGTTGTTTAAAATATTTTGTTTGATTAGAACTCAATTTTATTGTAACATAACTGGCATTAACCATAGATGGGCAAAATACTCAACAAAGTATTTTGGAAATACTTTGTTGTATACAGTCAAAAATAAAATAACAAAATAAAATACATTTTTTTCTTAAAATACAAAATACAAAATACTCGACTCAAAATACACATTTTTCTTAAAATACAAAATACAAAATACTCGACTCAAAATACACATTTTTCTTAAAATACAAAATACAAAATACTCGACTCAAAATACACATTTTTCTAGGTAAAAATACAAGATGAAAATACTTTTTGAAAATACAAATTTTTTCGTTTATTTTATTCAAATCGCATGAAATACATACAAAGTTATGTCGGTGCTGGGTTTCTATGGCTCGACATTTTCATTATCTGTACAATGAAGCTCTTATATACGAGTATCAAACATACTATTGTGTGGACACATAGACTTGACTAGTTGCAACGCCAGTACCGGAGCAGAATAGGAAAATAATCCACCAATTCTAAGTTATTTGGGGGCATTTCGCGAAAATTAGGCAGGAAATGTATTTTGTATTTTGAAATTGCCAAAAGCGCCCAAAATACAAATTACAAAATATAAGTACATCTCTATTTTTGAAGTGCAAAATACTACACATTACTAGATACAAATTTTCTTAATGCGACAAAATACAAATTTAAAAAAGTATTTTAAATACAGCATTTAAAATACAGTATTTTCAAAATACAAGTATTTTGCCCATCTATGACATTAACATACTAACATACATCATTTATCAAATTTTCGTTTTAGTAAAGTTATTAACCTTACATTTAATCTTACGCACTGTGTACTATATACCGAATATATAATTGAATAATTGACATTGTATGCATACGGAAATCAATTATCTTTTATGGGAATATAATATGGGAATATAATATGGGACGTTGCCTGATGAATAATAAAAATGTTCGTGTAAAGGATATACAACAATTAAAGATATAATGGTAATGGAGCTAAAAGTATATATAGCGTTAATGTGGCCACCATATCATTTTGGTTAATAATAATGTGTATTCGATCAAGGTTAGCATGCATTGTTAAGGAAAATAATAATAAAATACTACTTATTTTTTTCTATGAAAATACTGACAAATTTACCAAAATAATAGACGGAAGTAATCAAGATACATTGAAACAATGGTTACCAGAACTATACAAGGTACAGACATAGTTATATATTTACAAACTTCACTCACAAGAAATTTAGATAATTTACTCTTTATTAAAGTAGACTGAATGTTTTCGTAAACCTCTAAGCACAAGTAATTTTTTATTGATTGATAGAAAAACAATTGTAAAAGGAAGGCATTGATTCTATTCTTGAAATACCATTTTATTAAAAGACTGAAATAAATACATACCTTAAAAACTGCCCAATACAAGCATACTTGCATCACAAACACTGAAAGGAATCCGTTAGCCAATAGTGATTGGTTATCATTGTTGAATAATAACCTTTGGATGGTTAGCTTATGCAGGAGAGCCAAACAAATTAGCAAGATAGTTATCCTGCATAAATTACCAGTATTTTAAAACCCCTTTTATTAGGACCAAGATTATTTTTTTCTTTTAAGTTGTTTAAATAAACTTGACAGGGCCAAAAAATCGGGCACCATTAGCCAACACTGAATTGCATAATGATTCTCCTCTTCTTTCGAAATGTTTTGGAACTGGGAAATGAATATATGAACCCTTTAATGGAGAAAACTTAGTGTATTATTTGCCAAATAGGGATGATTGTATATAGTGCGATATATATACAGGAGTAGGTTGCAAACAAGTAGTGGCCGAGTGAACATCTCGACCTTGCGCTACCGAGCAAAGCTTACAAAGTATACAAACCGACCACAACTGTAACCTTTCCGCACACAGACTAAACTCAATCACATATAAATATTATCTCTAACACCTAGTTACCTCTCACAAGTACCAGCACCCTTAACAAAGCCGACAAAAACAAGTGAACAATCACCACAATCACAAACGTAAAATGACAGCAATCTGCAGAAACGAATTCAAGAAAATGGATATCAACGACCAACTCTTTTTTGTGCTTCAACGAATATCTTCTCATACTGTAAGCATAGATACCAAAGAGACTAGGACGGACACAATCAAAAATGACGGCAAATATCTCAAACGTGAACAGCTAATACAAATTCCCCGAAATACAGGCGTCACAGACGACCCAACTAAAACTTCAAGTGAAACGGAGGGTACAACTGCAAACCTTTCTGGCCCAAGTCCATTTCCCGTACATTCCCAAAAGAAAAACACCAAACTCGAATTGCTGACCCCACCGAAACAATTACAACCCATAACCAAGTGCAAAAATATCTCAACAAATAGCTAAAACCATGTTACAGCAAATCTGCTACAAATCCTTCAGCAAAACAGCTAAAAATCTGAGGCATAATACTCCGAGTGACACGACCTCCATCCACAACGGCTCCCGGATTGTAAGCACTATGGAATTTCACAAATTTATTCTCGCAACTACAACTACCCTGAACGTGCTTGAACGTGAACGTGAATCTCGACAAACAACACACAATAACCATAAACCTTGGTACAACGAAAATTGCAAAACATGCAAGAAACTAAAACAGTCAGCAGTTCAACCCAACAATGCACTTGCAAAACGGCGCTATTGCATCCTAAGAAAACGTAAAAAGAGCCCAGGAAGCAAATTACTAACAACAACTCAATACAATGCAACAACAACTCGATTTATGTACACAATCCTCCGACTACTGGAATGTAAACATGCATCTCAATCATCAGAATCTTTCACACGCGGAAATGTAAATGCTATAAAAAATCGGCCGGCTGGCTGGAATTCTCAGGCACATTACTCACTCGCGGATCGGACACTCAAAACCACTACAGTGGAGTAAACTAGGAAGTCTGCCAATTTGAATTATTCATCTAGAAGCGATTATCAACTTACACTTGATCTTGATACAGTGGCCTAACCATAATAACTTCATTATCCATTCAATGTAACACATGTTTTCTAATAATCCAATGTGCACACACTTTTATGATATAGCGTTAGAACTCGAATTATGCCTATGTAAACGTATTATGCCCATATTACTCTATTATTGTGCAAGGCAAGCATATTGCGCTACTACTTTTTGTAATATAATAATTACAGATTCTTTCATTAAATACACTCTAATCCATATTGTAACACGGCTCCATGAATTAGAGCCCGCAAGGAGCGACAGTTCTTAATAAATAAAATAAACAGGAGTAGTTTAATGTCTTTGCAAAATGCAACAAGTACAGTAATGACTATATATAGGTCCGTTTTTAAGAAAAGAAGGCAGATTTGATCTTTTTAAGTAGTGAACCCCTTGTTATCCAAATAAAGAAATGATGTGCAGAAATGGCAAGTTTTATGTGCCTTTCACGTTGATTATTGGCAAGTTTGGGCAGAAATGGCGAATTTTGTATTGAAATACAAATTTGTCAAATCTGAAAATAATATTAAATAATATTCCATTACCAAGAGTCAAACAAATTTACATTTTGGTTTACAGAATAAGCCCTCCAAACTTCAAATATCAGTAATCAACATTTGCGGACATGTTCGCTTAACAGGGAAAATAATTGCATTTTAATATAATACAAACTACTAATATTACACAGTCAATTAAATTGAATTAATATTGATATTAATAATATAATTTTATTGACTCGAGAAATCATTAAGACAATTGTCGTCTATCTGAAGAGACTAGAAAGTACGCACTGCAGTGCAGATAATAAATCTTCAAAAATTATAGGCTTGCATTTCGATAGAGTACCAAAGCAGAGATTAACTAAGTAGTGATTGAGTTTATAATTAATTTCTGCGTAACTAAAAAGCAATTTTAATATTTGCCAAAGGGACACAGAAGGCTTGGCACAGTGTGTCCCTTCCAATCTCCAGCACATACAAAGCAAGCATTGAAGATTACTTCAACAAATCAAACTTTGAAAGAATAGAAATTAGAAACAATAATTTCTTACATATGCAGATTAAAACCCTGTGTTAGCTAACTCAAAAATGGCATTAAAACAAATATTAAGGCGCTAGAAAGATACTCACAGCAATCGCTATCAGAGAAGTAGAAGAAACTCACAGGGCTTAATAAGCATATACATCATACAAAAGGCGTTTCTTTGTATTTTGTCGAGTAGGGATTACTGAATAAAAACTTGCAAGAGTGACTAATCATCATGAAACTTTCAGCAATTGTTGACAATACTTCTTCTTGCGCATAGGATGCTTAGAGCTATTCAAAAAGCTATAAACAAGCTTCGAAATGAAATTCTCAAATCAAAAACTTGGTTTACCATTTCATACCTTTTCAATCATGCACTACGTCATTACAATATTGTCTCCATGCCACTGAAACACAGACAACGAAAATTTCTTTTGTGTTTTAAATAATAGTAAAAAAGCCTTCCAGTCAGAAACAGACTAGATGCATTTATAACGTCACAGATTCCCAAATTCAGTCTAATCCCCAAGTACATTTACTCGTACGCCGTAGGTGACAAACTCTACTTAAAATTTTCGAAACAAACTAAGACATGATGAAGACCTACATAAAACTTTGGACCTGACTATTCATATCGATGATAACAATACTAACAATACATATACTAACTACAACAAACCGACATCCAAACATCAATTTGTTCTTTACAATTAATGTCATCCTACTGTTTGCTAAACAGTCTATATTACAACCAATTAAGCCATTTGGATAATAGCAATAACCCTCATTGACGGACTTCGAAATTCAACTTTGGATACAACGACTTGTACAATAACCAATTGATGTTTCAAGCAGTCAACGCGTACAACATCGCAAAACTAAGAGAGGAAGACGATAAGCAAACAGAGCTGCAGGACCGACAAAGAGAATTGGCACAAACGGATTTGGCGAATGAATAGTTTTACTTCACATGTATCATAATGCTTTCAATAATAATATCTGTTACACAAATAATACATGCATAACTATTATAAAAAGAGGAATATAAAAAGAAATGCGAAAACAAAGCGTCGTCTGTCGGAGAATAAGCAGTAGGTCTAATAATATTATACTAGAGCAAAGTCCAAAGATGACTGATTAAAGATACGAAAAGTATTTCGTACGTTATTATGGTCTTACATATATATTAATTAACTTGTAAATAATAGAACTGTATATGTAGGCTCCATGGGCAATAGTCCGTAGGGAGCTGTAGTATATATTATAATTTGAGAATTATTTCTAAGAAATTGTCCTCCTAATTTTATTATAAGAGCTATAATGCAATAAATAAACAACGAAATGACATACTCAAACCTAAACCTTGGTTGGGCATTCTATCACGATTGAGCATTCTATCATTGGACATTCTATCACTATTGAAAAAGACAATAAAGAAAAAGTTTTTTGAATGTTCAAAGATAGTAAAAAGATTCACTGGCTAGACTTTTATAAACGCAAGAATTCATAATCTGAAGTCACTCAATACAAAAGCAGATGCAGTCGGAGATAAACTATCCTTCAAATCTTTGATATATCTCCGAGGCAAATAAAGATACGGTAAAATAATTTTAAACAACCTATTCTAATCTATTGTGGCAAAACTGTACCCCACCCCCACCTCCTCCTGTATGGCAATAATTCCCGTACCCCACAGGATACCCCACCTTCCCCCTTTTGAGTACACCCCGACCCATCTCTTCCGCCGTCTTCTTGCACTCAAGAAATACTTACATCTGCGAATTCTTTCTACTTCTAATAATAATATTTAGGTCATGGAATTGTAACTCTAATAATAATACTTAGATAATGGAATTGTAACTCTAATAATAATACTTAGATAATGGAATTGTAAAGTTGTTAGTGTTTCAATAGTGTATGGATAATTGTATTATAATAGTAGATTATAGTTTGATTCTTACATAACTAATTTGGTTCGTCAGCAAATTGTGAATATCTTCCTCTCACTAAATAGAAGTTAACAATATCTCTTAAACAATTATGTACAATAATAATCTGCTGTTGGTACATTCTTACATTCTTTGATTGTTAATAAAACGTCCGGCACTCCAGTTTTGGAGAGAGGAACGAGCCAACGAGCAAACTACTAACTCTGTTTTTCTGTTCTTTTTTCATTCTCGGCTTCCCACCAGCACCCCCCCATTCTTCCGTTGTCACACTATTAAATATACATACCCTAACATGAATGATTGATCCTGAGTACATTAGAAATGTATATGTTTTATTGCGCAATACGGGAATCACTTTGTATGCCTTAAAAAAAAACTAGAATTGCGCAATACATTTTTGAAAAATATTGTGGACCCGAAATTTCTGAAGTGTTTTTTTGGAAACTACTAAGAGAGGCGCTGAAGGATAAGGATCATTGGGATATAATTAATGCAATAAATGGATTGTGTTGTACCAAACTTTTGTAAATCGAACTATTAGTTTTGCAATTTTTATGTTAATAATATTGCATCTTTATTTACTTGTATAATATCATTCTGAATTAAATGAACACTATTTCTTCATCTTTTTCTTGTAAACCTTTATATTATCTAAGGAATGTGTTTGATCTTTTGATTATTTGTTTTCCTGAACGACATTGCACACATATTATAAGCAAGATTATTATGCCAGGCAGAGGTAAGAAAAGTATTAACGTAGGAATAGATCAATATGTTTACATTACATACGAACAACAGTCAAATAGTGCTGAGGATACTGCTGGTTGCAAATATCATCCAGCATGAAATTCATTCTACTCAAAGAGAATGGAGGGCATCTGTTCTCCATTTAATGGACGCATTAAAAGCGTGATCACTGCTATCACAGTACGAACTGATTTATTTTAAGTTTTTATTTCTCAGTTGTTAGTACCACAATTAATATTTCAACACATTATCACTATGTATCACTACGTATAGGAAAAATAAATAATCCTACCATGGTTAGCTTGCGCGTTCCATTAAATATGTCTGAACTGTATAAAAACGGCAAATTCCTTAGAAATTAGTGTTTCTACTGTGGATGTGGATTAATAGAACGGTTACCCGAAGACAAATCGTTGGAGCACGCTAAATTTTCAGCCAAATGTTTATTTTTTTAACAAATAAATAGAAATTTCTGGGCGATGAATTGCCGGAAGCAAAAAAGTTGAGAGATTGTTATTTAGCATTCACAAACTTAAAATTGATGAGATGAGTCAATAATTAAGTAAACTTTCAAATTTGACAAGGAAAATTTTAAGGTCCCATAATCGTGCATGCAATTTGTAATGCTAATGTAAATAATTTTGAACTCTTAGGTATATAATAATTATCATTCAACGACCTTATCATTAATATGATTTACAATAAAAATTGAAAATGCAAGGATGGATATTCTGAAATGTTACCGATGTAACACGTTTTGGAAATTTATGATGAAAATATGTGCAAGATCTGTATGCAAAGAGAGACATTACTCATGATGATTCCTTGTTGACATTTATCGTATTATATTTCTTCATTATTATTATTATATTTGCCTGTACCAAAGACAAATGCGTGGTATGCCGACGGCGACATGACGGAATATACAAAGTATAAATAGTCATAAATATGAAATGGAAATTTAAAAATCTGTATATATAGATAGTTAAATAAATACATTGAATGCGATCGTCGAGTGTCCTTGAATTGGAAAGCGTCTCACAGATGCACTGCGTCCCAGAGGTCGAAAAAATAATTCGTCAATTAGCTAAGAAAAGTTTATGAAGTCATGTCTTAAGAATGTAAAGAGTAGGTATGCCATTGCAGGAGGTACTCCATGTCATTTATCCTGCTTAGTCTTCTTACTAACTAATTGGTAACTATGCCTGTTATTCTTCAGGGTCCAGAGCAAGCTCTACTTTTATCAGTGTTATGAAGTCTTTGACAGGTTTTTTTTAACGATTTTAACCCCAGATACAGTTACAACGATGTTTATAAGTTTCAATTATTTTATCAAACACTAAATACATGTAATAATTGCAAGCAAAGTGAACAAGAGAAAAAGCAAGCTCAGCTTATACAAGGTGGCTTTAAAAATGAAACATTTTTTCCAACTTCTGTGCTATTACATGCAACACTCATTATCGTATTAGTTCATGTAAACATCTTGGCCTTGTTGGCAGAAAAACTTGCTGCTAAAAAAATGAAAACAATAAGACAGTAGGATAAGTAGGTAGTGGGATTTCAACTACGATAAAAAGTAATAGTTGAAAACTACGCGGTCACATTATCAGAGTATTATTATGTGTAATAAATTCATCATTTTAAATATCTTCGGTTAATGAATTTTAAGCATAAGGCGAATGTCATGTCAGAAATATAATGCCAATATAATGCATACAAATATGTTAGGGTTTTCATTTGCATTGTTAGTCTTTGTAATGGTGTAAGTGAAGTATAAAGATGCATTAGGTTGGTGAGTCCACGATTTACATAAAGTAATTAAGAGGACGAGTATATAAATTGAAATATAGTGCGAGGGTTTGAGGACATTTCTCAAGCTAAACTTTGAGTCCCCCATCAGTGTACTTCTGAGAGCTCCACTCCGCAATCAAAGCTATTGCTTTAAACCTGACGTATTATTATTTATTCCGAAAGCGAAAATAGTGAATTGGAGAAAAAATAAACCGATCTCTCAGGTCCGACAGGGAAGAAGAAATGTTACCATTCCAAAACGTTAAATGCATCAGTTGCCTAATTAACTCAAATACTCGCCGAATTAATAAGCTTAGATGCCAGTTTAATATTAACTTTTAAAAAACTACTATTTAAACTTAGTTGAATTCAAAGAAATGCTTGCTATATAATTTAAATATCCTAATATTTACATATCTAAACCATTATTATTCATTATTAACTATGATGTATGTAACAACATATTCATTTTTCCCACCTTTACATATACTTATTTAAAGGACTTACCCTATATAAATTTTTCCTGGATACCTTCGCCGAAATTGCTTTTTTACTAGAGTCAGAGAGTCTACTTTCACTGACTGTTCTTTGAGTTTTTCGATGGTGTAAATAAAGTTTCGAAGAATATTATTGATTTGTGAACGACATATTTGGCAATTTTTAGCCAAATGGAATTCTAATTTTTACCAAATCTATACATAATCTATTATCTACACTTCAAAGAATGACTTTTAGACCTAACCATTCCTCACCATTGGAATGTTATGTAAACCTTAGTAAAATAATTTTTCCATATTGAGCGCAATTGACGTCTTCCGTGCGTGCCATCCAAAGCCCAGATTATTTTCCACATTTCCCTGAAATAAGACCAACAGTTATGTAAAACGTGTATAATCATAATTAATAGCAATGTCATAAGTCACTGCCTCTGAGAGGACAAAGTTTGTGAGATTGTTAGGCTAACCTCTGAGAGAACGACATCACGCAGGCTTTGAGAAAACAAATCATACTAATTAATGTTGCACGGTTGGAGCTAACAAAAGTAATCTTTTCACGAAGTCACATTTAAAAGTTTCACACAGTGCAATTCTTCATCTGAAAATTGAAAGTACAATTGTGATAAGTCTATCCCCCATTTTTGTGTGAAGAAGTGTATTCTTCATTAACTAATAGGTGACGTGAGACTAGGAAAAATATAATCAAAAGCTGTAGAGCATGTGCTAAAAATATTTAGAAGTAAAAAGGCTATAAGGTGATGGGTGGTTATGCAAATAAAGCAACATTTAAAAAAGCGCGAAAATTAGATACAGCTAAGCTGTATTCCATTTTCTAAGTTTGGTTATTATTAACGCGTAGTTATTGCGTATTTGCTACTCTTTGCTGTAGATATTTCATACCTTTATTTTCTAAATATTAAAAACTATTATGCATTACATTTACAAGTTTCAAAGAATGTTACAAGGACTCAGGATGCAATTTTAGTGTTAAATAATCTGATAAATTGTTTTCAAAAATAGAAACCCGTACGGATTTTATATTTTTATTTGAAGAACTGCATGGAAATATTTCTTTACCAGTAAAAGTTATTTGATAAGAAAGATTACTATTGCATGTATTAATAAATTATTTTGGCATTGCAACACATCTGAGTATTATCTGCATATGTTCTCTCGTCGGCAAGGATGCCGACCCAGGGATTTTGGGCTTTTGAGTAAAAACCCGACCCACTTTGTTTATTAAAAACCAATGGGCTTTTGCTAGGTGAGAATGTTAAATACACCGTAATTCTTATAGCAAATTACAGTTTATCTTGCAAAATGTGAACATATTTTGACAATAATAGAGAAAAACTGATATTCTTCATCATATTGTGCCTTAAAAAAGAAGCATTAAGCAATGTACACGGAATACTACATTAATTTAGTACACCAAAAACACAAAATCCCAAAAACCCACGAAAAGCCATTGGTTGAGGTCGAGGATTTTTTGCATCCTTGCTGAGAAGCTAGACTACATATCCCATAGGGTGGTCTCAAGGGCGGTGTTATAAATACAGTCAGTCAGTCAAATTTGGGTCCATTGCGAAAAATGTGAATTTTTTTACATTCATGAAAATGAAACGGGTGCATTTTTTAAAGGTATAAATTCAACAAAATTCCATTGTTTTTATTTTGACAATGAAACTATTTTAAAATATTAAAAAAAATTATTATGCAGCAGGCGGCTGATGAGAAATTTTCTTCGGTTGCGAATTATTCGTTTGGCCAAATAAACTTAGAAACTTAAATGCTTACTTACTTTATTTCCAGTCGTGATGAGAATTATTTCAGATGATTTTTTCTGTATTTTAAATTGCTGAACAAAACAATGCCGTTATTGAAATACATCAGCGATATTTTAAACCTGTTATCAAGCAAAGTATGGAAATTTGTCCAGCGTTTGATTTATAGTATTGAAATTATTATTTATGGCAAGCACTAGCAGACAAGTTTTACTAAAAATCAGCTTTAATTGAACTTACATAACTGAAGATTCATTGGCTGGCTCACATTTAACTGACTTCTCCTATGGTACTGTTGTTGAGGGTTCCTCCAAATGTTATCCATCTTAATTAAAAAGTATAGATTTTACACACTAAAGAAAATGAAATAAAATATACTACTGTCCCTTTTTAAATCAAGGCAATACAAGAACGAGGGTAGTTTGTCATATGTCCAATACAAAGGAGATTTATTTAAATGACAGTCTCAATCGAAATAAAATTCAAGGATTAATTGCAGAAAATAATACTGCTTTGTTTCCTTTAATTTTGCAAAGGATATGTACTTAACACCAAATTATTGGAAGGACATTTATTTTAATGAAATAATAAAATAAATAATTTCTAAGCAGTACAATAGTTGTTGGAGATCAAGAAATGATCAGTTTAAAAGGATAAAACTACTTTTTTGTTAGTACTTTTATATTTATACACAGTTTATTAAACATTATCCTACGTGTTAAGGCTGCGTTAATAAACTAAACTGTAACTAATATGTAGTAAACAAAATGTTTACAGATAAAAATAAAATTAACTTGAACCTTTTGGTAGTGTAAAATAATACTGTTATTTTAAGTTTCAAACCCTGAAAATGTTATATTTAGCAAATGTGTCGTCTTTACTTAACAGTAATTTCATAATTTGAAAAAAGAGCGAAGAATACCTTTCATTTGGATTAAATATGCTGCAATAGAAATCCGGTAGTTGACAATCTTCTATCAAATTTGGGGTGCTCTTCTGTTATTGTAGTAGTATGTAGGAAGAACAGTTAACTAGTACGTTATTCTCGTGCCCTTTTTACTATGACGTAAACAATTCCAACTCTGACAAAAACAATTGAATATACAAAAATATTGCCAATCAATATTCCACTTTTCAAAATTCCTTTAGAAATTTACTTTTGTTAGAGTGAAAGTAATTCCGTATTGATAAAAAGCATTGCTAGGGGTCTTGCACAGTACCTTAGTTATGACGAACGGAATTCTGAAAATAACGCCCACAAACTACAGATCTTAATGCCCAGGTTTCCTGCTAGAGGAATATCTTTCATGGTAAATAAAAATACCAGTGAGCAGCATTGTGAAATCCGTGCACCACTGACCTGGATGCTTGTTAGTCCGTCTTGGTGAAATATATACTGTTGCGTATATAAATTTAATTTTTATAAATGGGTAGAATAAGACCGTCATACGATGACGATTTTAATGCTTGCAGATGTTTAACAATAAAATAGTAAGAATGTGCTGAAAGCTCAGAAGGAAATGCGAGGGCAGAACAAGGGTCAAAGATTGGCTGAACATTATTTAACGAGAGAAACCTTGAGAGATGTGATATGATCATAAGATTTCAATTCGCTTCCCACAGCTATTGAGATTTCCTCTTGATATCTTAGTCAGCTAATTCTTTTTTACAATTACCAGTACGCTCTAAATAGCATAATGTACGGGGTAATCAGAAAAAAGGGGGGAATATTAAGTGCACCTCATATTATGGCTACCGCTTCTTATAAGCCTGATTCAGCCAAAATCGATTACCGGTAATCTGATACATTTTTGGAAATTCAAAATTTTTATGGTCTTAATAATGATTATTAGGAATTATATATTTGCAGCAACAATCTACAATGACAGCTTTAAGAGTTTCAATGCCCCAATTTTTTACAGTGGATATTTGTCTCAACTTTTAAAGTTTTGCGAAACATCAACACTTACAGGGTCTTTCATTTTTACCAACTCTAATTATTGAAATTTCAATGTAAAATATACCATTTAAAGGAAGAGGTTAATTCATTGAAAATCCTTGGCAATTAATACAGTTTTGAGGAATAGCTATATCATTATGACAACAAATTACTCTGTTTTTTTTCCATTTTATAATGACAACTGTAATTTCATTTTCAAATTTTAAATAAGACTTCTTCCATTGATAAATTCTTATTGTTTCAATAGCCGACGATATGCGTGAAGGCAGGAAGTATGGCGTAATAGAATGTTTATTGACTACGTATTAATTTAGTGGCTACGCTATGATTAAGACTACTATTACAGTATTTCAAAATGATTTCCGCTGCATTAGTGTCAATAACTTTTAGTCAATCTATGCGTAATTGTAATTAACTGAAATGCTAATCTTTTCCATTATTAGTTCAAAATACTGGTTCTTAATTGTGCCATGACCTCCTTTGATTAAACAATTGAGAAGTCACATTAACATTAAATGGCTTTTGATGACAATGCTGAAAAACACCTATATGGTTTCATTATCTAAATGCAAAAGTCAACTTTTGGTCCCATTACGTAGTCATAAAACGTCAGTACAGGGTTATGTATTTTTCTGAATTTAAAAACGTAAACCTTAGTTGTCGCTTAAGAAGCCCTCAAGTCTCGCGTCTCTCATCTCAATTAAAATGAGAAAATTAAATACCCGATTCATATTCACGATAATAACTTTAATAGTTGTTTTGGCTTTAACTAACTTTCTTACTTTAGCTGAAACAGAAACACAGGACACTAGAAATAAAGGTACGTACTCGTCTTATTCATAACTCTGGCCATCATTCGTGATTATTATTCAAACAAATATTTATCGCAGGTAATGATGAACATTCTAAGGACATTGGACCTAAGCAGAAGGGAAGTTAGTACATTTTGAACATTTTTTTAGCTCACTTTGTTAATTTCTATATTTAGTGTATCATGTAACAAATAAAATTGGGAATGTGATATTTACATGGTTTCAGGACTGATGGGAAATTGGGCTTCCTTGTACAAGTGCCCGAATGGAGGTCGATTGGACGGTTCCGGAGTGTGTACTAAAAACTGGAGGAAATGAAATTATTTTATTGTTGTGCTTACCAAGGCCAAAAATTCATTCTTTCGAATGTTTCACTTTTATTGAATGATTAATTTATGAGTTTTCCTTATTAAATTTAAAAACACTACTGTATTTGGGTCTTTCTAAAATAAAATAAAATATGGTTTAAGTAAAATTCCTAAAAATTCAATTCACAGTTTTCTGTTTTGTGATACTTTTGGATAAATATTTGTTCATAAACAATGCCGATCTTAAAGTAGGTCATTTCATTTGATATATATGTCATTTGAATATGTATTTTGTTATGTTGTGCACGTTTGTATTGACGGCCATTTACATGCTTCCACAGAATACAACTATATAAGCAATATCTTCCTTTTGCTTCTGTATGTAGCCTTAAGCACACAACATTGAAGCATAAGAAAAGAGAGGACAGAACAAAAGAGTTTATGAAAATGGTGTTAATATTTTCACTTAACACAAATTTATTATGAACTTATTAGAAGGTTATTTATTATTTTGTAACATGTACAAATTTACATTGGATATTGAAGTATGGCTTTCTGAAAATAGACATGTGACAAGAAATAGAAATGAAAACCAGTGTAAATAAACTGTGTAGATATTGAATTTCATAAAGGGTATTTGTGATTCTTAAGCATTTATTTAACACTTATACATGAATGTAAATATTTTAAGTAGTAAGACTGAAGAGCAAACTTTCTAAACATATATTAAACTATTTGTAGGTTCTGCGAGTGATTTTAAATAACAATATTTATTATCTTAATACCCCTTAAAACATTTGAGGTGATTCTATGCACATACGGAGAAAACTTAATTTTTTTATCCTTGCGAGAATATCTTTCTACAAAGCATAATATCGTGCAAATGATTATTATTATTAAACTTCGCCTACAGCTGAACTAAGCCTAAGAAAAAATTTTATTTTGCAAGATATTTATATAAACATTATTTAGAAATCTAGGATTTGCTTTAGTTTTGCAATTACAGAGGGCAGGGTAACGGAGAGTAATTTCAATAATGTAAAATCAAAGTATTTATTAAGCATTTTAAAAATGTGTATGTAAATATCTGGTGGCATAATCGATCAACATGTAGTAACATAATTAAATACTTACACTTATCTTGGAAAACAATATTAAAATTAAAGATTATTCGGAGAACCATGTATCTGAAAGGATGTGAATTTTGTTATTTTTAGAACGGAAAACTATGGTTCGGTTGTTTTTCTTACGAGTAGACGAAATATACTCATAAAATATTTCACCTAAAAATATGATGAACGAAATAATGGAGCCACTCATTAGCAGAAGGAAAGTAAATCTTGCTCCTTGAAAAGAAAATGGTATTTCTTTTACTTGTTGAATATTTTTTGAAGTCGTTGAGAACAAAAAGGAATAAAAATTGGTTGATGAATTCTTTTGTCCATCTAACTCAGATAACTTACGCAGTTCATCAATTTGGTGTTTTACATTATCGTAGTATCTCCATTGGTTAGGAATGCCAGACTGATATAAGGCTGCTAAAATGGGAGTAAGGATATTTAGGAAGACGTTTCTGAAACTAAGCCAAGAGACCCTGGCCATAAGAGGATTAAGATCGTTAATCTTGAAAACATACATATCTCTGTGTTTGAAGATCAACATTTTAAATGTGTTTATATCTCTTTCCAAGTTTAGTACTGCAAATCGAGACGACGGAATCGTCCAATTTCTATTTTCTCCTACCAGTTCCAAATTATGTAAAAGTCTGTATGCAATATGCACTTCACTATGATTTTTGAAAAAGAGAATATTGTCATGCATGCTCTGATAATATGTATTATTTTTCATTCTGTGGAGTGGGTGAAGCAACAAATTGGGAAGGATATAGGTCTTTAAAATGGAAAAGGATTTCTCTTTGATTACAGAGGTGCTGGTAGTAGTTGTGGTAGTTGTAAACAAGAACATGTTAGTGTCTATGGCTTCTTGAAGACTTATGGGTGGGTTAGGTGGCGAAATTGTTGTTAAAAACGAATAAATAGCTGCTTTGTAGGCATTGTTAAGAATGATAACCATAAATATGCAAAATACCAAGAGGCATTGGCTCAGAACGGATTTTTTGACGTAAAATATATTCTGACTTTGTTCCAACAGAATGGCAATGATTGACAAAGCCAAATGGTTATTTAAATAGCTATCTTTGTAAAGTTTTGAAATGGCATACATAATCGTAGAGAATAGAGGTACAAGGGTCAAATAGAAAATTGGTGTAGCTGTATCAAATGACTGCCATAGTCCCGAAATTTCTATTCCATGTTTATCAATAAACACCATAAGTAAATACGGTTCGTAATTCTCTCCATATGAAAATAAATGTAATTTTAGCCTTGTTTTCAAAAGGATGAGGCTTTGGAGATCAGGGTCGTCAAAGTAATGATAAATTAATACGGTGTTAGCTTTAGGTTCCGTTGAAATCTTTTTATTTGTGAAATTTAATTTCTTCCCAATCGTTAATAATGTGCATTGCATTTCAGAAAAAATTGTCTCCTCTAATAAACCAACGCAATATTTATCTGAAATTTGTTGGATTTTATAGTAGTCTTTTATGACAACCAACAAAGTTAAGTCCTTATAGGCTCTGGTCCAGATCATTTTTATTTCCCTAATTGTGACTGTATTTCCTATATGTGGTAGGTGGATCAAATTCCTTTGGAAATCGCAGAGGGTACAAGGGATTCGTATTTCTGATCCCTTCATGATAATGAAATACATTGATGATAGAAGAATGTACTGCAGTTGGGGAATAAACTTTTGTACGATAGATAAGGTTTCTTTATTTTCCATAAGTTTGCCATTGGCAGTGAGGTTGCTTTCAGTTACGAAAAAGCAGAAAAACCACGGATTTTCATTTCGAGTTACCATAGTAATTAGAAATTTCGTTATCAACAAAAGATGTGCATCTTCTAGTAACCATATCACAATAACGCATGGTTGGAACTTCACAGAAACTGTGGCACTTCTGTTTAGTGGTGCATTTCGGCCATTTGTAGAATTATATTTCTGTACTTCTGTAAATGGCAACGAATCCACGACGAATGTATTGTAAGACGACTTGAAGATGCTGTATTGATAGATTAAGAAATTTTCAAGGGTAGGAATACCCATGATATTGTCCTGACGAACTTTATTCGCCAATTCGAAAATATGTATATTGCACTGCTCTCTCTTAAAGCTACCTAACAAAGTTGTCACGTCTTCCGAAAAAAGATTTTGGCAATGTGAAGAAATTAGTATTTTTGATAGAAATGATGATAATAACGTAAAATACATCTCTTTTTGCAATGCCATTGTATCACAGTTAGTGAAAGTCTTAGTTATCATTTATCACTGTAGTGCTGTCGTTTGGGTATTTTTTAGTAGCGACTACGATGAAATTATGCTTGAAATACTGATATATATTTGAAATATTTAAATACTCTGTCTTTAAATAGTGAAAAATTTGAAGGGACATAAATCTTATTCGAAAATAAAATTATTAGAATCTAAACTAAAATTTTTTCTTTAAAGCTTTGCCGTCAATCACCAATACTCTACCTAACCTTTTATGTAGGCAGAATTTTGTGAAAATTTTGTGTTCTTATTGTGTTCTGTTTAAAAATGAAAATATGATAATAATCATCTCTATCACTTTTGAAGTTTTGAACCAGTACCATTGAAATTCTTTAGTAGTTAAAGAGGATATGGAGAGTTTGTTATAAAAAACATTTTACACGTTTATTAACAGGAATTTTACTTTACACTCATTAAGAAGTTTATTTATTTTGTCATTAAAGTTTTAACTGAAGTATTCAGTTTTATAACAACAGCCGTCAGGCAGAGAATATAAACTTAAAACAATTTAATATGTACCTAGATCTAAAATATGACATTTACAATTGACATCTATTTATCTTACACTTACAAAAAAGCAACATTTTATTAGGTACGAAACTAGAAGCAATACTTTTCGAATTTCAAAGTACGGCAGCAATTTAAAGGGTCATTGAATAATGTGAATTAGCAGCAGTTTGTTTATTAAGGTATCACTAAGTAAACTATCAGGATTAATTTTGAAAGAGCATTAAAAGTAAGTCAATTTGTCAGGGCGATTAATTAATTTGTCATTAGCGGAATTTTGTTACTTAATTAGTATAATATTATTAAAATTAGTAGAATAAGTCATGGACCGATATTAATCAAGTAATCAATGTGTACGACATGTGCAGGCAACATAACATCAACAAAACCTTCGTTACTATAATTACTAACCCAAGTCAACAAACCGCTAAAGACTTGGTTTTGCTCTAATCTCTTTGTAATTCGTACTTTTGGTTTTGTTTAAGACAAATTGCACCATACTGATAAATTTAATATTCATTTAAAATTCTTTTAATGATTTACCATTAATGGCACATTAAATAACAATGTTACTAACAATGTAATGAAAAATAATGACTCATTAAATTTAAGTCTTTATTTTAAGTCTTAAATCTAATTTAAGTTCTGCTGAAGCGGCGGCTTGCCATTACTGAGGGCGGCTCTTCTACTAGGTTCAGGTTTCAAAGTTCCCACACAAATAGTTCCGCGTATACAACAATAACACTACAGAGGAGTTGAACGGAGTAGGAATACAGAAGTTAAAAAATAAATGTTATCAGTTTCTGATTTGAAGATCACCAATCAAAGTTGAAGAGCGACCATCTTCGAAGTCGTCTTTGTAAAGTAAAGCAACAATCTATAATTGAAATTCAATTTTATAGTTTACTTAATAAATTAGAAATACCGAAAGACTGAAAGGGACAAATGGGTGGTTTAATGTAAATAATGTAATATTTGTAATGCTATTAAGTGGCCTTTACGTTTATCAATTTTCAATTCATATCTTTATTAGGAAAGAAAGAGACGATATGGAAGACGAAACGAATCTGGAAATTTTTAAAATGAAGAGAAGATTAAGGGGGGCTCCTTTTCGACCAACTTCAGGGACCACGGAGATATCGAATTCATTGGCAGTGACTTGTGCTTTAAGCATTCCTCAGGACAAGTGTCCAAGTACACATAAAGAGTTCTTAAAAAAGCATGAAGAGGAGAACGCAAACAAAATGGTGAAGTCAGATTTGTCAGATGAAATGAAAACAATGCCCCAGCTGACCGTTGGAAACTATCCTATTAAAATGAATCAGAAGAATATTCCGCGTAGAAAAAGAAGACTAAGAAGACAACAACCTGCAGTAAATAAAAAGGACGTGACGAAAACAGGAGATGGAAATTCTGGACGTGATTCAGTTGATCAGCCGTTAGTCCATATCAAAAGTATAGATGATGGTACAACATGCTGCAACAAATCTCTTTCGGAACACACATTGTCAATACCATCCAATGAAACAGATTGTAAATTAGAAAATGCCAATATCAAAGAGATTGTGGCGAAACCAAGGCAATTTAAATCAAAACGCTGGATAGATGACGATAATGACGAAGCACCTGTTGTTCAAAAGATTGGACCGGAAGAATTATTAATTAATGGGCAATTAGTTGTAGTCAACTACACTGATTACATTAAAGAGTCTGATGTTGTACTTGTACTTCCCTACGACGATAGCGACGACAGTCACCTTCGTCCACTGCCTGGTTATGCTCGACGTTGCCAAAAGGATTTTTGTCGATTGGGATGCATTTGTAAATCGATTGCAGGAAAGGAAATCGTCCGTTCTAAATGTCAAAATGAGAAATGCAATTTCGGTTGCATATGCTTTCCAAGTAGTGATGTTGACAACAAAGGGGATATCCGTTCTCGACTTCGTCCCCGAGTAACCCTACTTAACTGGAAGCATTCTGGTAATGCCGAAAAGGATTTTATGGTAAGAATTAAAATCTTTATTATTATTAATTACTTTGATTTGGCATAATAATTCTTGTTTCTTTATTCATTATTTATTTATTCAGGGTAACTATAAGCAGTTGGAGCGAGGTATCTTTTCTCCATCTCCGCGTGCAAAAAGGTCTACTCAGTCTTCTCCAAGACTGCGAAATGGATGTGCATTGGAAAGTGTTCGAAGTCCTAGGCAGTGTCTTCCAGATAGGAAAATAAGAAAACAAATGAGATGCACGTTACAGTATGGTATGATCTCAAACAAACGAAATGGATCACCTGGCCTTCAATCGCCAATTCACTCCATTGATAAAAAGAATAAAGCTGGAGGAAAAAGATCGGTATTCAGAAGACCCAATTTAAAACGAAATCATTCAATCGTGGATGTATCGAGGCTTGATAATTCTGAGAATTATAGCGATTTCGATTCTGTGAGGTACACAACAAAACTAAGTAGTACATTGCAAATTAAAAATTACTTGTATAAACAAATTTTTCAAATGAGGCGGAGGTGCATTTTATTTTCAGCCCTGGGAACTTTAATTTCCAACCAGAAAAGAGCCAAAAGTGTGCAGAAGAATCTCCAAGTATTTTGTTTCAAAAACTTGGAAATGTCCCAGATGAGATAGATGAAGAATTATTTTTGAGATCTAATGCAAAGGCCGTTAAGTCCTACTGGTCCCTTAAACGTAAGGCTAAGTTTCTCCAAAACTTATGTAGTTATTGTCGGGAAAAAATATATTTAATATAAAGTCCATCAGATTAAAATGTTAATCGTTTTAACTTTACAAATGTCTGCATTAAAGCCACAAATGTAATTATTAATTGTCATTTCCTGTTTAGACATGTTGAAAGATGTACCTCCTGAACAGCAATTTAAACGTCATGATGGAAGGATTGTCGTTGTTTCCTGGACAGCTAATTCGAAGTGTCCAAAAGTAATTTCTCAGTTATCAAACCCAGAGAAAAGTATTAAGGGAGATCACATAATGGTCCCTCTGTTGCCCGAAAATTCGGAGTGGCTGATGTACGAGTTTCCAACGAATTATGAAAAGTCTTCTTCTGTTTCCTTTTCGGACATTGGTCTAGTTATGTTTACAAAGACCTTAATTTTTCAAAAAATCAAAGCGGATATCAATAACAAAGTTGTGAAGCTTAAACTAAAGCATCCTGAGAGATTGAACTCCAAGTCTTCTAGTAAGTTTTCTATATTTTCCATAGTGTCCCATAATAATATGCAATCGCTTTAAATATATTTCTTTATAAATCTTCAAGCATATTTTCAATTGCATTTTGTTAGCCTTAGCGTTTCATATTGATGTTCACACGATTTATTTTACCGGTAACTGGATTGTGTTTTTTATTTACAGTAAATCTATATCTTCTACCGAGAGTTGGAAATCTTGCGGTATTAGGGCCCGTGAAAAAGGATTTCAACAAAACCGTAAAAGCCACATTCCCACAAACGTTGTCATACATACGGTCACTTCATCAAAAAAATGTTTTTGGTTCTCCACGTTCCTGGGACTTCTCGTTGTTGAATAATCAAGACAAGCTTGTGGAACCTTTTCATTTGTACATTCAGCGTAAAGTATGTTTCGTTTTTATGATGATCTAATGAACTAATTTGGCTTGAGATTGCGCTTTAGAAGCGGATAATATTAGATTAGGACAAGGATTTCTTGGATTCAAAGTCATAGTATTATGAAGTATCATTTTATACTCACATCTTGCAACTCAGCCACTAAGTTATCTTTCTACTTTTACAAAGCAAACCTGAGTTTACCCTCCTAGTGAATGTAATTGGAAAATTCACAGACAAATTCGAGTCGTCTCGGCTAATTACTTTTTATGAAAGACCCACCCAGATATTCACATTTCTTTAAAATCAAGTGTTACCTTAAAAACAATGCATATTCTCTGTGATTGTAAATTCCTTTCAATATTGGCTGTTTTTTTTCCATTAATCAATACTTGCATTAGAAGAGTTATAGAAGTTGTGCAACTAATATTCTAATTTACTCCTGTCGATTTCCTGAGATGCAAAATATTATATTATAAAACATAATATTATTTTAGCAAAGAGAAGATACGGAAGCCTTAACTGGTAGAATCGTTCCGCCAGAGACAATGGATCAAATTATCCCAGAGTTTATGGAAACCGTAAGTTAATTGGATTTTCAGAAATCGATATTTAAAACATTAACGTCTTCGTAATATGTAGAATAATTAAAATTTATTTGAAATTTTAGTACGAACCGGATGAAATTCCCAGTTCATTTCGTCTTCCATCTAGTCCTGGAAAGAAGCACGTAATGCAATTGAAGTGGTCGGATTCAATTAAATGCTCGGCGCATTTTAACCCATAAAAAATGACCAAAAAGTAGCTATTCAGCTATGGTTTAATCTACATAGTCACAGTCTACAACTGAGTTTCTTCCTTGAGGCAGACCCAAGCATTAAAAGTATCTTAAACTATCTGCATCTCTATTATAACTTCAATCTATTGGGTATAGGAATTTCCAATTTTTTGAAGTATTTCCCTTTTTGTAGATTAGCAAGCGAATCAATAGAATACACACGTCATCCAGCAATCCAGTGATGAAATTAAGTAAAGTGGTTTGTATTATTTTGTCGTGCTGTGTTGCTTGCAAATAAAAATTGAACAATTATTTAGTAAATGCGGTAACACGTTGTCTTTATCATTTTTGAGTTTACATAAATATCTTTCACCCGTACTTACTAGACTTACTACCTACTAAGAATATTATGCAGCCATTCTAATAATAGAGGTTTTGATTGAAAATATCACAACGCTAATATAAACAAAACTTCTCAAAGACTCTCAAACTAATGTAAAGCTTCCGCATCCTATTCATGATTTAAACTAATCCTGGGGTAAATATTACCAAGTACGGATTTGGTTGAATTTAATGAAACCAAAACTAACGTTTTAACTGCTTTAATTTATATTAAACCATTGGGTATTGACATTTTAGGTATTACTAATTCTCTCTCTCAAGGAATCCTAAAATTCATCGTAATTAAAACTTGTATTTTGTGTAGACGTAAGTATATATTTACTAAATTAGTGGCAGCTTTCTAATTATTGTTGCAAATTCAAAGCGATCGTCCATGATAACCAGCAATAATTATTTTAGCAAAAGAGGGTATTGTTGTAATGTGGGATTAAAATCAGGAAACCTGATTAGAGATTTAATTATGGGATTTTGAAGTTTTGGAAAACAAGTTCATAAATGGTAGATGTAAATCTCTATTGGAACCTCCAGATAAAGAATAAGATAAAACCAATAAAGTTGATTCTTCTTGAACAGCAAAATAAACTATTCCAACTCAGTTGGCTGCTGAACTTCCTATTGAAATGTGGGTAACCTTAAAATTAAGTTTAATATATGAATTCTACGCTGTTGAACCCTATATATATAATTGCGTGACTACAAACGGGGGCCGCATACTGCATTTTACAACTTACTGTGATTCCATTTCCTTTAGGCCTGCTCTGTTATCTGTTAAATCGCGGCAATTCCCTTGGGGAATACGAAGAACAAAGAAAAAACTCACTGGGGGGTCCTATATCGTCTTTTGTCGTCGCAGCAGAGCCAAGGTACTTACACTACATCATGGTTTGCTTTCAGGTGGTGGCATTCATTCTATGCACCTGCTGTGTGTTAATGCAATACAATTGTTTACCATCATAAATATTTAACTTTATTTTTACATAAACATCAATGGTATTAATTGTGAAGCGTTTATTCATGAAATACATTACATCCATATTCCTATATTTAAAACTATTTAAATATTTTGAAAATTATTAAAATCAAATGAAAACTATATAAATAAAATTTTAAATTTAAATAAATCAAATGAAAACTATTTACATCAAATGAAAACTATTTAAATCAAATGACAGCTATTTAAATCAAATGACAGCTATTTAAATCAAATGAAAACTATTTAAATCAAATGCCACCACCTGAAAGCAAACCATAGGGTAGTGTAAGTACCTTGGCTCTGCTGCAACTGCCAAATATGATATACAATGCACAAGGGAATTCTTTCATTGTTCGTCGTATTCCCCAAGGGAATTGCCGCGATTTAACAGATAACAGAGGTAGCCTAAAGGAAATGGAAGCACAGTACATTGACAATGTTTCTATAAGGTATATTACTCAAACTATTTAAACATAAAATATTAATTGTTGTTTTTATGTATGATACGTAATATAATATCGAAAATGTTATGGAAAGTCGTCGTCAGTATTACATATGATAGTTGAAGACATGTGTGTTTAGACTAGACAGGTGCTTAGACAAGGCACATATGTGAACTTTTATTATGTCTACCTGAATGCGTATTAGCTTTCGTTCTCTGTTGAAGCCGACTTGCAATTTATAAACTTTTCTATAGCTAGATACAAAACACACCACACGAAACACAACGAGCAATGAGAATAACTCTGGCGTTGTCATTGTAGCCTATGTACTACATTCCTTATATTTATATTACATTCCAACTTTTCTAACTACAGTTTGTACTACTGAATGACTTTCTGAATCGTGGTCGTCATTTACACCGAAGTTTATTTGCAATGCAATGAAACCCAAATATTATGGTGGAATAATCTGTATTATTAAAAGTTTTATAGGGTATGATTGTCATGAAACACGATTGTGGAATGTATAATATTGGATTATGGATATATGTATGAGCATATAAAAAAGGCAGTAAGTCATAGAAGTATTTATAGTGTGTAAGTGCGGCAATTTAAGCGAAAAAACGCCATCGAAAAGTTCAAGGTGTTTACATCAAAGTATTTTAGCAGGTGTGACCTTTGCTTGTCAATTGTATACCTAGTCAGGAAAGCCATTGATACAATTTGTGCAACACTTGTAGTACTGCAAATAAAATTTTGGGTTGACTATAATTTTCATTATGACATTTTTAATGCTACTCGTATTGGATGTTTTGGTTGCGTCAGAATATATTTAGCATAGATGGGACATTTCATGGTAGCAGAAATTCTACATAAATGTACTCTTCATTTAATGTAAATTACAATTTTTAAGGTGCGCAGTTGGATACTCAAAGATAAATTACAAAATGCATAAAATATGAATTAAAATTGTAGTACAATGATAAAATAAGAAAAGATTTAGTACTAATTACTCAATTGCTCAATAATAAATATCTACAAGAACTACTGCTAATGTGGGAAACAACTTTAAGTTTTTTAAATGTGGTTAGAAATACACGCATGTCAAAAGGGAAATGATTGGTGTAAATTAGTAGCCGTAGCCGTAGCCGGAGTCTTGAATGTTTCTAATCCATTGCAGGTATGAAGTTACCCTTGTGTACACACCGGGATACCTACCTTCTGCACATCCAATACCATACGAAACAATACCAATCTGATATTGGGGGTAGCTGCAAAGCAATGGACCACCAGAATCTCCAGTACAACTGTCTTTTCCTCCGCGTTCGTATCCACAGCAGATTTGAGAGTCGTATATAGGTATATGCTCAATGCCATACTTATGTCCACAAAGTTCATTAGTAATTACCGGTACAGTTACCTTTCGAAGAACGTCACTTGAAGATCCCCCATCTGATGTAGCCTTAAAGATATTACAGTAAAAAAGTTTACTTTGCATAATTTTAACAAAAATTCTTTGTGGTGTTGTATAAAAATGAAAGGCTTATTAAAAACTAAAATTTTACCCCCCAACCCCAAACCGTGGCGGCACCTGTACAATATACACAGATATTAATAAAATAGAAAGTCACAAATAAGAAAACTTTTAGTAAAATTATTTTAGAGAAAAATGATAAACCGCAAGTAAATCCAGGTGGCGGCAAATCTGCTTCTTTTACATAGGCATTCATTTCAATAGGTTTGATGGTACGTATCACGGCAATATCGTAGCCATCCTCAACTGATTTGTATTTAGGATGAATAAAAATTTGGTCGATAGTGTATTCTTTTGCATGTTCTTCATCGAAGTAGTAGTCTATGTTATGTGCCCCAGCTACAACTGTGTAGATCTCAGGTTGTTTCGGCTTAGTGAAACCTAAAAGTATTAATATTTCCATAAGCATCGAATTTTAGATAGAAATAACTAACATAGATGTATGTGTAGAGTTACAATGTGCGGCAGTTAAGAGGTGGTAATGGTCGATAACTGTGCAGCCACAGATATGCTGGTAGTTTTTGAATATTGCTGCAATTGAGGGATACTCTCCATGCTCCGCAGGTCGTCCGCCCACAATTTTCTGTCGTCTTGTGTAGTTGGAGTTGGCTGAAACTAAATTTTATAATTTTAAGAGCTTGTTTATTAAATGTATTTAAGGTAAAGGTATTTAAGGACTTACCACTGCAGACAAACAGTACGAAGACCAAAAAGAAACTAGTATTGTTCATATTTGTTAGTGAATACAAAATATGATCAAATAAAACGTAAGTTAGAATTGTGATGAGGATGAGATAAATAGCATGCTATTTATATACAAAAGTCGCATCACATTTTTAAACTTTTATGTGCTGATTGCTTTAGAGAGGAATGGTTGATATTTTTACGAGAACATAAATAATTACTAAATATAAAATTGCCTTTTGTCAGACGAATTTGCTAAAAGTATCACCTGTGCTAAATTCGCAGCAGACTAATAAAATAAATATTATTTATATATAATAGTAGTGTATCAAAATTAAGCGTATGTCTCGGTAAAAGCCGTTTACACTTAACTGTATTTGCAATTTGACTACTGTTTACGTCAATATTTTCCATTCCTTTGGAAAAATAATCTTACAAAACTGAAGAATTGAATACATATTTGGAAATAATCAGTTGTGAAAGCAGACACATTACACGAGCCACTTAAATCTGTATGTAGTACTGCTGTGACATGATTCCAATGTCCATATTGAAGCAATATCGATGTCACAATTATTACGTATTATACATAAACGAGAAAATGCATATGATACCTTCCAGCTGGTGGGTTGATTAATTACAATCCATATACAATTTTAATTTTTCTGTACACAAGGTTAGTTTTAAAAGTTTTAATTCTTATCCTAAAACTTTTAATACAACTTCCAAAAACTAGGGATAGCTTGTGGTGGCTCGGCGTCATGAAATTCTCCAATTCCCCATAATCTTCATAATAGTATTTATGAGCGTAGTACCTATATATTGTCTTAACTCACATTCTATACGACTCTCTTAATTTACTCTAGAATTACTAGATCTTCAGGTATAGCGTTTCCAGTAGGTTCATCAGTAACATGATCCTATATTAATACGAATGCATCAATTTGCTTTAAAAGTTAAGCTACTACTTCGAATGTACTGTATTTAAAGGAGTATGAATACCCGTTCCATCTTATCCCAATTCAAGAAAGCTATTGGCCAACTAGGACATAGTCTTTGAGTAGCTGTTACTCTCAATTGAAATAATTTTAAGAGTGAAGTAGTAGTAGTTTAGTAAATAGGTAGTAGTAGATTATTAGTAAACAGATACTCAATAGTAGTAGATTTTTGAGCAATCGTTGAACATCTTTTAATTCTATCTCAACAAATTTCATTTTATCCAAAAAGTTTCACTTTATTCGACAGACAGACGGACAGATAGCCGGACAGAGAGACAGAGCCTTCTTTGTAAATATCGTGCCACCATTAACGTGAGTAATTAGTAATACATAATCAAATATTTGCGTAGATATTTAATAGATTCTTAATTGCAAATTCAATATTCAACAAACTTAACACTTAACCTTTAACGTGAAAATACAACTCAATATCTTTCTTGTATTACTCAATTCAGAGAATAATGTCACAAGTTACTTTAGTAGTAAAAGACGTAAAAAATACAACAGATAATATGTAGAAAGATTTTTATTTAGAATAAATTAAAGTTTAGTGATGATACAAATTGTACTTTCAGTAATGCAATTTCGTTTTCTTGTTTGATCATGACTTATTTATTCACAATAATAACAAATCTGTACACTAATCATTTAGGCGCCGATTTAGTATTCATTCTTAGGTAATAATATATATTTGTATGCTATAAATAAATTAAAAAAATATTAGGATCAGGATGACTACTAGTACTATAGCTCTCCATGAGACTACTTTGTTTAAAAATGCAAGGTTGTTTAATTGATGTTGTCCCTTAGAGCACTTACCGCTATCAGGGAACTTTGGGTTTACAGAAACAGTAAAGAAACTTGAATTAGATTGTGATTTTTCAAGGAGATGAACGTTGTTATAATAAGATTCGAGAATTCGGTGGTTGCTCACTCTTTCTAATTTTTTATAGAAGGTAACTTCGTTTTCATAATTATTGTATGTAGGACTGAAAACATCCAGGAAAGCTGCGTAATTGCGACCGCCCTCCCCACTTTCAAATCTGATTTCGTGAATGTTATCTTGAGTTGGACTGATGAAAGCAGGTTGAGAATATTTATGGAGACAAACGTCCATGGACACCTTAGCTTTCAAAACACATGTCTTATTCTCAAAGGAATTCTGCTGGTCGTCGCATAAATTGAAACTAGTTAATCCAATTGATCCATGAAGCACTTTAAGCCAGCCAAACATATTCGGATGGTCATGAAGAGGAATTTTTCCATCTGGGTGAAGCACAAAAATGTCGACAGATGAATTTTCGCTTTTGTAAATGGGTATATGATTTACACCACTTGCTGGTGGTGTAATGTTTTCCATTGTCTGGTGTAGATAGACATCTTCAACGGTCAAGGATTTTAATAAATCCTGAATATTGGAAAAGGCAGAAGAACAAATTCCGTTCTTATCCAGAATTGACATTTCGATTTGTGATGACGAGCTACCATCTTGCTGCACTAAGTTACACGAACAAGTAAACGCCTCTAAGGCAAATAGGAGATTTATTAATACTTCCATTATTATATGCAAAAATATTGCAGTTCACTCAATACTGTAATAACTCATGTCCCGATGGCGATGATTTTGCCTAAAGATACACAGATTAAAAATATTTGCAATCAATTACTAATTACTTTGGAAGTTTGTGAATTAAGCATTACAATTTAATCATTCAGTTAAATATATTATTATCGCTGAGAATTATTTACTCGGGAAGTGACCATTAAAATTTGATGGATTCTCAATACAAGGATCACAATGGCTTCTTATGACAATTCACAATTACAATAACTAGATAACTTACCTGTGGAAGTTTTCGTTCTCAATTTTAGTAGATACGCTATCGTCTGAAGACTTGGCGAAGTCTTGAAAACCCAGCTCCTCCTCAAAATTCTAAAATCATTAACCATTAATCATCAATCGTAACTTAATTGATGAATAAAATAAGTTTAAGTGTAAAAATTCAGGCAATGACTTTGAAATGTATTAATTAAAATATAGGATACCTGCAGGTATTTAATGACTGTACTGATGCAGTCACGGTTTTAGTATCCTCAATAAAAATGGCTAGCCAATTTTATTTATTGAGAGCAATCGGAATTTGCTGTTTAAGATGTGAGTTGAGACTTTCCTCTGGATTTTTAAAATTACGTGTACTTGTTTGTAAATCATTTAGTAAATCACCGAGTACAGCAATAATGGGTTTGGACTTTGACCACAGAAAACCAAAGTCCAAGTCTAATTTAGGAATGCGTGTGGCTGTTGGATTATGAGAAAGAAACTCAGCTTAGTTTTGCACCAATACTGACAAATAAGAAAGTGAGAATTTATTAGAGCTTTGGATGATGTGTATATCAAATTGGCAATGCCGTATTGTGTAATTACAGTGAGTTTCAGCTCGGAGTAGCCATAGGACTACCAATGTATAAGGAAATATCATGGTTTGTATGTGTCACCGTCCCTGAGAGAATCCGGTCCCTGAGAGAATCCAGCCAAAATTTATATGCCAATAACTTTGTCCCTGCTAAAGATAAGAAAATGAAAATTGGTACACAAATTGAAAGAGGTATTATCTACGTTTCCACCAAATTTCATTGTCACAGCTCTTACAGAAAACAAATTATTAACGAATTACTTGAAATAGTCAGTCAAATACTTCATTTTAGGATGTTATTCATTAATAACTTTTTTCCTGTAAGAGCTGTGAGAATGAAATTTGGTGGAAACGTAGATTATACATCTACTTTTTACATGTCCTTTATTGTACACTGGATGTGCCATGGGTACTCCGAGCTGAAACTCACTGTAAATTCTTATTTATCACTGAATTACTCAATGTACCATAAGAACACTAGACTACATCAAGCATGTTCACAGGACAATAAAAATTATAACATTAAAAGAACCAAGATGAATCACAATCGTAGCAAATGTCACTCAAGTTATTTCTTACGCTTAGATGCCCAAGATTGTCTTTTACTATCACAGAGCCTCCATCACAATCACAAATGTTGGAAATATGATAACTAGCATTTTTGGCATTCATTTAGAGACATACACTTACACTTGTTGTATGTAATAAAAGTGAATTGACGACTAAGTTATCAGGTTTCATAAAACGGTTACCTACAAGTTGTATATGCCGTCAGTTTATACATGATTCGTATAAGAAAATAAGATCTTAATGTCAACATTTATGTAACGTCGCAATATGGAAAACAAATAAGATTTAGCTATTTTAAATACTCTCGTTGAAAATAAAAATCAGGGCAATTATTGCAATAAATGGAATAAACTGTACTCTGTAACTATAATTTTACTCCAATTGAAATTAAAAGCATAGTTGAGTATGAAACTAAATTTTGTATTTAAATGTCATCCGTAAAATGTGTCATTTCTTATTAGGTTTATGTAGTTTCCGCTTATTAAAAAAGATCTTGCATAAAAAAGTCGCAGTCGAGGGTTTCTTCAAGATTGGTAGGTTTAAAAAATTTATAAGTAGCTATACGAATTTTGATTTTTATGCTACAGTAAGTGCTTTTTATTAATTGAATTCATTTTCATTGCATATAATGCTATAAGCTAAGAAAACTAAATGTCTGAATTTTAATATTTGGTGTAGAAATTTAAGATCGCCTTCCAAAACCATTTCTGGACAATTGACCCCTAAAAGTACTGAAAAACTAAAAACTACTTTGGAAAAAAACGTAAATAACTTGTTACTTGTTATGACTACTGTTTTTATTACTTCAAAGTTTTAACCACTAAAATATTGTTTAATTGTCATTTTCACTAATCACCCATTTTATAAGCTTTTTTTTGAGTATGCCATTTGGTTTAAACTTTGTAACTTATGGTAAGCAGTACTACCCAACCTAAAGCTGTTGTGAGAAAATCTCGCTTAAGCAGTACAGCTAATAAGAATTCGAAAGTTAATTTTTTCTCAAAATATTTTTACTTTAACATTTAAGTCCAACCACACTTCATAATTTGATTTTTCATCCTGATAGTACACAAAACACATTTCTGTCTTTCTGTTCAAGTCTTCAATATATTCAAACAATGAAATGAGTAATGTTCTTTGTACATTTCTCTTTTTCGAACTATTAGCACACAGAGCTCACCAACAAAATGTAGAATTTTTTGACACTCGAGTGTCAAAAAATTCTACATTTTCCTGGTGGGCTCTGTATGTACAATTTTAAAATTATTTATTCAGTGTGTTAGAGATGTATTTTCAATGCGGTATGAATTAAAACGTGTATAAAATAAAATGAGGGACCTTTGCAGTAAGGTTTTTTGGTTATTTAAAGAAGGTACACCTTCAGAAGGCATATTGTACAAAATTTACACTTATTTATTGGCAATTAACGAAAATTACTTAAAAACTAAATTCCGTTTCCATAGTAAACTATTTCAACACTTTAAATTCAGACCATATACTTTTATATTATTGCTCATTTCATAAAATATTGGTAAATTGAGAAATAAAACACCGATATACGTAAAATTACGGAGTTCATTTTTCCTAAATAAATACATGTATATTGTATTGTATGAGTATAATTTTTTTAAAGGTGTTAATAGAGTACATCAAAATCGCACAATACATAATTCAATAACCCGTAAAACATTTTTAAATTATGCCAGTACGAATTCCTTTAAAATTTTACTTATTAAATATGACACAAGTCACAGAAATACAAAGTCCCACAGAGCGCCACCTTACCTTGCTCTGCTAACTACTAGAGCATGATCTATCTGTCTGTGTGTTCTCGGGAAGCTACTTTATCGATATACCTGGTCTGTCTGTCCGTCTGTGTGTTCTCGGGAAGCTGCTTTATTGATATACCTGATCTGTCTGTTTGTATATGTGTTCGCAGGAAGCTACTTATGATGATCTGATAATCAAACCATGATGATCTGATAATCAAACCATGATGATCTGATAATCAAACCATGATGATCTGATAATCAAACCATGATGATCTGATAATCAAACCATGATGATCTGATAATCAAACCATGATGATCTGATAATCAAACCATGATGATCTGATAATCAAACCATGATGATCTGATAATCAAACCATGATGATCTGATAATCAAACCATGATGATCTGATAATCAAACCATGATGATCTGATAATCAAACCATGATGATCTGATAATCAAACCATGGTTCTTCTATGGTTGAAATATTTTGGTTAAAATGGTATTTTTGATTATGAAGATACAGATACACTTTCTTTGAACATTCGTAGCTACAATAATTACAATGATAGGAATTGTTTTTGAAATGAACAGTATCCTCGTGGTTTCGTAAAGAATACCTTGAGGGTAGCATCTTATCGCAATAATTGCACTTAAATATTTTGCCGGCGGTGTGTATTTTGTTATGTCGCTTAAAGTTGCTCAGGTGAGAAAATGATTTGTCACAAAGATGACAATGGTAAGGTTTTATTCCCGTGTGGACTTTTGTATGACATTTCATATTACTAATATGTCTAAAGCGTTTTCCGCAATAACCACACTCATGAGGTTTTGTTCCGGTGTGTATTCTTTCGTGTCCTACTTTATCTGGCTTGCTTGAAAAGTATTTGTCGCAGAATTGACACTTGTATGTTTTTTCTTTACAATGGGCAATCGAAATGTGTCGCTTGAATGACTCAGGTGTTGCGTAGCTTTTGGTACAAAACCCACACTTGTAATAATTTTCACCGGTATGGGTTCGCTCATGATACACAAGACTTTGCTTATATCCAAAGGCTTTTCCACAATAGGTACATTTGTACGCTTGTAATCCTGTATGGACTAATTGGTGCAGTTTCAGTGAAAAACCTCGGGAAAAAGATTTTTCACATAATTGGCATTTGTATGGTTTTTCTTTACGATGTTTTGCAGAAATGTGCCCTTTTAAACCATTCATTGTTTTAAAACATTGGCTACAAAAACTACATTTATTTTCCTGATTCCTTCTGTGGTTAGCTTCGTGTGTTCTTAATTCGGAGATTTTTGAAAACCCTTCTCCACACAATTCACATTTAAATGGCTTTTCACTTCCATGAATTGTAGCCAAATGTTTGGTTAACACAGTTTGTGAAGAAAAACATTTTTTGCACAGATGGCATTCCTTTCCTTGTTTTTCCCTATGGCCACTTTCATGACTTTTCAAATCCCTTCCCCTTGAAAAGCGTTGGCCACAAGTTTTGCACTTGTGTGGCCTTTTTAAATTGTGTATTCTGCCGAGATGCCTCCTTAAAGTGGCTTGCGATGAGAAAATATTATTGCAAAGCTTGCATTTGTTTGGATTTTCTGTAAAATGACAGGAGGCTACGTGCTTATTTCGCATATGCGGACTTATATAATCTTTTTTACAAAATTTACAAACAAATACTTTTGAAATTTGTTTACGTAACACATTTCTTTGTGAAGAATGAGGAATATTACTACTATTTTTGTCAAAATCAACTCTGAAAACAACTTTCTTTGATTGATGCGTGCTTTTAATTCCAGATTTTGACTTATTTGATTGTTTTCTTTTCCAATTGATTGACTCCAGATGAGGTGTAACCAAAACTTGTGGCTGCAACGCAAAGTTTTCTAATCTTGCGTGAAATGTATTTAACGGAGTTTCATTACTGTTACAGCCATTAAGGTGGCACCTGTAATTGTATTAAATGAAACATGAATTGCACAATGTTGATTGGTAATTAATAAGTAATAAAATTGTAATATAATTATTAAACCTAACTGATTTAGTTTAAATTGTTCCTCGAGGGTCGGAAGTATTAACTTTATTAGCTAAAGGTATAAAGCTTAACTTTGTCTCTGAAAGAGCAGTAAAGCCCAAAGTTATTAACGTGTCATTTAAAGAACACGGACCTCAAGGTAGAGAGCTGAGCTCAAAGAGGCCAAATTAACATGGAAAAATTCAATGCTTTAAAATTTTATAGCGACCACATTAAAGTAAATGCAAATATGAAAATGTGGAACGAATCTCCATTTCATTGGCAAAATCCTCACCTGTTGAATTTTTAATTTATCGACTGTACTTTAAGTAAAAAGTAGTTTAAAAAATACAACAGTATGTGAATCAAAGGAATCTTGTTTGATTCACACTAAAAATTATAAAAGTATCACAAATAAAGTTTAATTTTAACATTTACGTCAGTATTCCAATGATATTTACGAAAAGGTTGAAACAGAAAATTCACAAAAAAATGTTTTATACAAACTACAAGAAATTATGGGAAAATTTTGACTATATTTACGATTCCAAATTTTTCAAACTACTCAGCAGTGAAATAATGTTATATTCCGGACCTGATCTATTCTATGAGTCTATTCTATGGGTCTATTCTACTTCCAATTAAATTTTAAATAGTTAGGTAGTTAAATTTTATCATGAGAAACTAACCTTAAATTTGGAAATGTTTTCAATAACTTCTGGAATGCTTTGAAGTCCAATCGCTCTAAGCGTACAGTCAAACGCCTGAAAAGAGTAATAAACGAATTAATTATTTACTTGAATACTTTACTTCCTAATTTTAAGTGGTTGATATTAGATATATAATTGTCCAAGAAAAGCTCCTTTAGAAGCAAATCGTTGGTAGATTTTGATCAATCAAAAACGTAAATGGTATGCTAAAGTAGATTTGCGTATAATAGCAATTCAATTTTTGCTAACTTAGAACAACACCATAATAATAAACGACAACAATGATTTTTTATCAGCATCTAATATTTACATTTATTTATATAGTTTATTACGCATTGACCTAAGAATATATTATGTTTTATTTGAACACTCACCTGTTTCGATAGGCAGATGCAATTTGATTAGAATCATTGAAGTTATTGCCGTTACCCATTGTTTAAACACGAGTGCCTCACGTTTATTCTTGTAAGTGATATTGATTGTCTCGGATTTACCTCAAAACAATTTGCATCACAGAAACCTGCTTTTAACTTGAGGAAAATTATGAAAAGGTGTAATATATATTACTCATTATTATAATAATTTGTGTTAGCAAAATTCAAATTAGTGTAATATCTAATAGAGCGTTACCTTTATATATGTTGGCCACAGTAAAAATATTAAACTAACATTTGGATTGATCTGCGATTGAAAAATTTTGATAGTTCCGACCTGACAAATATCATCTCCGTTAAGATTTTCACTAGGAGTATATAATTCTATTCTTAATATATGTGAAAGTAAGTCAAAGGAAACACTGTAATGTAAACAAATGAATAGTTGTAAATAAAGGTAAAGTTTGCCGCATGTATTTATGTTTATATTATGTACACTACAATTGGATTACGTAAACCGGCGACATTTCCCACCGTTTAAATCTTCAAGAACGACTCAATAGCCTTGGGGCATAATAATACATTAATAAAATCATCAACATATACTATACTATGTTTTAAACGTTTCAACATGTTTGAATTAAATGTTCTTTAGGTGCACTGTTACACTAAATCTGTCTAATATGAAACAAATGTAAACCAACATTTATATTTTTGTAAGCCAATCTTTGAAATAACTTGCACAAGAAAAAGAAAGATTAGAAAGCTATTATATCCCTGTACTATTGAAGTTTTAGATTAATCCCCTAGTTATGATTGTAAACTTAGAATAGTTTTCGAATATTTTCCAATTACAAGGATTAAATTTTATTGAATTACTTGTGAACTAAACTCATATTATAATAATGTAATAAAATTATAGACAATAATATTTCCATTAATTACATTATAGGTATTCTTAATCATCATTATAAGACGTTTACAAAGTCTTGCTGTGTTAAATGGATTACTTTAATATGCCAAAATGCAATGATTCCACATTAAATTCAATTTTGCTTTGCATTAAGTGAAATTAAAACGCGGTCTCTTACTTTTCAACTAGCAAATTGCGTATAAGTATGTCACATCAATATATTTCTAAATTCGAAAATTACTAAAATATATTAATAATATTTTCCTTTTGTTATTGATAACCACACCACATCTACCATTAATGAACTGTTCTTGCATAACATGGACCAATGTAATTAAACATGTGTTATATCAGTAAATTGATGGAAAAGTTGAGTTCAAAAATTACAATTCACTTTTGCAATGGAGTCTTTGATGTCGTATTAATGAACTGTAATCTGAATAGAATTTGTGACAACTTTTGCAATGGTATGGCTTTAAAATTCCATGGCGTCTTCTTTTATGACTTTTGAGTGTACTACGTTTGAAAAATGATTTTTCACAGAGACTACATTTGTACGATTTTCGTCCATTATGTAGCTTTTCATGTCTTTTTGCATTACCAATTTGAGCAAAAAATGTTTCGCAATATTGGCATTTGTAACGCTTCAATCCCGTATGAAGTAATTTGTGTTTTTTTAAAGAAGGTTTTTGTGAAAAATCTTTCCCGCATATATCACATTTGTAGGGTCTTATTCCACTGTGGACTCGTTCATGAATTATCCTACCCGATTTCATGTAATAATATTTGTCACAGAATTGACATTTGTGATATTTCTCTTTGCAATGTACAAATGTGATGTGTAAATTCATTCGGGTACGGGATACAAAACCTTTTTCACAAAAGTTACATTTGAATGGTGTTTCCTGTTTTTCACTACTGTGTGTCTTTTCATGGCACACAAGACTACTTGAATATTTGTAACGTTTTCCACAGTGTTTACATTTATATGGTTCTTCCTTGCAGTGGTGTGCAGAAATGTGTTGATTTAAACCTGCGTTGGAATAAAAACATTTGCCACAAAGATTGCATTTGTGAACTTTCTTCTCGTGGCTATCTTCATGATCTAACAGTTCCCTTCTTTTAAAAAACGATATCAAACAAACTCTGCATTTAAAGTATTTTCTATTTGGATGATCTGAAACTAAATGTGCTTTTAAACATTTGTACGAAGACAATAATTTCTTGCACAATCTACATTTAAGGGGTTTTTCTTTAACAAGGCGCTTATTATGTGGTTCTAAATAATGACTATTGGGAAATTTTGCTTTGCAAATCCTATTACTCCCAGTCACATCGTTCTCTTCAGAATACTTTTTTGCACTTAACGTCTCATTCTGAATTTCATTACCAATAATGAGATGGGAATTTGTTTTACACTTATTTTCAGGATTGCATTGCAAAACTTTGCTTGGCAGTCCAATTTTCATGTCTTCTCTCCTGTCTTTTGTTCCAAGTTTTTCATCAACATTGTTCAGGATTACTTTTATAGGTGAGAGTACAACTTTGGGCAGAGAAATATTTCCACAATTCCTATATTTTCCGAGACAATTGCTGAAATTAGAATCGTCGATTTCAGTAATACAAGGCAGAATATTGAACCTGTTCATAAAAATTACAAAAATAAATTATATTATTTTATACACTGTATTGACATGAAATTAATATTATCTATATTCATGCTCTTATGAATATCGGATATCCATTTTTCAATGTTTTACCAACAGATAAAATGTATGCATATCATTGATAAGAATTAGATTTTTTAAATAGGTAATTAGTAATTAGCCACTTTCACAATGATCCACTAGAGGTTATAAATTCCCTCGCATGGCGTCGCACTTTTAAAGGTGGGCACTTTAAAGATATATCTACCAAATCAAGTCAGATATATCTGCCAGTGCCCACTGCCCACCTCTACAATTGAGACACCATGCGAGGGAATTTATATAACATCTTTAGTGGACCATTGTGAAAGTGGCTATTAATTAGTTTACCATTTAGAATAGAGAACATACCGTAATCTAGGAAAATTTCTTTTCAGTGCTTCCAACGAGTCAGCGTCCAGTCGTATTAATTTTACCACCAACCTTCTAAAATTCATTCAAAGTTAATAGATGACTTTTTAGTATCCGAAGCACCTAGTTATTAGTAGGGGTACTAAGTCTTCTACTGACGATTGCATGTGTATGCTTGTGTTGTGGTATTTTGTAGGAAAGGGCTCTAAACACATACAATCGTCAGCAGTAGACTTAGTACCCCGTACCCCTACTAATAACTAGGTGCTTCGGAAACTAAAAAGTCATCTAATAGATGACTTTGTAATGATGATACAAACATTAATCATAAAGAAAATTAAAGCAACCATTACCTGTTGTTGATTCCATGCTCAAGACCAGATATACGTTTTTGACACTTAGTATAACTTGCCATTATTAAAAATACTGTTGAAGTTTTTTTTATTTACAATTGAAGTGGAACTACTTTTAGAATATTTTTGATAAATCTAAGGAAATCTTACTAAAATACAAATGGTACAAAAATGTTCGATGTACCGAAATTACATAAAAATGTCTCTATCACAAAAACTTTACAGAAATGTCTGTCTTACAATATGTACTTTAGAGCCACGTTGTAATAAAAATGACTATGGTTACCTTTAAGAAATTTACCTGTGTACAGGAATAACCTGACCCTTTTAACCCTCTAAAGCTTCTGACTTCAAAAATAATTCATTGCTGCAGTTTATTTATATATGCACAGTATGCAGGGACCTTAGCCTAGCTTTTATGTTTCACACTCGATTAACACGTGACACTACATTCGTTCTAAACTATTTGATATGTAATGGTTTCTATTTAACTAGTTTTTTCTGCAAAACTCATAGATTTGCTTTGCTGGCTAGATTTAAGTGAACGCTCATTGGGGCTGATTGAATTGTTACTATTAATTAAGTGTACGAAGTCTACTTAATGATTTTCATATGTCTGTCTGTCTAAGAGTTAGTTTGATTGTTCCAAAACCGAAAAGCCAAATTAGATAATTTTAATGGATTTTAAAAATCAAAAACTTTTGTTGCACAATACACCACTTTGTCCTTTTATAAAGTTTAAAAACTGTAATTGCTACCCCTTCGTCTTTTCCACATTGCGCATTGCTTGCACGTTTATTATTATTACTTATCATTTAAAGTGGAAACCAAACTAGCAGAACGCATAAAGTATTTTTACATCAGTAATTCAATAATTTCTATTTCTCTTGGCTTTTATAATGCTGTCTTTGATGAGCAAATAAAGCATATAATAACAATCGGCATGGGAGAGAAAACTAAAATAAAACTACTTCAAAGTAAAAGTAAAAGTTTTCAAGTAAAGGAGGAATAGTACTGAAGGAAAGCTGAAGGGAAGGGGCAAAAAAATGGCCAAGTTTTATTTTTTGCAAACACTAAAGTTAGAATTGGAAGGAGATGAGATTTGCTTGACTTGACCTAAATGACGCATGTAAACTAAAGTTTGAATACTATACCTATTCAATAATACAATATAGTTTTTTAGTTAAAACCTGCTATTTGAGTGCGCACTAAGTATTATATTTGCCAACGAGATAAAATTCGTAAAACTCATCTTTGTATGAGTATAAAATGATTATATACATTAAAGAAATAATACCATATCAGATATAATATAATGCAGAATTAATCTTTAAAATAATTTTCAGACATAAAAATTCACGGATGAAATATCACTGCACACAAATAACGAAAATTAAAATGATAAAATAATTATATTAATTTATTACTATTTATTTTTAATTATTTCACATGCCTAAGTTTACAAATATAATTAATTATTTTACATGCCTATGTCTACAAATATAATTAATTATTCCACATGCTTAGTTTTAAAATATAATTATTTTACATGCTTAAGTTGCCAACTATAATTTATTGTTTCACATTCCTAATTCTACAATAAAGAATAATTAACAATAATAAATCAGTAATACTAATTAATTATTTTAATTATTTGTCCATATTAATTATTCATTAACAATAAAGAATAATTAGCATTAATAAATTAGTAATATTAATAAATTATCTTAATTACTTATCAATATTAATTATTCATCAACAATAAAAAATAATTAACATTAACAAATAATTAATATAAATAAATAATTAGTAATCATAAATCAGTAATACTAATAAATCACCTATACCATTGCAAACAAAATATAAAATGATATTAAATGCAAGAAATATGTACACCACTTCTGCCTTACTTGATTCGTTTACAAAGGCCAATGGAGACGGTCTACATTTGTCCAGGTTTCATTATGTATTTTTTTAAAAGAATTTATCACGAGGTATTGAATTTCAGGGACGTATCCAGAGGGGGGGCTTAGCTTGGGGGCTAAAGCCCCACCTAAATTCTGGAAAAAGAGGAAATTGTTCATTGAAATGACAAAAATTTTTCTTTTGAAAATGTTTTTCGTTAAGCCCCACCATGATGATTTTTCTGGATACGTCCCTGTTAAATTTAAAGCCTACCATTGGCATGGCAAAGAATTAATGTTTTAAATTTCTTGCTGTTTTATTTGTGGTAACAATAACAACTTTCAAAAACTGCTGCACAGATAAAAAAGTCCCAGAATAATTTATAATTTTCTCTATTATTAATATTGTTTTATATATTTCCATTATTGACCATTTTGTCATTCCAATAGAAATAATTTACATCAAAGAAGAATTGTTTTTAATTATGTAGTCTTGCCGCCCTAGACATTAACTCATTTCGTGTGCTTATAATCAGGCTGTTAAAACTTAGACCTATTTTGATACAGTTATTAGAAATAGTAGTCAAGCTTATGTGGCGAAGATTTTTGGAAGCTTTATAAATAATCTTCTAGGATGAACTATCCTTGACATCAAAAAAGGTATATACAAAACATTTTATAATACAAATTCGTCTATCCACCAGAATCTATTGAAAATACTTCAAACAAGGCATAATTTGTATCCAATGATTGTCAAATTTAACACCTAATTCTAAATATGCTTGATTAATACATTGAAAAATTAGAATTAGTGAAAAGAAAATTATATTGATCCTTACCCCTTATTACGATAGGTCAAACACTACCAAAGTTCGTACCTAAAATTCGTAATACGGTCCCAAAAATTCATTTCGTTTTCAGTAAATCACATACAAATCGCTATCTTAGTTATGTAGTAAGTGTGTATGAGTGACTAAAGTAATGAGTATACAAAGGAACAATGCCCTACTACCTGTATACTTCAAGAGAAAAATATCCATTAAACTCCCACGCTCTCACGAACAGAAAGAAGGAGCAGAAGACGAAGAGCAAGAGTGTTAGTATACACTAATTACATTATAGAGAATCTTTTCCATTTCCTAAACTCTCGCTCTTGATTTGGTTTGTGAAACAGAGTGCAGAACCTTTTACCCTATATTTTGTTTACTTTATAATAAATATAAATTAGCTTAAAGTAAACTTCGCTCATCTGTAAAATGTGATTTGGAAACGAATAGGTACAGAAAAATAATTAAGTTTCCTCATTAACTGTCTTCTCACCCTTATACATGCTATATAGAAATCATGCTCGACAGGGCAACAGATTTAACTTCATAAAATGAACCCTTAAGGTAACGGTAGCCCACTGAATCTATTCCCCATAACTACTATTTTATGTTGTAGTGATTGTAAGGTGGTTAAATAAAATGGTTACATCCAAATTTTCAAGCCCTTGATTGTTTCGAAAAAAGAATAAAACTGAAATTTCCTGAAGTTAAGGTAGGAAATTTTAATTGATAGTTTTACTTCCCTAAATAGTTAAACAACCTACAGTTATATATATTTTACTGTTTTTCCCACTTTACCTACTCATATTAAACTTATAATTCAAGCCCAAATAATCACCAAAAGTTAATCCCATTGCGTCACGAAAGTACTCTAACAATAATCTTAGAACCTCATCTACACCACTGACCTTTACCAATACTTTTTAAATCCCATTTTGAATTTTTTGTTGCAAAATTACAATGACAAATGTATAGACCAACAAGGAAATACTATCAAGAGCCTTCAAAAGCAGGTCTTGTAAATACGATTCGAATGGCCAGTGCAAAAGTCCGTCAAATTCGGACTGTCAGTGAAAAATTTTACCGCCATCCAAGACTGCTCGTGTAGTCATAACAGGCAACTGCAAAGAGTCACCCTTTGCACGCGCACATAATAAAATACTGTAATGCGGCAGGACTTGCCTTATTAAGATAAAACATAAAAACATCCATAAATACAATAAATGCTATAGATTTTAGCTGCGGGCAATCATATTTGATTATTATAAATAACACTCTTACAAAAGGTTGCGATCCGTGAATTAAAACCCGGGTAATTCTAGCATCAATATAATACAAACAGTAATTAAAACCACGATCAAGTCGGTGAGACAGTCTTGTGTAACAGGGAAGCACAATCATTACATGCGATGCAATGATTGTCTGTCATTGATCTTCGGTCATTTTAATACATACAAGGCACATATCAGAATTTTTACTGAATATGCAGACTTAATGAGTGCATACATGCATTTAAAGGATGTTTTTCACCGTTTCATTTACATATTAGTTTGTACACCAATGGAGTACATCATTATTTTAATGGAACGCTGTAGCAATAGTAGAGCTTGCCTGTCGACCATAGAGCACAATTGCAAAGTGGAGCTTGTGCAAATTGTCCCCGTGAATGTCAGGTGGATACTTATGGAGATTGTTTGTTCGAGTTGCTTTCAATGTTAATAAGCGGAAGCATCAATCCTGTAACATAATTTAATTGCTAATTGCCGCAACAATCATATACAACCAAGAACTTTTTGAAAGAAGTATACGACGAAGTTTATCCTGGAATCATTACAAGGAACAAAATTGCATACATGGCTGCCAAGGTCTAATTCAGAACATAAATTAGAGGCTTCATTACTTTTTAAATGTCCCATCTATACGATTGCTCATTTACCACAACGCAACCGAACGCGAATTGCAAACCTTTGCTTCTTCGCAAAACTGTCATTTTAAAATGCCATACAACAAACATGACGAAAACAATTTGCAGTTTTGCATTTCCAGCATTCCAACAGGGGGCGAACAGCACAGAGCTTCCTCAGCTTCTGAGCTGTAAGGAGGCTCTCACCGCTTCTGCTCAAGGTTCCTGGCTACCTAAGCCACGACTTGTCTAAGTCCATCTGTATTGCTGCTGGGTTCCTGGTGCCCATAATAACCACGGCTAGGTGATTAGCCCAACTGTATTGCTGTTGGGAGAAGCCAACTCCTAATAATTAAATTGGTGAAAAACTCTTCTTTCCAGTTTTATGGCTCCAAAAATTCTAACCAAGAATGCAGTTTGCGTAGAATGCAACATCACAGATAACCGGAAAAGTGGTCTGCATTGTATAAATTGTAAGTTGTACTTTCATCGTCTTTGTACATCTTATAACCAAGAAAAATTTATCCATTCCTTTTCAAAAAAATCTTTTCTTTGTCATGATTGTAAAAAAATTCCAAATAATATTGTCCCAATAGTTAAAAATATAAATGATATTGTCGTTACTGGGTTTTGTTGCCTTAGGGCAGTGAAAAATCTTGTAATTGTACATTGCTGTATTTGCTTAAAGCCTTATCATAGATGTCATTTGCCTAATTTTGGTAAATGCAAGCAAAATACTAATTACAATACTTTTTACTGCATGCCCTGTGTGTTCCCATTCTCTGAGGTTGACAATTCCGATCTTGATATGGCTTACTCCCTGCCGATAGAGCTCAGTGTTCCAAACATGAATTTCAGTATGAGTAATGCAATTTCTCCTCTGTCAAATGGTTTTAGAATAGGCCATGTTAACATCAATGGCTTATTTTATAAAAAAGATCACCTTGAAGTATACATTCGTTATCATAACTTTCATATTATTTGTGTATCGGAAAGTCATGCTAATGATTCCTTCCCTGATAATCTGTTCCTAATGAATAATTATACTTTGCTGAGGAAAGATAGAGAACGCAGAGAATGTGGATCTGGGTGGGGTGGATTGGCTATCTATTATAAAAGTAACCTGGTAGTATCCCATATTGCTTATGATGAATTTACATGTGAAAATGAATGTCTCTGTATTTTAATTAACCTACCTGAGTCATTGCCCTTTGTCGTTACTTGTATCTATAAGCACCCTGATTCTCCTATTGAAGACATTGTGCACTGTAGTGGTTCTATTTCGTATGGTTTTTCAACTGAAATGGTAAATCTTTCTAACTATCTAGGTAGCTTTTCTAATGAAATTATTTTTACTGGAGATTTCAATGCTGATATCTTCATTGCTTCTAAATCAAGAGCTCTTACAACGACAATGGCTTCATTAGGATATAAACAATACATAGATAAGCCTACTTTTACTCGTTATAGAAAGACAAACGGTTCTCTTGTTAAATATGAATCCTTATTGGATCATATTTATTCAAACCGTCCTAATTATGTTAAGGAAACGGGTGTTATTTCTTCACACTTATCTGACCATGATATTACTTATATTATACGAAAGAAAACGGTACCTAAATGTAAAAGAGAAATAATTGTCTCTCGTAATTATAAAAACATGGATATTGATTTTATTTCAAACGAATTATTTTCTTCTCCGTGGACTATACTTGATGCCACGGATTGTGTCAATGATATGCTTTCTAGTTTTGAATCACTTTGCTTGTTAATATTTGATAAATGTGTCCCAATTGTTAAAAGAAATGTGAAATCGAATCAAAATCCTTGGATGAATTCTGAATTAAAAAAGCAGATTCATTTCAAGGATCATCTAAAAAAGCAGACCAAAAACGATGATAGTTCTCTATTGTGGCTGCATAGTATTAAAGTAAAAAATCATGTAACAAATCTTATTCGCAATGCAAAACGCAATTATTACTGTAACAATTTTTCTCAAACAACTGACCAAAAACGGTATTGGATTTTATATAAGGAAATGTGTAATTTGACTTCAAATCCATCCGTAGTTGCTGAATTGGATTCGAACAATATGATTTATAATACAAATAGTGATATTGCCTCTTGCTTTGCAAAAACATTTGCACTGTCTCACGTAGATGAAAGTATCCAATTATATGATGTATGGAATAGTTTAGCTGATTCTAATGGCATTCCTTTAGAAAATGATCGTGTGTGTAGACATCTTATTCGAGTTAAACCGTCTACTACTGTATTAACACAGGTTCCAGCAAAATTATTAAAGAAGTTTATACCTGTGCTGTCAATGATAATCACCAAGATCTTTAACTATGCTCTTTGCACAGGGGAATTTCCTATTTCCTGGAAAAGGTCGGTAGCAACGCCACTCTTTAAACAGGGAGGCAATAGAAGAGATCCTGGTAGTTATAGACTCATATCAGTTATACCTTATTTAGGAAAAGTTTTTGAATCCATCATAACTGAACTCTTAAAGCAACATTTAATGGAAAATTCACAGACATTTATAAATCAATTTGGATTCCAAAACAGATTATCGACTAACCATGCTTTGATATACCTTTCAAATAGCATCCACACTGGCCTTGATAACGGAAAGTCGGTAGCTGTTGCATTCTATGATATAGCTAAGGCCTTTCCTAGTGTAAATTTTTTATTGCTCGTGAATAAATTAAGAAACAAATTTAACCCCCCAGATTATTTGTTAAGAATTATCTGTAGTTATTTTTTAGATCGGAAGGTTTGTATCAAGTTAGGAAATTATGTTTCTGAAGATTTTCACATCCTGGGCGGCTGCCCTGAGGGGTCAATTTTTGGTCCGTTAGCTTTTTGTTTTTATATTAGTGATTTAAATGAGTATTTTGATACTCCTCTTGCATTATTCGCAGATGATGTAGCTCATCCAATTATCTCGGATAATAATGATGTGGCATTAACAAATGATATAACTAAATCTATGAACTCAATTAATAACTGGTGCCGAGACAATCTGTGTACTCCAAATTGGGCTAAATCTATGTATGTCCAATTTTATAATCAGCGCTCCGTAGCTGTTAATGTTCTAGATAGTATTAGTGACTCTCATAATAATGAATTAAATGTGCAATTGAGCACCAAATATCTTGGAGTCTTTCTGGATAATAATCTATCTTTTGACGAGCACATAAACTATATTTGCAAAAAAATGGCTTTTAGAGCTGGGAATTTGTTGCGCCATAGACGGTTTATCCCTTCCAAAGTCATGCCTGTCCTTTTTCGTGCTCTAGTTTACTCACTTTTTGAATATGGTTTAGTAGTTTATTCTGCTACCTCCGATAAAAATCTTTCTAAAATTTCATATATATTGGATAATTTTCTTCTCAAATATCATTTTGGTGAAAAAGCTATTGGTCGAATTAAAGCTGGTAACTCTAGTTTTAATATAGTTAAGTTATATGATAAGTTTGGTCTTCTAACAGTTAAGGAACAAATACAATATTCAATATTAACAACTGTTTATCCTTTGATAAAAAATCCTACTTTTTACCCTGATTCTGTAACTTACTTACTTACGGTTAGCGATTCAGAGAGATCTTCCAGATACCCTAATTTAATCTTGATACCTAGGCATAGACGTGAACTATTTAAAAAGTCTTTCTCTTATCGAGCAATAATGCTCTGGAATGAATTGCCTGTTCAATTGCAATCATCTAAATCGCTTACTGTATTTAAGACTGATCTATCTGATTACATTCGATATCTTAGATTTCAAGACTAAGTTATAACTCAGATCTAGTTTTTCTTAAGTATTGTTTAAATAATTATTAATCCTTTATGTATTCCTCTTAATATTTACTGTACAAGGTAATGGTATACGAAATGTTTCTGTTGTCCTTATGTATGATCTGTATCAATATTGTCCAATATGTTAATGATAAATTTGCCTTTATAATGACTTAATGTGCTTTTTGGATTTGCTTTGTGTCTCTGTCCTCTGTGGGAGACCAGCTTGCCTATTAGCTGAACAAAGTTTTGACAATAAAGTTATCAATCAATCAATCAATCAATCAAGACTACGCAATGCGCAAATCACTACAAAGTTTAAAATTAAATTTTCACGAAAAATCTGCAAATTAAGTCATTATTTGTCCAAGCTGTGAAATAATCATTACCAAAGGGGTAGGTGTTATAAAAACACAAATGAAAATTTACGCTGGCCACGGCACCCCAAATAATGGCATCAGTAACTATCAATTTAAGTGATTTTCAATCAAGTACTGTTTTTCATCGCAGTATACCCCACACAACGTAGACAGTGTTCCACTGAGTCCAATGCTACCAGATAGGTACAAATAGTTTTTTCTAAAAAAATCCTAGATCAAAAAGGCAATTAACAATGACACCGTATAGCATTGTCAATTAAAGATCAGGCATGTTCCTGAGAATATTAGAGATAGCCCGCCCTCAGGGATTTGACGCTTATGGCAATGCAGGGTGATGCAGCATGCGACGTTGTGATGCCCGACGGTAAAATTTGTTCGGTCTGTCAGTATGTAGCATGCCTGCAAACTTTGCCACAGATTTTCGTAGTCAGGGTATCCAAAATTCTGGCTTCTCCCGAGAGGAGCTGACATATAACAAGCCAACCACGACAACCGGAACTATCATCTACAGGGTACTACAGACAACATGTATTTAAATATTGTTTTATATGATGAAAAGGTTAGTACACTTTTTCTGACGGCACAAAGAAATTCTGTATTGTTTGGTTTTCAGATTTTTGGAAGGAGAAGAGGCCATTAAAATGCATTTCATTCAGATCATTGGGGAAAAACGGCCTTGCTTGAAATGGGAAGATATTATTGGCAGCAATTCTATAAAAAAAGAACTACAGGACACAATAATTCTTCCCAGAAAGTACCTTCGATCTAGAAGTGCATACTCTCTCATTTTATTTGGAGTAAGCTTCCATTTCATTTATCATTCAAAGTTATTTATAATTTTTTGCAATTAATTAAACGTTTTTCGATTTCAAAGTCTCCTGGAACTGGGAAAACGCATGTCGCTCAAACATTGGCCAATGAAATGGGCTACCGTTTTTTTCCTTTGAAATGCTCGGACCTCCAAGATAAGTATATTGGAGGTGGACCGTCTAAGCTAAAAGAACATGGCCCGGAGGGTCTATGGTTAAGGGGCATCAGTGAAGATTGTTTATGTCTTTACATGTTGCTCACGAACGGAACAGTGAAATGTTATGATCGATTTATTGGAGGTTTACAGTGATGCTAGGAACCTCAATAGTGAATATAAATGAGATCCGCCCACTTTGGGGGTGGTTCCCCCCTAGTGGGTGATAATTAAGTTTTGAGTATACATTGTTGTTCTACATTGAATTACGCATCGAATGACATGAGTCCTGTGTCTGTAGGGCAAAGGATGCCCAAAATACACACAGAAATGTCTAAAAAACTGAAAAAAACCGTGACTTTGGAAGGTTGTAGGGACCACCCTATTAACTTTTTTGAAAAAAGTTGCTGCTCAAAAATGACTACTAGGATATACTTTACAACATGTACTACAAACATAAACAATCTTCACTGATGCCCCTTAACCATAGACCCTCCGGGCCATGTTCTTTGCATTTCAAGTTGCCGAAGCAATGGCTCCATGTTTCATGTTCTTCGGTAAACATTGTTATTCTGTAATGAATTATTAGGGTTTTAGTAGTCATTTCTTTCTTATATTGTTAACCTTATATTTATAGACGAAATAGAGTCTCTTTTCCCTCCTCGCAGTGGAAGAGGAGGTGGGGATTGCCTTGTCGCAGAGTTTTTAACTCAATATAATGAGATAAAAGAAAAAAATTTTGGATCCAATCTGCCCATATTTCTTTGTGGAGCTACGAATATTCCAACGAATGTCGATGAAGCTGTCTGGTAAGTGATATTTAGCGCACATTTTGAACTTTTTGATTTAGAAGTTTTTGCAGTTTAATTAGAATATATTTATATGTCGCATCTAAAATTGGGAAATATTGAATTGTTAATATTAAACTATAATGAATCTTTTAGGAGACGATTTGGAAAATACATTTATGTACCGCTGCCTTCTGCCGAAGAAAGAAGATTATTCGTCGCAACAAAATTGGAGGATTCCAATTCCGATTTGCTACCCAACATTACACAAACGCATTGGAAATGCATTTGGAAGGCAACGGAGGGGTAAAATTATTAGATGATAGTCTAAACCTGTTATTATTGTGTATTTACGTTATAATAATGGCATCCTTTGTTTACAAATTTTCAAACTCCGATTTAGCACTCCTTGTTGAAGACATTCTGTATGTACCCCTGAGGAAGACCTCGGGGGCAAAATATTTTAAATTACAGCGTAAAGGCAATGATTCGGTTGCCAGATACACTCCTTGTACACCTGAGGACGTTGAGAAGATTGAGATGTCCTTAACAAAGATTCCTCCAGATATGATAATTTGGCTGGGCATTACTCCGGTAGTAAGAGTTAAATTATACCCATTTCCTTTAGTTATTAACAATTCTTATCCCTGTACCAATGTAATAGATGGACGTGCTTAATGTAATGAAATGTAAAATGTGATTCTGAATACATTGAGTGCCTGACTTGCCAATCCCCGTGTACCACGGGTAACTACTGTTACCGCCGTCTAAGAACCAGGCATTCTATGTACTACGAATACAAATGTAAGGCTTTTTTCATGGTCTTTTTACCTAATATTTGTATTGCTAGATAAGTAAATTATAAATTGGCTACATGACTGGGAAACGTAATTAGCAAATATGCTATCGTAGCAACCTGTAATGTTATATTAATCTCTGATTCGGTAATTATTGTTGTAATGAAAATGATGTAATTGAAATTGTAACGGGTTTTTGAACCGGCTTGGCCCATGTTCAAATAAAGGCATACATACATACATACATAGATGGACGTGCTTAAATGTGCTCAGTACAGACAACCTAGCCTTGATATCAATGATCAAGACGGAATCGGAGCACAGTGTGAAAAAGTGCGACAAACATTTGCTCAAAAGTTAGACGCGTCGTTTACAATGTCGCAGAACGAAAAAATGGAAGATTTGCAAAATATATACAATCAAATTGGAGCAGCAGAAAATCAGACCAATATAGATGTCGCGAATGCACAAGCACGTGCACGGGATGTTGACTTAATCCAAATGTCATGCACCCAGTATGCCTGTTATTTGTTCTGCAGTCTTTGCAGTGGCGATTCTAAGGCTGAGTTTTAATTGGGCCAACTGACTAAGTCCCATTCGATGAATGATTTACAATTATAATTGGTAATTATTGCACAGATGAAATAAAATAAGAATTACATAATAAATGTCAAAATTACTTATTTATATATAATCTAAATGTTATATTAAATGTACAATGACTTTGAATGGTTACCTTACAACATACCAAAACTAATGTACCTAAAAGAATAGACTAATATCGCAGACTAATGTTGCAAACATTGCAAGCCAATGCTGCAAATTACCGTTAACGTAAATTCTGCTTCGCTTACATAAACAATAAGGTCTCCGCAAAAATGTTGGATTAGATAATAAAATGAAATATAAAAACAAACCTATTGTCATTTTATTTTTTTGTATTTGTTACGCGAGGAAATGTACAAATAATGACAAAAAGACCCTTTTCTCAATATCCTGTATTGATTGTCTTATTTCATTATAGTTTGTTTTTTATTATTATATTCATTAGCATTGCTCATTGACATTTGTAAAAATCCCAATAATGCAAATTTGCATGATGTGTCTTCATAAACGTACATCAATTCAAAGTAGTAGGTATACACATTTTTAGACAGGTATGAATCATGATGGCGTCGAGAAGCCTGCAAAACTATACCTAATGACCCAAAAATAAAATTAATATTAATATCTTTAAAAAACATGTACAGCTGTAATCACAGTGCAGCTAATGGTACAGCATATGCAATGCATTTAAATATTGTCGAAAATACGGAACTTGCCTTACATGATTGAAACATATTAAGGCAAAAATTTATTAGACGAAACTACCCCGCATATATTTTTAACTCACAGATCATTTTAAAGCACTTTTTTAGATAGAAATCTTATCTTAAAACCTAAAACACAACTCATCATTTCTTACCTAACACTACATTCACCTGATATTTAGTATTGGCATCCAAAATATTTCTTCATATAATTCACATTCAAAATATTCATATTTGGCTTTGACCATAGTCCAAAAATATTCCGTTCAAACAGGATTTTGGCGAATATATTCTAAGATGCTGTTCAGCCTCCCTCATAGCTCATAACCCTCTTTTTACGTACAGTTATAGGGTTACCCATAGACTTGTAAACGAGAAGTTTAAACACTCATAAAATAAATTCATACATTTTTAAGCGTAGTAGGGCAATTATGTGCCCCACGCAGTGTTTGGAGAGGTTTATTTATGTTTAATATTACAAAAATATTCATATTTACTAATTTCTATGATTATATACTTAAGAGCCCACACCACTAAAAAATTACATTCCACCACCTCGCGGAAAATTGTAGGCAATCTTAAAATTTCTGTATATGCAATCATTATTTTCGCGTTCCGACCCTACCTAACCTTATAATTAATATAGATAGAATTATAATATTTTAACCTAAATTAGTCATATAAATATATTAGCAGTCACTAGTCATTATTTTTGCATTTTTATCTAACCTAACCTAATAAAATATAAAGATAACCTAACCTAGAGAATAAATAATAATAGTAGGCAAATAATAAATATTGAAAAATAACAAACAGCTGTACGGCTCCGTCGCACAACACAGTGTTTTGTTGTTTTCATTCTGATATAATAAAAACACCATAAAAACATTCGATAAAATCAATTCCAGAACTTGTATTTAATAAATAATCTCAACCTTTAGTTTCTATTAAATCAACGGATCAGTATGGAATGGCCTCCCCCCTTAAACCTAACCTATTTCCCGTTCCTCGTATTCCGAGAGGAATCCTGTCCTAAACCCAACTTGTTTACAATACTGAGGTATTGTTTTATTATATTGTTTTCTAGATCTGAAATTATTTCCAAAGCTTTTCAGCATGGTATTTTTCATTACTGCTGCCAACGCAACGAATTTTTCGCAGTAATAGCGCTTTTAATTCTTTCCGCTTTCAAACAAAACTATTGACAAAGCGTATTCCTCTCAGGGTGTATATTTCATTTTTAATAAACTTAATAACGCTTATGTATATACTAATTCTCTCCCAATGATCTTCTCTATTCCACCCCCTTCTGATCTTAATTTAGAAGAGATTTGCTATTGTGACTCGGAAGGTTTTTGCTACGGAGAATTAGTTTTATGCTTTTTTAAACCACTTGCAAAAAGAAACAGGAATCACAATCGAAAATAATGAATACTTGAATAAATGATTAGGATTATTAGCTGCCAAAATACATCTTTAAACTAAAGCACAGCTCTGGTTCGGGTATACAATGGGACAGGTGTTTGAAAAATGTTGTGGCCTTGCGTCCTCAAATTCTCTGGACAAAATGAAAACTGTAGAATCAAGTTATTATGACTTTATAAAAAACCTCAATACAAATGTAGATAAAGATCAGAGAAATATATACTTTCTGTTAACACCAAAGGTCTCAACAACTATTGTTAGTAATATTACAAAGTACTGTCTGATGACCAAATTTCCAAGGACGAGGGTTTTATAAGAATTTTCTTATATTGTTATGTGACGGGTATTGTATTATTATACGACGGGTATTTTATGATGTCCGGGAATGGGGCACAAATAAAGACGGTGTCTGAATCTGTCATCTGTCGGAGCATGAGAAATTAGTGAAGGTGACAAGCAAGTGTGGAGATTAGGCGAAGGAAGAGAAAAGAGCAGGAGCGTGAACAATAACACATAGAATAGGGTCGACAAGATGTACCCAATAGTAGATTGTGAAGGGGAAGCGGAGAAATAAAACCATCCAAAATACCTATTGTATAATGAATGGACAGAGCCAAAGAATATACTTAATATGAGGGTACAACGGTCACAATAGTAAGCGTTAACGTTGGTTTTCCTATTCCTAAAAGCAGGGATTGGAGGTCTTTTAGACAAGGCAAAGGAAAAACAAAGCCATAAAATAAGAAGTTGAGAAGCTAGGAATACTGAGACGACAATTAGGGACAAGATTCGGAGACAAGAGGTCGAGCTTAAAGGTCGTATGTTCTTATAGGGAATAAATTGTAATATAGAAGGGGATGATTTTAGAATGTAAGCTATGTTATACCCTATATGACGTGGAGCATAATGAGATGGTATGACAAATACAATGTAATGAATGTAACGAAAGAACGGTACAATAATAAAATAAAAAGATCAGTTGGGCAACGGAAACAAAAGAGTGCACATCAGAACTTCATTAAATAAAATTCATGACCTCGATCACTCGGTGACAATCACAGGCCATAGCATAAAAATTACACAATCATTTCAATTCGATCATCATCACAAATTCATATAAATCCATAAAAACAGAATATCCGAATCCCTCCGGAACTCGGGTCATTTCAATATATATATGCATAATATATTACAAACACAAAAATTAGCTTATTAAAATAAAATTAAAATAAAATTAGCTCGCAAAACAAGCTTGTCCCGCGAAATATTTCCTTCCTCAATAATTTCCGATCCAAAAGTTCCAAAATGCCCTATAAACATAATACGCACCTCTCTATTCCTATAGAAAGCTTATTAGTTTTAAAAGATTTCCAAATTACAGAATGCCTTTTTAAGAAAGAAAATTATAGTTAAAATCATGTTTCAAACTACACATAACCCTCACAAGTTCATGAAGCATTTGTTTCCTATTTCACTACAAAATAAAACTTGCCATATTACTTACAACAAGTTTTATATTGCAACTTCAAAAATTAATATCTCGGTCATAAATCAAAGGTCTGAAATTCATGGATGTAGTCCTAAATTTCCCCTTTTCAAGATCTCTCAGTACTCTTTCCATTTCGACTCTAATGTCGAATGCCTAAAAAACTTGATTCAAAATACTAAAAACTATAATTCTCTATCCAAATATTGTGGGTTATCATGTGTAAATCACATTGACAGTCTTATATATTATCTATACGACGACACTTATGTACTAACAGGGTACACTAATTTTACTCTAAACTGTCCCAATAACATTACATCTCATGGAAACTGGTACAACAATTTTAGTATTGGCTCCATTCTCACGAAATTCCAATTAGACACATAGTTTTAGCCAATTGGCTTACAAGGTTACAGGTGACTATAAATTCTTACATCACGACGAAATCAAAGTTAATGATCTTAATAAAATTTTAAATAATTCTATTATTGACATGACCAATTTACAGAATCAAAAATTGGAAGATATTTCTTATTTGAATTTTTCAAAATACAATAATATGCTTTTGGATTATAAAACTGAAAAATAAAGTTCATTTACAATAATAGAATTACGTCCAATATTTTACCATATTTCATACATCTGGAACTTTATCACTCATTTCATAAATATTTTCCATTGGGTAATTACTCTTTCCCAAACTGTTTTTGTGCATTTTTCCTACACCAAAGGGTTCATGCCCTAGATAATTACAATTACAGTGCCTTTTTTCTACTTGACGATTTAATTTCATTAGGCATTCTTTTTGGATTTACCGTTTAAACTTGTATTTATGACAACACATATAAACGAAAACAAACATTGATTCTTGAAAATCCATAATCCAAGGGATTAAAGTTTGATTTACTTAGGACCCAAAATAATATCCTGTGGATTGTCCGATAATCTCATTCTCAAAGAGTTCACATTGTAGTTCCATTACAAGGAACACAATCTAATAACAATATTGCCTAATATAAAAAATTCCTATATTTTAAATCATTTTCATCCATATTTTGCTTCATTTTGCCATTTTCCTACTTTAAATATAAATATGTTAAATTTTCTGTAGAATGCATGTAATCTGCCGCGATGCAAATTACACGCTTAACCTAACAATTATTTTTCTATGGTTGTTATGTGCTTTACTGTTGAACAATTATCAGTTTGGAAGAAATATATTTTCAATACGGGTGCGGATATTTTTAATGAGGCTACGGATATTTTCAATGTGCAAACGGATAATTTTAATTTAGAGGAAGATATTTTCGAAGTGGAAAGCGTATATTTTCAATGTAGAGAGCGGATATTTTCAATGTCCCGGTATTTTCAAATTAATTTCTTAAAACGACTATTCTAGGTTCTTAAGTGCACACCTGCACACCAGGCTCTTTTTTCATTCATTACTAAAAATATTTAAGCATAGATTTGGTTTCACATTTTTGGGTCTCTAGCAACAATTCCTTACAAGCTCAAATCCAGAAAACTGGAGTTATCCAGATTAAAGTTAATTCTATTTTGAACACTCTATTTTGACAAGACTATTAATTTGAACCAATAACTTGGCACATAAAATTATAGCAATCTGTACACTCCAGCTGCAGCAAAATATTGTATTAATTGTATACCATCTTTATTCTCGCGTACAATTGAATTTGTTTACCAACACAAGCTAATAATACCAATATTGGTTGTGTTTCTCACTTCTACCCAGTGTTCGACGAGCCACATGCTTTATTATATGCTATATAATAGGTGAATTGGTAGTAACCAAAATGGCCTTGTGGGAGGCCAAATTAATAGGTGTGGCTAGTAGCCGGATAAGCTAGCATGGTTATATAGCAATAACTATAGTAATGACTATAGAAACGCATTGATGTCTATAGTAACAACAAGAGGATGGCAAAAATGATTAACTGAATAATTTAGTAAACTATATTAATTAATTTCGGCGTAACTTATTTCTTAACTAATTTATAATTTGTGGTAAGTTACCGTACATATAAAATCTTGACTACGTCAGTTGTACATTTGGCTTAGTATAGATATATTCGGAAGAAAAGCATTCCACTAACCTAATCGATTCCATGCTTTTCTTGTTTTTGTTTCGTAATCAACTAATCCGCGTAGCTGGAAATTGTTGTATTGAAAGCACTCCATACTCCTGAAAAGAATTGCAACATTGCAACATGCAACTTTTGAAAGCTAATAAATTAAAAACACCCTCCCTCCCCTAATGTCTGCTGGAGTCTGTTTTGTGTTACCTCCTCCCCTAAAGATGTTTGCAGTCCCAAAAACATTTAAATCAATGTACTAATCACTAATTTAACCTAAAAATATTTTGACCCAGTTTGAAAGGTTTGACAAACCTTTAAAATAATGTGGTAATTTAATATTCAAAGATTCTATTCTCAAAAAGTAATAAATACTTATTTATGAAGTAGTATCCCTTTGGTGAAGAATTCAGGGGAAATAACTATTACAAGTTACTTAAATGCTTTCTTTAAAGAAATTTTTAATTGAGGGGCGGGATAAATGAAGTGCAAAATTGGAAACTTTGAAATATCTGCTGCCAGATTAATGACGAAAAAAAATTCGCCAAATTGATCTCCTTCCTCAACAAAGTTAAAATTGAGCGACACTATTCTGAAGTTTAATTTGACCCCAGAATTTTGATATTATTTGATTTCCCAAAAAACAGTGATCACATAAAAAAATCTTAAACTGATAGTGTCTTCATTTCAGTTTTTAGATCAATTCTACCTTTATTTTCAATCAATACACGTTGTGTCTGTGTGTTTGCTATATTCTAGGAGGTTCCAAGGCTATTTGATTTCTAGCGTCTCGTCTCAACACTCAAGGTGTAAAAGGTTTGTCCATTTGAGGGGTAAACAAAATTAAAAAATCACTTTTTTCGTAATGGATCTAAATTTGATAATTTGGAGCCAGCCAAGGTGGGATCCCTGTCTCCATACCCCGTAACCTTAGATGCAGTACAATTTGGCAGATTATTTTTCGTATTAGATTCTAATTCACAAATTTAGATCCACTACGAAAAACGTGAACTTTTTATTTTGATTCCTGCTACACCCTGAGGCTTGACACTAGAAATCAAATAGCCTCGATGAGGTTCACTTGCAAAATAAAATAGGATCTGCTCATATTTACTACAAATTGGGAACATTATTTTTATGTTTACAATACATGGCAATTTTTAGAATATTTTAAATGTTTCGAATTCCATTAAATTTAACGGTTACCTTGTATTCCCTATATAGCCAAATAGAATTTCTCATAGTAGGTTCCAATTAATAATGACATATTATTCTGATAGTGAAGAAGGAAGCAGACGAGACGAGAAACACGAAGGTTCGACTAAAACAGATTGTTTCTGCTTTGAAGTAGATGTTCGCCAAGGAAAGGGAAACCAAATAGATTTATCCATTGTACCACGGGCTGCTAGTGCCACTTGGACAGTCTCAAATACAAGATATCCGGTTAGTTTTGTAAAACATCCTGGAAGTAGATTTAAAATGGCCAATTATACATTTATTTTATCCCCATGGGGCAAATATTTAATTTCTGAAGTCAATATTTTGTTTTGTTAAAAGCACAATTGCGAAGAATACAATTTTATATTTACGATAGGCTGTATTTCAATTTAAGAAGTTGTAGTAAACTTATGTAAAGGCAAACTTATTGATGTACGGTAAGTTTAAGATGAAATGTAACGTTTCGGTTGTATTTTAGTCTAAGACTTTGTGTTAAACTTGATTTAAAAAGACTTATAATGTACACTCGTTATTTAAGCCTTCTATTTTTTTGACGTAAATCGATTATTTTTAGGTGAACTTTTCACCATTTACAGTTGTCTTATAAATTTTGAAAAGACATTAGAGGCGAGAACTCTGTATGCTTCGAAATGATATGAAGGACACAAATTAACATTTTTAATGTATGCCAACATGTTATAAATGAATAAGCTGTTTAAAATCCAAATATCATTAATGTTAAAAAAGAATAATATTATGAAGTACATTTTGTGCAAAATTACCACGGTTAGAATAACTAGAATTACCACGGCTAGAATTATAGAATTTTTAAACTAGTTACCTGAATAATTGGCAGTCTGGTCTTGAAGATTTTAAGAGCTGAAATGAAGAATCCTTAGGCGCATATTATTCTACACCCTTTGATAAAAAAACAATGGATGAAATATAAATTGTAGCAAAACAATGAGCACTTTCATTATTTTACAAAGTACTACAAAGATATATAACAATTACCAATATGAACAGAACATGCCGTTGGAAGAATTAGGTAGGGAGTCTCCTTGTCTCGGTCTCGGTCAGAGCAAACACAGCATACGAGCATACCAAGTGTTGGCCTAGGTTTGATGCGCTGTTTTACACTGCAACTGCCAAAACCAATGTTTCGATTATACATACTGATCAGATCAATGGTGGCAAACTTTATATATCCAGTTGGGGGAAATTGGTTAATTAGTGGACTCAAAATGTATCAATAACAAGAAAGAGGATAACAAACAAAATGGAATACAAATGTATAAGAAAATTAAAATGCTTTTTAAAATAGTTTGTTTTTCAGCAAATGTAACTGAAAAATGGAAATTAAATAAGTAACGTTCTGGATTTTTATAGTCTAAATAGGTATGAAATATCTAGCAATATTTCCAGCAATTTTGCATTACCATTTTGAGAAATTTGCATTGCAGCCAAAATATGAATATTGCGCATTAGGCTGAACTAACTAATCCCACTTGAATATCTTAGAATATATTAATAAACTTAAAGCTTTTTCCATTTATCAAAATAGTCTTCGAATTTTTCTAAATCTGAAGACTGAATTAGGGAATTAGCATGCAGGTGCCAAAACGCCAATCTAAAGGTAGACAAGAGTGATTCCCTTCAAAAAAGTAAAAGTAAAACAATATAACCGAGGCGTATCACTGTATGATTTGGCATTATAATAATATAGAAACCTTAAAATTCACTTTACGAAACCCTGCCGTTAAATGTCCAATACATCGAATGCTTGTTCTTCGCAGAAGTGTTAAATAGTACCCGCAGTTACTAACATACATGCCGTATTTCAGCTAAGCGGAGTCAATCTTAGAAGTACACCCCGGTTCTATAATAAAAATCCGAGTAAATTCAAAATTGCTACTAATGACTAATGAGGCAGAGTCCCCATCAAATGCCGAGTACCAATGGTTTCTTACAGACGAAATATATATTTCGTTCTTTGAATTTAAATAGGGAGTCTTCTTTCGGTCACTGCAGGGTGTTCTATTCTAGGAAATACGGTAGGTGCGTTTATTTCCAGAGATTTCTGGCATTTTCATTTTATTTCTCTGGAGTTGCTTAATGACTATTCATACTTATATAGGGATTTAGGGCAAGATACGTCGTTGTAGCAACGGTTTACAGACCGTATAGAGGTAGTCGCGTAGTGAAAATTAAAATCTAAAATTCCACTTTTTTTCATTTTGGCTCTTATTCTGCGATTTGAGAGCCAATATTTGGTTCTCATGGTAGATTGGCTCTCAAATCGTAGAATAAGAGCCAAAATGAAAAAAAGTGGAATTTTAGTTTTTAATTTTCACTACGCGACTACCTCTACACGGTCTGTAAACCGTTGCTGCAACGACGTATCTTGGATTTAGGGGTTGTAATTTTAGTATGTTAACAGTTTATGCGTTATGCGTTACATCCTGTATTTCTTCTGTGCAATGGTTCTTGTCTTGGGGTACAATAAAGTCGTACTTAAATATTAAGTTTCTGAATTATTAGTATTATAACAACCACATGCATGAGTTTTTGTCTAACATTGGTTTCTCAACAACATTATACACCCTACGGTTCTCCATAAGCTTTGTTTCATTCTTACATTATTTTGTGCTCAGCGAAAACAAAGCAATAAACTTTTCCACGAAGACCTTTTGGCCTTACAGCTCAGTAAAACTGATTTGTCAGCAGGGAAATCTTAGTTCGTTATATGCTGTATCTCTAACGCAACTTATGGAATGTAAGTACAATTCGAGTGGGCGCTTTATGAGCTATATGCTACATATGAGGACACCAAACAAAGAGTTAGTTATCTAGTGATCTGGTATCTGGTAGTTATCTAGTATTTTTTCTTTACAATGCGAAACTGAAATGTGTCGCTTGAATGACTCAGGCCTTGCAAAGCTTTTGGGATAAAACCCACATTTGTAATAATTTTCACCGGTATGGGTTCTTTCATGATACACAAGATTTTGTTTATAAAGGCTTCTCCACAATAGGTACATTTGTACGCCTTCAATCCCGTCTGGACTAATTGGTGCAGTGCCATTTTTGTGGCTTTTCAAATCCCTTCCCATTGACTGCCGAGATGCCTCCTTAAAATGAGTTGCGATGAGAAAATATTATTGCAAAGCTTGCATTTGTTTGGATTTTCTATAAAATGACAGGCGGCTACGTGCTTATTTAGCATATACAAACTTATATAATCTTTTTTACAATATTTACATACAAATACTTTTGAAATTTTTTTACATAACACATTTCTTTGGGAAGAATGAGGAACATTAACACTATCTTTGTCAAAGTCAACTTTGAAAACTATTTTCTTTGGTTGATTTGTGTTTTTAATTCCAGATTGTGCCTTATTTGATTGTTTTCTTTTCCAATTGATTGACTCCAGAGGTGTAACCTAAACTTGTGGCTGCAACGCAAAGTTGAAGTTTTCAAATCTTGCGTTAAATGCATTTAACGGAGTTTCATTACTGTTACAGGCATTAAGGCGGCACCTGTAATTGTATTAAATGAAACATGAATTGCACAATATTGATTGGCAATTAATAAGTAATAAAATTGTAATATAATTACTAAACCTAACTGATTTAACTTAAATTGTTCCTCGAGGGTCGTAAGTAAGAAGAACAGTAAGGCCCAAAGTTATTAACGTTTCATTTAAAGAACACGCTTTTTAAGGTAGAGAGCTGAGCTCAAAAGAGCCCAAATCAACATGGGAAATTTAAATGCTTTAAAAGATTTTATAGCGCCCACATTAAATAAGGGAAATGTAAAAATGTAGAACGAGTCTCCATTTCATTGGCAAAATCCTCACCTGTTGATATTTTGATTTATCGACTGCGCTTTGAGTAAAAAGTAGTTTAAAAAAATACAAAGTATGAATCGAACGAATCTTGTTCGATTCATACTAAAAATTATGAAAGCATCACACATAAAGTTTAAATACAGTTCTAATAGGAACGTCTGGTTGTTGGATCAAACTGATCAAAGGGGGTTTTACTTTGTTCACAATTAAATTGAATTGAAATCCCCATTGTCGGAATTGCATTTCTCAATATTTCATAAGTATTTACACTTCAACGTTGTGAGTTCTGATTTAATTGGAAACAAAGGAACACAGTTTTATTGGGACTATATTTAAGAGCTTGTTGTTTTTGCCTTTAAAGTACGTGACATTCCCCTCGTAGGTCAACAAAAAGGTGATCCTAGTTGTTTCAAATGGTCTGTCCTGATATCGATAGTACTGATAAATACTAAATGAAACACGTACAGCATGCAATTTTAACATTTACGTCAGTATTCCAATATTTACGATGCAGTAAAAAAGGCTACAACAGAAAATTCACAAAAAAATGTTTTACACAAACGACAAGAAATTATTGGGAAACTTTCATATTTAAGATTCCAATTTTTTTAAACTACCCAGCAGTGAAAGTGTTATATTCCGTACATGATCTTAATGGGGATGTTCTACTTCAAATTACTTAAATTTTATCATGAGAGACTAACCTTAAATTTGGAAATGTTTTCAATAACATCTGGAATGATTTGGAGTCCAATCGCTCTAAAAGTATAGTCAAACGCCTGAAAAGAGTTATAAACGAATTAATTAATTGATTAAAAATATTGTACTTAGAACTAGTGTGTTATCTTTTATTAAAGGGAATACTTTACTTCCTAATTTTTGAATGGTTGCTACTAGATATATAATTGTCAAAGTCAGGATCTATTTAAGCTCCTTTAGAAGCAAATCGTTGGTAGAATACAATCATCAATAAAAAATGTAAATGGCATGTAAAAGTAGACTTGTATATGATAATTTAGTACTTGCTAATTTAGAACAACAGCATTAATAAACGTCAGCAATGATTTTTTATCAACATTTAATATTTATATTTATTTACATAATTTAATACAAATTGCCCTAAGAATAAATGTTTTAGTTTGAACACCCACCTGTTTTTATAGGCAGGTGCAATTTGATTAGAATCATTGATGTTATTGCCCTTGTCCATTGTTAAACACGAATGCCTTCCGTTTATTCTTATTGGAAACGATAATTTTTGATTGTCGCGGATTTACCTGAAAACAATTTATTTTACATCACATAATAACATAAACTATTTTTTAACTTGAGAAAACTATGAAAAGTTAAAATATATTATAAATTCTTATAATAATTTGCAATAGCAAAATTCAAATCCAAATCCAAATAATGTAGTTTTACCTTGATATGCATATGCTGCCCACAGTAAAAAACAACTAAACAGCGTAAACTAACATTTGGATTGATCTATCTGCGATTAAAAAATTTTGACTGTTCTGACTTGACAAATATCATCTTCGTTTAGATTTTGCTGGTTTTACCCGACACTCTTTATTTTCAAAATATGACATCCCAAGAAGTCGATAGTGTTAAATGCAATATGCAATGGAAAAAAGTTCCAAATTTTGCCTTTGAATGAGTTTAGACTAAGTCTTAGTACTTTTAATACAATAAAAAATAAAACAACCTTCACTAGGAGTATATAATTCTATTCTTTATATAGTGAAAATAAATCAAAGGAAACACTTTAATGTAAACAAATGAATTGTTGCAAAGAAAGGTAAGTTTTACCGCATGTATTTTTGTTTATGTTACATACTACATACCCTACAATTGGATTATGTAAGCCGGTGACATTTCCCACGGTTTAAATCTTCAAGAACGACTCTATAGCCTTGGGGTACAGTAATACAAACACAAAATATTTAACAAAGTCATCAACACATTTGCTAGGTTTTAAACGTTTCAACATTTTTGAAATAAATGTTCTTTAGATACACTTGTTACACTAAATCTGTCCAATATTGAAAAAAATGTGATTGATATTAAACCAACTTTTATATTTTTGTAAGCCGACCCTTGAAATAACTTACTTAAGAAAGATTAGAAAGCCATTATATCCCCATACATTACATTAGTATTGAAGTTTTAGATTGGCCCCCTAGTTATGATTGTAGACTTAGAACAGTTTTTGGATATTTTGGAATTACAACGATTAAAATTTATTTAATTACTTGTAAACTAAACCCATATTGTAATGTATAATGTAATCAAATTATGGACAACAATATTGCCATTAATTACATCATAGATATTCAAAATAATCATTATAATAAGTAAAAAGTCTTGTTAAATAGACAACTTTAATTTACCAAAATGCAAAAAATGTAATGATTCTACATTAAATTCAATTTTGTTTTGCATTACGTGAAATTAAAAAAGGGTCACTTTTTCAACTAGTAAATTGCCTGCAAGTAGTCATAACAATATATTTCTCAATTCAAAAATTACTAAAATATATAAATAATATTTTCCTTTTGTTATTGATAGCCACGTCTACCATAAATGAACTGTTCTTGCATTACGTGGGCCAATGTAACAAACATGTATTCTATCAGTAAATTGATGGAAAAGTTGAGGTCAAATATTACAATTCACTTTTGCAATGGAGTCTTTGATGGCGTATTAATGAACTGTAATCTGAATAGAATTTGCGACAACTTTTGCAATGGTATGGCTTTAAAATTCCATGGCGTCTTCTTTTATGACTTTTGAGTGTACTACGTTTGAAAAATGATTTTTCACAGAGACTACATTTGTACGACTTTCGTCCATTGTGTAGCTTTTCATGTCTTTTTGCATTACCAATTTGAGCAAAAAATGTTTCGCAATATTGGCATTTGTAACGCTTCAATCCCGTATGAAGTAATTTGTGTTTTTTTAAAGAGGGTTTTTGTGTAAAATCTTTCCCGCATATATCACACTTGTAGGGTCTTATTCCACTGTGGACTCGTTCATGATTTATCCTATCCGATTTCATGGCATAATATTTGTCACAGAATTGACATTTGTGATATCTCTCTTTGCAGTGTACAAATGTGATGTGTAAATTCATTCGGGTATGGGATACAAAGCCTTTTTCACAAAAGTTACATTTGAATGGTGTTTCCGGTTTTTCACTACTGTGTGTCTTTTCATGGCACACAAGACTACTTGAATATTTGTAACGTTTTCCACAGTTTTTACATTTATATGGTTCTTCCTTGCAGTGGTGCGCAGAAATGTGCTGATTTAAACCTGCATTGGAAATAAAACATTTGCCACAAAGATTGCATTTGTGAACTTTCTTCTCGTGACTTTCTTCATGATCCAACAGTTCCCTTCTTTTAAAAAACGATATCAAACATACTCTACATTTAAAGTATTTTCTATTTGGATGATCTGAAACTAAATGTTCTTTTAAGCACTTGTATGAAGACAATAATTTTTTGCACAATCTACATTTAAGGGGTTTTTCTTTAACAGGGCGCTTATTATGTGGTTCTAAGTAATGACGACTGAGAAATTTTATTTTGCAAATCTTTTTACTCCCAATCACACCGTTCTCTTCAGAATACTTTTTTGCACTTAACGTCTCATTCTGAATTTCATTACCAATAATGATATGGGAATTAGTTTTACAATTATTTTCAGGATTGCATTGTAAAACTTTGCTTGGCAGTCCAATTTCCATGTCTTCTCTACTGTCTTTTGTTCCAATTTTTTCATCAACATTGTTAACCATTACTTTTATGGGTGAAAGTACAACTTTGGGCACAGAAATATTTCCATAATTCCTATATTTTCCGAGACAATTGCTGAAATTAGAATCGTCGATTTCAGTAACACAAGGTAGAAGAATATTGAACCTGTTCATAAAATTCACAAAAATAAATTATATTATTTTATACACTGTATTGACATGAAATGAATATTATCTATATTCATGCTCTTATGAATATCGGATATCTATTTTTCAACGTTTTACCAATAAATAAAATGTATGCATATCATTTGATAAGAATTAGATTTTTTAAATACATAATTAGTTTGCCACTTAGAATAGAGAACATACCGTAATTTAGGTAAATTTCTTTTCAGTGTTTCCAACGAGACAGCGTCCAGTCGTAGTAATTTTACCATCAACCTTCTAAAATTCATTTAAAGTTAATTAACGGCATTGTAATAATAATGCAAACATTTATCATAAAGAAATAAAAGCATTACCTGTTGTTGACTCTTTGCTCAAGACAAGATATACTTTTTTGACACTTAGTAGTATAACTTGCCATTGTTAAAAACACGGTTGAATATCTTTTGTTTTTTTAATTTACAATTGAATTTCATTACTTTTGGAATATTTTTGATAAATCTAAAAAAATCTTACTAAAATACAAAAAGTACAAAAATGTTCGATGTACCGAAATTACAAAAAATGCCTCTATTACAAAAACTTTACAGAAATGTCTGTCTTACAATGTGTACTTTAGAGCCACGTTGTAATAAAAATGACTATGAATGTTATAATATTTTACATGGCAAAGACTACCTTTAAGAAATTTACCTGTGTACAGAAATAACCTGACCCTTTTAACCTTCTAAAGCTTCTGACTTCAAAAATAGTTCATTACTGCAATGTTATTTATATATGCACAGTATGCACCGGCCTTAGCCTAGCCTCTATGTTTCATACTCGATGGACACGTGACATTACATTGGTTATGAACTATTTGATCTTCAATGGGTTCTATTTAACTAGATTCGTTTCTGCAAATCTCATAGTAGATTTTCTTTACTGGCTAGATTTAAGTGAACGCTCAAGACGCTCATTGGGGCTGATTGGCTTGTTACTATTAAGTGTACGAAGTCTACTTGATGATTTTGGTGTCTGTCGGTCTAAGAGTTAGTTTGATTGTTCATTCATACATACTGAGAAGCCAAATGTGATAATTTTTAATGGATTTTCAAAATCAAAAATTTTTGTTGAACATTTCAACACCACGTTGTTCTTTCTTAAAGTTTAAAAACTGTTATTGCTATCAGAGGCAGCTCTGGGTGCCCGCGGGACACTAGGCGAAAATTCTAGTAATTTGCGAAGGCTAATTTTTGGGCCGACATTATTTCTCGACCCACAGAAAGAGAGGTAATAATGTGCAATTGTTTATAATACCCGGAATATGCATTTAAAGCATGAAAAAACCGACCAATTGCACAATTTGGGTTTGCGTTTTGATGACATCTGAGTTTGCATTACACAGTATATGCTATTATTCGCGCGGAGCTCGAAAATTTTTTACCTGTTGATGGCCGATTATAAAATAAAACATTTCACGCGCAGCGCAAAATTATTAACATTTCAGATGTCTTCTCAAGCGCAGCGCAAAATTTTTTGACTATTGAAAGACTATTATGGAGTGGAATGTCTATTCAGGCGCAGTGCTAAATTTTTTAACAATTGAAAGACTATTATGGAAAGAAACATCTATTTACGCGCAGCGAAATTTTTTTGTCCTTTTGCTGCAAAAGTAAAAAAATGTTTACTTAAAATTTCCAAAATTATCGATAGATTAATGTTTTTCTTAAAGTAGTGTGGTCAACTTAATATTTTCTTTCGCTGACCTGCGAAGCGCGGGGCCCCCATAGGCGCGGGGCCCTAGGCGGCCGCCTAGTCGGCCTAGTGGTAGAGCCGCCTCTGATTGCTATTCCATGGTCTCTGCGACATTGCCGGTACGATTTATTATTATTACTTATTTGTATTCGTCATTTAAAATGGAAACCAAACTAGGTGAACGCATAAAGTATTTTTGCATAAGTAATTCAATAATTTCTATTTCTGTTTGCCTTTATAGTGCTGTCTTTGATGAGCAAATAAAATATATTTAACAATCAACATGAGATAGAAAACTAAAATATAAAGTACTTATAATAAGTTTCCAAGTAAATGAATAGTACTGAATGAAAGTTTCGTGAAAGGGGCAAAGAAATGGCCAAATTATAAGGGCAAGAACTGAGCTTACCAACGAGGACTTGTAAGGTCTTACCCTATCGTGGACACTATAAATCCGGGCCATATAATAGACATTTCATATTTCATATTGGCATGACTTTATTTTTTGCAAACAGTAAAGTTAGAATTGGAAGGAGATATGAGATTTGCGTAACTTAAACAAAATGACGCATGTAAACTAAAGTTTGAATAGTATACCTATATTATGTTGTCTTTTAGTTAAAGCCTGCCATTTGAGTGCGCACCAAGTATTATATTTGCCAACGAGATAAAATTCGCAAAACTGTCACCTTTGTATAAAATGACTGCACTAAAGTAATAATATACCATATCAGATATAATGTAATGCAGAATTAGGCTTTAAATTAATTTCCATAAATAAAAATTCAAGGATTAAATATCACTGCACTCAAATATCGAAAATTAAAATGATATGATAATTTCATTAATTTATTATTATTTATTATTAATGAGAGTAACTTTAGAAAACAAAATACATTGATTTTACTCGATCATCAACAAAATAGCAATTACAGATCAAATTATTTGAAAAGGGTGCCACTAATTATTCACCAATATTCTTAACGTTAACAGTTTTGTATTTAACTCTTTTGAATTATGTAATAAAACACACATTTCATCAATTCCATTTTTAAATTCAATTCAACTTTATTTAAAGTATCCCGCAATATCAGCATTACAAAATCTCTTTACAAGACGTCAATACCTTTAAAAATAAGGCTTCATAAAAGTTAAGAGATTTCACATACCTAAGTCTACCTTAAGGTACAAATATAATTAATTATTTCACATGATTAAGTTTAAATTATAATTATTTTACATGCTTAAGTTACCAACCATAATTTATTGTTTCACATTCCTAAATTTACAAATATGAGTAACTATTTCACATTATTACCTCTAAAGATAAACGTAATTCTATTTCGGAAGACCTATTTTCAGGGTTACATAATTTTCTATTATTAATTAGTACTGTCATTTCTCTACGCCGCGCTATTATTGGAAAGAAAGCGATAAGCGATATTTTCTTAAACTCTTTAAAGAACATTGCTTGATTGTGCATTGCTTACTAACGGCATCCAATACGGAATTGAACAACCGTTCATTTTATTATTCAGTATGCCGCAGAATTACACGCAATCAAAAATCGTCTCCAATATATTTAGCTACTTTTTAAAATTTCTAAGGTTTGGACATTCTTGAATTCTTGCAACATTTAAAGTCGCCATCAAATAAAAACAATTAATTACCAACTATCAACATCATATGCAAGTGTACTACAGTGAGAGCCGCTACAAAGTATCCATGCATGGACAAGTACCCATGGCCATGGGACTACCAAATATATTGTAATGCGGCAGGACTTGCCTTATTAAGATAAAACATAAAAACATCCATAAATACAATAAATGCAATAGATTTTAGCTGCTGATAATCATATTGGAGCCTAGTAGAGCTAGATGACAAGACGAGAAGAGAACGGACTCGGTAGAGAGCCAAGACAGAGAAGATGAACAAGAAGTACGCAGGGGCGTGTAAAATGTAAGGTTAAATAGGGAGTGTTCAGCGACCAGATTTAGGGGAAACAAAAGATTAGAACCACTCCGGACATCTAGTACATACGACGGATGGAATAGTCGTGCTGTCGTGCATGATTATCTGTCCTGGTATCTAGAGTTTTATAGTTGGGGAAGCAAAAAGATCAGAAAGGAGTCCAAAGTCTACAACGGCTTAGTTAGTCCAGTAAAATAATATTAACAATTCTATCTGTGTTAAGCAAATAAATAGGTACACCCAACGTTTAAGAAAGAACAAGAAATAGAATAGTAATGTGACAAATGTTCAGGAGCGTGAGTGGAAAGTAGCTGACACAGCAGTTGAAAGAGGGCAAAAGGTCAGATGAAAGAATAAGTAGAGATGGAATGTGGTGTGAACATAGTCATAAAATGTGTAATTGCTTTAGTGATAAAATTTAATGGTGTTCTTGTAAATTCTTGTATAAGATGACAAAGATGAAAACTATGTAATATGTATAATGAGAAAATGATAAAGATATACGAAGAAAAATTAAGAAGTTTGTTGGGTAAGAGAAGCCACGCAGAAAAGATGAACTGAAAAACGCCAATTCATTTTCATCACTAAAAGTCACAATTTATTTACTGAAATAGCATTCCTACAACGGTCCGGAAATAAAAACCTGGGTAATACTAGCGTCATTATATGGAGCCACATACGGTATTCGAACCCGTGACCGTTAGGGTAAAAGCCTAGATAAGAGACGCAATTTGATTCGTAGAATTTATTGCGATTAATGTAAAACAATTTACACCACCGGGCTTACGAACTGTATGCTTATGACGCTCAGGACATACATTACCACAATACATAATAATTATCAATAATCTAATATAAAGATCCAAAAACTTAAAGTCGACAAGCGGTTTTGAAGCACGAGGATAGGAATCGACGCTCAAATCCCGAGCATGAGAATCTGTAACTCTTTTTCATTTTCCACGAAACCGACAATCGTTTCGTATTTTCGAGATGCAGTCAATCTTAAAGAAATATTGGATAATTGCATCCTTTCGTATAGCTCACCACAACCCAAGAGCATAAAGACGAAATACGTGAGAAACTACATAAACGAAGCAGGCAACGTGTTATAATTAGATGTAAAGGTGGAATGTGCTAATTGAAACAAGGTCGGAGTCTTCGTCCATATAGTAGTCGGACAATAGGTTTTAGCGCTACGGCGATGCTTTGAAATGATTTTCCTGAAAGATTAATCGTGTTCGACCGACACCATACATAAACGACATAAGTAACGTATATACATACACTCTTTAGGTAAGGTTAGAATTCATTCCAGAATTGTTTAATGCTAGCCTTGAGAACATAGAGGGTGTGACAAAGCGGCCATGTAGATTACTATTAAGTACCAGTTACAGAAACAATGTTACGCAATCGATAATGTCCTATGGAGGTTGGTTGTGAATATTTAAATATTTCAGTAATGACCAAATGTCGGGAAGAGGAAGTCTTGTTGATCCTCCGGGCAAGCTTAAGATAAAAGAGACCGTCAACACATATAAGCTTTAATAGTAATCTAGTAGTAAGTACAAATAAGGTAAGGATAGTTGAACATGGCACGTTGGGTGGTCCTAACAACCCTTTTACAACATACATCGTTATTATGGGTATTAATAAACCACGGATACCGGATATACGTAGTAATTTAGAAACACAAACCCTCTGAACCCGCCAAGTGGAGTCGAATAAATTTATCTTAATCGACATTGATAAACCAAAACCAAAAGAAGTTAAGTTAAGCTTCATTAACGTACATATCTACTCACATCAAGCATTGACTGCTCAACTAATGTGGTAACTAGACTAGGCTTATTCAACAATAAGGTATTGACTAACCCTAGGACGATAAGTTAAAGGGCACGTCCGCCAGTTGTAAAGAAGCAAAGTGGACAGGAACAACAGCCGATAGCCAGGCGTATTTTCTCTAAACACTCTTATAAGAGAAAGGACAAAGCTTTAGAGTTGTCATATTCTTATTCGGAATAGATGCATCGCATTTTTTCACCATTTTGTCATTGCAAAAGAAATACCTTACATAGGAATTTCTTTTAATTTAATCTTGTCCCCATAAACATTAACTCTCCTGTGCGTATATTCAGGGTGTTAAAACTTATACTTCTTTGAATACCCTTATTAGAAATAATAATCAAGCACTGTAAATCTGATCACGGGGAAGTGTAGAGGAAGTCATAGGCGGTTCTGAGAAAGTGCCGAAAGTAAACAGAAATGACATGACCACAGGGCACCCAAACCCAGGGCACCCGACCACAAGGATTTCAAACTCAAGGCACTTGAACACACTCTACCCCGGACTTTTAATGTCATTGTAAGCATGGCAAGGTATATGTCATGGAGAGATAGATTTTTAAATGTCACATGCACGACATTGACTTTCATGACAATTGCCAATGTCATTGAAACTACTTAATCAGGAAATTAATGTTTATACTGGATGTAAAGTAACAAAAAAATATATTTTACAAAAATATTTTCATATGCAAATTTGTTCGATTGCATACCTGTGGCGTACACACTAAGCGTCAACATTGAAATATTTTTTCTGATGAGACTTGGTTCTTCGAGCTTGGTACTTCTGCATTTTATGAAACTGAGACTGACTGCACACTACACTCATATATCCTTCTTAAATACATTGCCAAAACAATCATTTTACTTGCAAAAAAACCAATCAGGTAGCATATTTTACTGACTAAATATCTATGATTTATATTTTTAGACATTATCTTTTGCAGACACTACCTTTCACAGACATTAGCTTTCACAAAGAAATACAGCTTCTAATAATACAGCTTCTACAGACATTAGCTTTTATTTACTATTGATTAAACATTTCTTTCATGTATTGAATATAGGGATTGTAGAGTCAACCTTGTTAAAAGTTGTCGTTATTTGTTTTGAAAAAAAAGCCATTTGCTCAAACAGAAGATCATCAAACTGGGTAGTTGAGTACGAAGTTAGACGGAATATACAATATAGGCGTTATTATTATTATTTGAATTGCATTGCAATACAAAAGTGTATATTGTCAAGGCCTGTTAATGCTCGGTCTTGAGAAATATTACGTAAATGAGCGGTCTAATGGTCAGTTGCAATGATTTCTCGCTCACTTAAGAATATTTTAATGCGCTATAAGAGAGCTGCAAAGACCATGCGCTTATAACCAGCAGTAAAACCCTAGCACAAGAGTAATTAAAAGTCGGCAAGACAATGTCGTTTGAGGGAAGATATACATGAAATAAGTTGGACAACTGTGACAAATCAACAGAACTTACTGATGTTTGCCTGACAGTTCCCCACATCTCTTATCCAATCTTTTTATATTCCTGTAGATGTAATTTCGTGAGATTTGGTGTAGATTACTAATATTAGCATGATGATTTTTGGGGATGTTTAAGAGATGACTAATTTGTATTTGTGAGAGACTCCTAAATGTAATATTGTAATGGTAAAACGACTTCATTCGGTTGGTGATGTTGGGTGCGAGAAGGCGAAATAAATAAGCAATATTGGGAGAATGAAATCGAATCTAAGTATAACTTCTTTATCCATCCCCAAAATACCCGGATAGTAGCGACACCCGGGTACAGCATAACCGACTGTCATTTCATGGCGCAGCCTGCAGGATGTCCTTAAGGTTTTGCCGGTTGTAGGATCCAAAAATAGGGCATTACAAACAGTTGAAGTAATCGAAGAACTAAGCCTAAGAGTGAAACTAAAGAAATCCAGTTTGGAACAGCGAAGAATAAAACTGTGCCTGGAAGGAGTGGAATAGTGGGACGGTTCTGGGATAGTGCTGTGTGAGCGGAAGAGAAGCAAAACCAAAAGAACTAGAAACGGGCCGGGCACTCGAAAACTGTGACTTACACAATAATTACAGGTGCATTGTAAATATTTCCAAACAGAAAGAGGGACCCAGGAATAAAACTGTGACGTAAGAATTTCAAAGTTCTCATTCCAGAAACAAACTAAAAAATAAATTTTTTATCGTTTAAAAGTTAAAAACCGGTCATCAACTGCTAAAAGTGCGTATCAAATGTTTCAGTGGCCACGCCAAGCGCATTACTGAAATTAATAACCCAACATTCAAAACACAAAGCAGGACACCCCCATTGAATTCATCGAAAAATGCATGTGGCACAAGGGGATACAGATTCCATTGGGATATTTTGGAACCAAAGGTTCCCTTTTTTCATGCACATGGAGAACTCCGAAATCATGTCTTTATTGTACATGCACCACTAAAAAGGCAAAAAGTGGAAAACTACATAACGAGAAAATAACGCAAAATTACACGACCTAATACAAAATGCAGTGCCAAACTAAAGAACGTTAGCGAGACGTTGTGTACACACAAACGGATTATGATTAGCTATGACAACCTCAGAAAAGAAAATATACCAGTTAATATTGAAGACTTGAAAGCCGGCGAAGTTATTGTCACTTTCATGAACTCATACCACTGGGGAAAGTTTGGACACTAACTTTAGCGTAGCCGTAAAATGTTATTCAATGTATGAAGATCCTTACTACTTCAGGTCCGTCGAAAATTTTTTTCTCTATCCATGACTCGAGTAAGTTATAAAAGGCAACTGCAAGGAGTTACCTAGTATCAAATACGAAATGAAGTAATAGCTATAGATGACTAAAATGAATAATCGACTGTGATTAATTCAAAAACAATTTCTTAATTCAATTTCTCAATCACAAGTATTTCCGGATAATACCAATACCCGTGTATTTCACAATCATCGGCCATGTTAACACACACAAGGTACATGTATACATACATATTGACCTATTACTGAATATGCAGACTTTATGAGTGCATACATGCACTTAGGGGAAAGTACCATTATCCCTTACCAGTATCCTGGCTCTTTTACTTTTTGCACTCTGTACAACACATATTGAATAAAAATCAAAATCAAAATTACCATTCATTTACAGAGAAGTATAAGACTAGAAGACTCGACTCTAACACAATCAACCTATTATCTTCACTTTTATTACCATCAAAACTTATTCTTTCCATACTGTGGTTAAACATAGAGATGCCTACCTCAGCCAAAAACGCCTGTTTTGATTTTAGTAACCTCTTACTTAAAACAGCATGTAAAGTTAACGTTTACTACTAAAATGTGTAAATTCCTCTTTACATTTTACACATAATAGTCAAAGATCATACTTACGGAACTGATGGACTGCTGCTGATAACCCAATTACTCAAAAAACATTTATGAACAGAATTTTTTAAATCATTACATATATCAAGTTTCATTATTTCACAAACATTTGTGTATTTTGTTTTTCCACAACGAACAACAGCCAGAAATCGAAGGAATGCACCATGACGAGATTTTAAAAGCCATCCCAGAATATGGAGACTCAAAATCTTTTGGAAGGCCTAAAACATGGCAGAAGGCATTCAAACTAGAGACAGTGTATGTATGTAAAATTATCAGTAAGTTGCCGAAAAAGAAAACAGTGTCTTTTCCTAATATGTGCCAAATATCATTTTCATAAAACGAAGGGAATGCAGTCTGAAAGATAGAAAAATTGCAAATTTTTACCTTTAATCAGCAAAATGTAAACAAGCCGATAAAATAAAAATTGGTAAAAGGTCTTGTCTTTTAACTATCATCAATGGCTTCTACCTCATGAACTGAGCAACTGGGGGCTGGGAAGTACTACACTAAAACGACTACTCTAGGTTCTAAAGTGCACACCTAGGAGGCTCTTTTTACATTCATTACTAAAAATATTTAAACATACAATTGGATTCACTTTTTTTGGTCACTAACAACAATTCCCTAAAAGCTCAAATCCTGAAAACTGGAGTTATCCAGATTAAAGTTAATAATATTTTTGAGCACTCTATTTTGATAAGACAGTATTCAAACTTTGAATATTGCATTTAAACCAATAACTTGCCACATCAAATTATAGCAATCTGTACACCTCCAACTGCAGCAAAAATATTGCATTAATTGCATACCATCTTTCTTCTCGCGTACAATTGAATTACTCCATCGAGCAATCACATATTCACCAATTAAAACTGTATCTTTATTACTTGTTTACCCACACAAGCTAATAATTCTAATAATCATTGTCTTTTTCACTTCTATCCAAAGTTCAAATAGCCACATGTTTTATTAAATGCTAATAGGTGAATTGGTAGTAACCAATATGGCCTAGTCGGAGGCTAAATTGATAGATGGTTAGTAGCCGCGCATATATAAGCTAGTATAGTAAAATTATTTGGGCGCTTTCATTATAAAACCACAAAGGAAAGGGAAATTCGGTAACCCAAACCTATATGTGATCACATAAACTCACCATTTTGTATCTGTAAAATATTACTAAGAAGTCTGCGCAAAAGTGTTTAAAGTACTCTTAGGCAATTTAATGGCAAATGAATTGAATAAATTAAATACAATCTTCGCTGTGACTACTGAAATGCGCATTTTCATAAATAATATTGGTTATAAATAGCGTTGGTTCAGGGCACACCTAACATGTATATTTGGATATCATTAAATTTATAAACCACGTAGGTACGTTTACGTTACTCCGCTACAACAATAAGTCTCATTGTGCTGTCAGTAACAAAAGTGGCTTTCTGTAAGGCGTTGCTAATTTTGCCCGTAGTGTAGATTGCTAAGTAATTCAAATTATCTACGGTTTTACTCTGCTTAAAAAATTACAAACTGCGAACCCCAGAGCCAAAAAATTTCTATATTATGAGAAAACTGCTTTTTGAAAAGTTCTGTCTATGAAACAGAATTACACAAAGTGTATTGATTTAAAAATTAAAAATCTAAATATTCTCAATTGGTTTATTTAAATGTACATGGAGAATCGCTAAAATAATGGCCGACCGACATTGTAATTCATTGTTACAAACTATTTGTTTTAGCTGTTTGGAACAGAATACAGCGTTGATAACGAAAATACTAATTTTGAAGACAATTTGATTTCTCGTATGTTTTACTTTGTAATTTCCATCGGACTGGTTGGAAAGGATCAGGGACTTCAATCAGGGAAGATTTAGGCCATTTATTGGGCTTCCTTCAAAGCTACAGCAAAGCGGTAACTTGTGTTCGTAAAGTACGAACAAAAGAAAACGTGAATATGAAACAATTTATTGGGGAAAGTAATTAATTATTTCATAGATATTAATGGTGCAACAAAAAAATTTCAATGTGGAATATTTGTCCATACGTAGTAAATATCCACTGTAATTCTCTGTGAGTTCAATGAATTGTGTCTTGCAGTGTAAAACAGATCGATAAAATGGGATACGGTCAGAAATAACAACTTGTTATTTCGGAAAGGGACATTATCTATGTTAAATAATATTCCACTCCTCATCACTGATTGTTTTAATTTTGTTCATTTCTCTTAGCTTACTAACTGCTGTATTCTTATTTTTTCACCCAAGTGTCCGCAGGGGAAGTACAGTGTCGCTTTACAGAATACTGATTTTAATCTTATGGATTAAATGGCCTGTATTTTGTACAATGCACTTGATAAGAATTCTTCCAAAAGTTAATTAATATCGGCGGTGCGGTACATAATGTGTATTGCTTTGTTAACTAACAATACCCACACAATTAAGCGATATTAAAGCGATGGGTATGGGTGGAAATTAATATTTATATTATTTCTAACCATGAAAACTATAAAGTAATATACATTGTTATCATTTGATCCTTCAAAATTTTGTGCTAAATTACACTTCAAGGTTTATAAATTTCATTAATTAGAATAACTACCCAAATATAATAATGCCAATAATGGTGATATTTCTTTATGTCTATCAAAATGGTTGCATACGAATACGATACTGGGATTTTTATCATTCCCAAGTGAAGAAAACAAAGTTTTCTCAAAATAGAGGTTGGGACGCGATTTCCCAGTAAAGGTCAGGGGAGTTGGGGTTGATTGGGGCAACGTGGACCAATACGTCTAGTAATTTGAAGTTCACGTCCCAAACTGTATTTTAAAATGCCCCATGCAAAAATTACTATTTTCTTCACATAAAATCCCAATAACTATAGAGACACATTGGTGTCCTAGTTACAATCTATATGAAATGTTAAGAGGATGGCAAAAATGATAACTCAATAATTTAGTAAGCTACATTAAATTAGTTTCAGCGTAACTTATTTCTTAACTAATTTACAATTTGTGGTGAGCTTACAGTACATATAAAATCTTGACTACGCCAGCTGTACATTTTGCTTTGTATAGATTCATTCGCAAGAAAAACATTCTACTAACCTAATAGATTCCATGTAATAGATTCTTGCTTTTTTCGTAATCAATGAATCAGCAAATGAGCAAACGTATCTGGAAGTTGTAAGTTTGTATAGAAGGCAGTCCATACTCCTGAAAAATTTGCAACATTTAAAAACTTAAAATTACAAAGCTAATAAATTGCAAACACCCTCGCTCCCCTAATGTCTGCTAGCGTTTCTTTTGTGTTACCTTCTCCTTCTCCTCCTAATGACGTCTGCAATCCCAAAAACATTTTATCACTAATTTAACATAAATTTTTTGTGGTGAAGAATTCAAGGAAAATAACTATTGCAAGTTAATTAAATCCTTTCTTTAAAGAAATTTTTAATTGAAAAACAGGTGAAATAAAGCGGCAAAATTGGAAACTTTGGATTATCTGCTGCTGGATTAATGACGATAAAAAATCGCCAAACTGATCTTTCAAAATTAAAATTGAGGGACATTATACTGAAGTTTAATTTGGCCCCAGAAATTCGATATTATTTGATTTCCAAAAAAAACAGTGAACAGACGAAAAAAATTCTTAAGATGAAAGTGTACACGCTTTGTGTTTGCTTGTTTGTTATATTCTAATATGAGGTTCCAAGGCTATTTGATTTCTAGTGTTTAGCCTCACGGCGTAGAAGGTTAACCCATTTGAGGAGTAAACAAAATTAAAAAACCCTTTTTTCGTAATGGATCAAAATTTGATAATTTGAAGCCACCCAAGGTGGGATCCCCGTCTCCATATCCCATAACTTTAGAATCTAAAGTTTAGATACAGTACAATTTGGTACGTCCTGAGTCTTTACACTAGAAATCAAATAGCCTTGATGAGGTCCCCTTGTAAAATAGAATAGGATCTGCTCATTTTACTACAAATTGGGAACATTGTTGTGTATTTTTACAATACGAAGCCAATTCCCATGAAAAGGGGAGCCTATTTGTGCTATTTCATAGAGACTGATAAAAATGACTATACATGCCAATCCTTGCGTATAGGTAAAATATAGGTATTACTAAATGCTTATCTTTTAGAACATTTTACATGTTTTGAATTCCATTAAATTTAAGGGTTACCTTGTATTCCTTAGCCAAATAGAATTTCTTATAGTAGGTTCCAATTAATAGTGACATGACATATCATTCGGAGAGTGAAGAAACAAGACGAGACGAGAAACAGGAAAATTCGACCAAAACCTTTTAACTCTCCATTGAAGAGTTGTTCTCCAAGGAAAAGGAAACCAAATCGTTGATTTATCCATTGTACCACGGGCTGCTTGTGCCAGTTTGACAGTCTCAAGTATTTGATATCCGGTTAATTTTGAAGAACCATCCTGGAAATACATTTAAAATGGTCAATTATACATTTATTTTATCACCATGTGACATATATTTAATTTCTGCAGTCAACGTTTTGTTTTATTAAAAACACAAATGCGAAGAATACAATTTTCTAATTACGATAGGCTGTATTTTATATTAAGAAGTTGTAGTAAACTTATGTAAAGGCAGACTTATTGATGTAAGGTAAGCTTAAGATAAAATGTAACGTTTGGGTTGCATTTTAATCTAAGATTTTGTTTTAAACTTGAGCGAAAAATGTAAATCTTTACAGCTACAAATAACTTATAATGTACGTTCGTTATTTTTAGCTAGAGGTAAGCCTTTAAGCCTTATACTTTTATTGACGTAAATCGATTATTTTAGGTGAACTTCTCACCATTTACAGTTGTCTTATAAATTTTGAAAAGAAATTAGAGACTTCTGTATGCTTGCAAATAATATGAAGGTTAACATTTTTAATGTATGCCAACATGTTATAAATGAATAAACTTTTGAAAATCCAAATATCATTAATGCTAAGAAAGAAAAATATTATAAAGTACATTTTATGCAAAATTACCACGGCTAGAATAACTAATTTTGGGATTTTAAAACTAGTTACCTGAATAATTGGCAGTCTGATTCTGAAGATTTTGAGAGCTGAAATGAAGAATCCCTAGGTGCATATTATACTGCACCCTTTGATAAAAAACAATGGATGAAATATAAAATGTAGTAAGACAATGAACATTTTCATTTATTTTTCAAACTACTACACAGATATATAATAATTACCAATGTGAACGTGAACAGAACATGCCATTTGAAGAATTATGGAGTCTTCAGGTCTTGGTCAGAGCAAGCACAGCATACCAAGTGTTGGCCTAGGTTTGATTATGATGCGCTGTAAGAAAACGCCGTTTTACACTGCAACTCCCAAAACCAATGTTTCGATATGCATACAGATTAGATCAATGGTGGTAAGCTTTATATATCCCGATGGGAGGAATTGGGTAATTAGTAGACTCAAAATGTATATCAATAACAAGAAAGAGGATAACAAACAAAATGGATTACAAATGTATAATAAAATAACAATAGTTTATAAAATAGTCTGCTTTCAGCAAATGCAACTGAAAAGTCGAAATTAAATACGTAACGTTTTGGATTTTTATGGTCGAAATAGTTATGAAATATCTAACAGTATTTCCAGCAATTTTGCATTATCATTTTGAGAAATTTGCATTGCAGCCACAATATGAATATTGCACATCAATCCGAACTAACTAATCCCACTTGAATACCTTGGAATATATTAATACTAAAGTAAATTTAATATAGCTTTCTCCATTTATCAAAATTGCCTTCGAATTTTTCTAAATCTGAAGACTGGAGTAAGGAATTAACATGCAGGTGCCAAAACGCCGATCTAAAAATAGACAAGAGTAATTCTCTTCAAAAAAGTAAAACCGAGGCGTATCACTACATGATTTGGCATTGTAGTAATAAAACAACACTAAAAATCAATTTAAGAAACCCTGCCGTTAAATGCTCTATACGTCGAATGTTTGTGCTTCGTAGAAGTGTTAAATAGTACTCGCAGTTACTAACATACATGCCATATTTCAGCTAACAGGAGTCAATCTTAGAAATACGCCGGGGTTCTATAATATAAATCAGAGTAAATTTAAAATTGCTACTAATGACTAATGAGGCAGAGTTCCCATCAAATATCGAGTACCAACGGCTTTTACAGCGGAAATATTCGATAATTGGCAGAAATCAGAAATCATAATTCGATAGTTGGTTAGAAAACTATTTAATAAATAGTTTTCTTAATAAGATCTTTGAATTTAAAAAGGGGGTCCTCTTTAGGTCACTGCAGGGTCTTCTATTATACGAAATACGGTAGGTGTATGTTTATTTCAAGAGATTTCTGGCAGTTTCATTTTAGTTGTCTGGAGTTGTTTAATGACTATTCATACTTCTACATTTAGGGATTGTAATTTTAGTGCGTTATATCCTGTACTTCTTCTGTGCAATGGTTGTTGTCGTGGGGTATAATAAAGTCGTACTTAAATCTTAAGTCTCTGAAGTATTATTATAACAACCACATGAATGAGTTTTTGTCTAAAATGGTTCGCCCAACAACCAACAACATTATACCCTACTGTTCTCCATAAGCTTTGTTTCAACTCACTTCGTATATTATTTTGTGCTCAGCATAGATGGGCAAAATACTTGTATTTTGAAAATACTGTATTTTAAATACTGTATTTAAAATACTTTTTGTAATTTGTAATTTGTATTTTGTCGTAGTAAGAAAATGAGTATTTTGTATTTTGTATTTTCCATTGTCGAAATACGAAATGTATTTTGTATTTTGTATTTTGAAGGAAAAAAACATTTTCAAAATACAAAATACTATTTACTTCCGACTTCCTTCATATATCTACTTGCTGCGCATATTGATTAACCATTTCCTACTCATACGTGGTTTCCCTCACCGTGTAAGTATTTTTACATTCAAATCAACTGTGGTGGAATCTAGCAATCCAATTTATAGCGCTACTTTATGAACTCCATTGAAAATAAAATTAGGAGTTTAGACACCGGTGATTAGCATCTCTTTTACGTTCATTGCATTAGGCATGATCTACCTAGACACTTGAGTGCCCTAAAATGTCCGAAAAGTTAATTGCACCGGTTGATACTTTAGAAAATAAAATAAACGACAACTCGTTGCCCATAATTTTCAATTCTGGGAGTATGATACTTTCACCTAAACGAAAGCTATTGACGGACAAGATGTTTGAAACACTTCTTTTATTAAAAATAAACGATTTTTAATTTCTACTATCTCCAGTTCTCTTTCCACTACCTATTATATTAATTTTTATACTAATTTTCAAAAACAACAATTTCAATAATTTGCAACATTATTTTAAAATCAATTGTTAGAATAGTAGAGTAGAGTACCCAATATTCCGAAATTAAATAAATTTATGGTAGTCATAATAAAGTATACTGATTTTTCTTACATTTCATAACGCTGTATGTATTTCATACTATTAGAATAAAATAAACAAAAAAAGTATTTGTATTTTCAAAAAGTATTTTCATTTTGTATTTTGACCTTAAAAAATCAGTATTTTGAGTCGAGTATTTTGTATTTTGTATTTTAAGAAAAAAATGTATTTTATTTTGTTATTTTATTTTGGACTGAGATTTTGAGTATTTTGAACGAAGTATTTTCAAAATACTTTGTTGAGTATTTTGCCCATCTATGGTGCTCAGCGAAAACAAAGCAATAAACTTCTCCACGAAGACCTTTTGCCCTCACAGCTCCGTAAAACTGATTTGTCAGCAGGGTAATTACAGTTCGTTATGCCACTATATAGGGATACTCTAATGCAACATGGAATGTAAGTATAATTCGAGTAGGCGCTTTATAAGCTATATGCTACATATGCTGTATATGAGGACACTAAACAATGAGTTCTATCTAGTTATCTGAAGAAACTTGTCGTCTTTCAAGATAATATAATGCTACGAAAAATGCGTTATCAATAACTCAGAAGTGATATAACTATTTAGTGCAAGACCTACGCTTATTCCGATATTACAGAATATGTTCCTAAACTAGAATTATGCTGCGGAGTATGTAATACTTTTACTTTTTCGTATTTATTTTCATGTAATTTGTCAGCTGAAAGGGTAAAAATATACTAGGAGTAACAAAGCTTCAATGGCATAAATTAAATATATTTCCGTTATATTATCTTTGTAAACGTAAAAATTATTGTTAGAAATCAGGATTTTTTCAGAAAAAATACAATTAGAAATTTTTGATTCCAGCTTGTTTGTTTCACGTCATTTTATTTAAAATTTCTGTAGAATGACTTCATGAAGACTAAAGTTTACTTTTTCATGAAAAGCAATGCAGATATTATTACACAGCTTTGCCCATAGAAGCCACAGATCATATTGTTGGTATACTGATTGCTCACACCCTCATGTTCAATTTTGTATACTCAATATCGAAAGACTTGGTCTACTACTTACGAATATGGCTACTATAGGGGAAGTTTAACATCGAATGTGCTTATTACAGATATTACACTGAATGCCAATTAATTCACTTAACCGAAACATTTTAAGTGAGTTATTTATATCAATGCTGCCTTCAGTGTTCATTATGTTACCTACACTAAATTGTCATTGTCCTATTCGAGAAATTGGAATATAGTTTGACGTAGAAAACACAAAAGTGCCACTTTTTGGACACTGTTATATATACAAGAAAGTCAGCCCAATCAATTCTAATTATTTTGGATGAGTTCTTTGAAATTATATTGTACTTAGACTTTATTATGTAAATCAACAATAACAATTGAATAAATATGTAATTTCTTACATAGTATAGGAAATTGTATATTCCAAACTATCTCTCGTTTATCAACAGTGGAAATTCAATAGAGGGACAATGAATTTGCATTTATCTAATATTTAACTTTTACCCGATCTTGCCTTTTTGATAAAATAAAAACCAACTAAAACAAGAACCGAAGCACCCAGTACAGCTCCTACAATTATGGCAGCCAGTTCGTTATCATCATCATCATCATCCGGCGTTGCCTCGTACAAGTCATTAAATGCATCATTTGGCCAAGATGTTTCATATTTATGCTCTGCTTGTTGTTCATCAAAATAATCAGTCAAAATCTTAAAATATTCTTTGATGGCAGAAGGATCCAAGTCTCTATTTCCAGTTATTTCCTCAAGAAGGTCTTTCCAATTTTTGGAAAATCCAGATTCTAGGATTTGTCTAAAGTAATTCACGATATTAATGCAGTGTATTTTAATTTTACATAATTTTAATCAAAATAGATTTGAATTTACTTAAATAAAGCTCCAGCTTTTGGGTTTCTGTAAATATCACATGTGTGAAGTCCTTCTCCAGGAATATCGTGGTTAGCTGCCTTGCATAGCTCCCTGTGTACCTGAAATTGCAGAATAAAGCTGACAAAGTATCGTATGTATGGCGTATTTCCGGGAACGTGGTATTTTGCTCCTGCATCGAAATCAAGTTCGGAGCGAGCAACAGGAGGAATGATTCCTTGAAATTCATTTCTGCAATAATTCACCAAAAATAATTTTAGTACTCATGTATTTATAAAATACGTTATGATCTCGATAATCACTGTTGACATTTCATCGGTACCTCATTTTGAGCCATTCATATGTATAACGATTAGGAGTAATTGACCCATCAAAAATCTTCCATCTATATGCATCAATCATATAGCCGAAAGGCAAGAAGGCTATCTAAAATGCAGCAAAACAAAAGTAAAATAAATGTACGTTGTAGTAGCTTATGAGGTTGATGATTTTTGTAGAATCGTGTAGAAACACTGTTGACGGCAGCAATAGATTAAAGGATACCTTTTGCAGTGCCATTTTCATGAGGTAGTTGATAGTAGTTTCTCTGGTAGTTTCCCCTGGCTCTAATAATCCGATTTCCCTCATGTGATTAGGTGTTTCGACAGAAAGGGCAACAACATCTCCGATCGCTTCATCTTTAAGAACAAGAAATTATACACATATAACGGTATTTCGACTTTATTGATAAATATGTATTGTCATTTTTGAATATAATCGCAATTTTGCGCGACACATTTAAAATATGAATATTTTTCATTCTTGTTACACTACTATAATTTGTAATTTCAGAAATATATGTACTTACGAAATCCAGGATTAGCTCCGTCACGAAGAGTAATGGGTAAATTCTTGTAGTTCAAATCATACTGGATGTGACCTAAGGAAACCAAACGTTCGTCTGTAAATTTCATGACACAATAACATAATAACCAGAATCATGAAAAGATTCTTAAGCCATACCAAGTTCATGATGAATGGTAACGAAATCTCCTTGGTCGATCTTCGTGCACATCTTAATTCTAAAATCATAAATTAATATGTGAACCCCTTAAAAGAAAATATCTGTTAATTCAAAACTAAATAATCTTTTCTACCTGAAATCTTCTTTGTCGCAAAAATCCCAGGCTGAAGCATGGCAAATAACCTCTTTTCCTTCAGGACGCCGAATCATTGCCTTTGCTCCATAAGCCATGCTCATATCGGAGAGACCAAGGCTAAGGAAAAATTCATTGGCCATCTCAAACATCCCAGTTGCTCCCTCATGGTCATCAGTAAACCTCTAAACGGGAAAATTACATAAGAGTGTAAAAATTTAAATTACATGATTTAATTACAGTATGATGACAAATAATTACTTCTTTCAATTTCCCTGTAATATCAAAACCATCTTCTTCTGGAAAGGGTAATACGTGTTCGTAAATGTTATCCCAAGTTTGAGCCCACATATTTCCTGTTGATTAAATATTTAAATTATTACTGGATGAAACCACTTTCCATTATACTATAAGCTCGAGATTTGTAGAATGAAGTAATTTAAATGTTCAAAATAGTTCAGAGAGTGCACCTAGAACATTTGCTGGAAGAGGTTGTTTAGAACCCTTGGGAATTTGTTCCGGATAAACTTCACTTAACCTGTGACGAACATATCCAAAAAGTTTTTCATAGAGTTCCTTTACTTCACCCCAAACGGCCGCCATTTCGTCACGGAAATTTTCAGATTCGTATGGAAGAATCCAAAAATCTCCCATATTTTTCACCTCTGTAGAATAATAAAAAGCTTGAAGAGTTTGTTCTAATTCATTACACAAATCTGTACGCCATGCATATTAGAAATTCCTAATGTTACGAAAACCTTTCTTTTACCCTTAGCAATCCGAGCAGCTTGAATATTAAATTATCATTCAATGTACACATCATTATATTAAACTATACATGGAACTTTATATATACCAGAAATTTCATATATCACAAAATAATTTCTTTTACCATTGGCCACTGCAGCTTTATTACTCAACTCAACATACTGTTGATACAACTTTTTCATCTCAGAATTTTTTCCAGTGGCTTCTCTCCAGGCTTTCCAAACATATGTTAGTTCGTCAAAGTCGGTCGAATTCCTCAATGTAGCTTCCAATTCTAAAGGAATCATTAAAATGCATATTTTCTTCATTATCACACTCTCAAATGCAAATAAATATTTTTATAGTTAAAGTCCACACACCTGGATCTAAATTAACTCCTTCCTTTTCTGGGTCACACTCTTGGTTTTCGTAAGGACAAACTTTTGAGGCTCCAAATATCTTGCTCATTTTATTGATAACGTCATTGTACTGTGTAAAGAAGAATGATTAGTTAAGAGGGTGTTTAAACGTTGAATTGGCTCCCGCATGACAACGCTTGGTTACTTATTCCCCATCATGGGGAATTTTGGGGGTTTCACTGGGTAATTGCCACAGGGCCATGGGTCAACTCTTTTCACTCGATCTTTTTTGTAACGTGTAGCCAAGATGTGTGCGGATGGCGTGCGCTAGGTCTCCACACTGCCTTTGCACTCTTTCTTGGTAAAAATTGCAGTTGAAGTGACAAAATTGCTCATTTATTAGCATTTGTGGGATTTAGCAATTTTTTTTACCAAGAAGGAATGCAAAAGCAGCCTGGAGACCTAGCACACGCCATCCGCATACATCTTGGCTACACGTTACAAAAAAGATCAAGTGAAAAGAGTTGACCCATGGCCCTGTGGCAATTACCCAGTGAAAGAACTTCAACCCCCAAAATTCCCCATGTTGTGGCATATGTAACCAAGTGTTGTCATGCTGGAGGAACTTCAAAAATTATGAAATTTAAACATCCCCTTAAGAATTAAAAAAATATCAAAATGTATAATGTTCGAATGTTTAGCAAGACAGGATGTGACAATTATAAATAATTATATACTTCTCTAAGATCTCCTTCGGAAAGAGCGGCAGTTCCAACTTTTTTCAGGAACTTTATTTGTCGTTTGACAAGTGGATCTGTGACATCACCTTCCTGAAGATCTTTAATTGTTGCTTCCCATTGTTCAAATTTGTATTTAGACCATGCCAAATTTGCTACATTTGAAGCTTCTCCCAATGATGCATTTCCCAAATCAACGGCGTAATTCCAATCTGAAATAGTAGCTTTATTGCATAAATCGGATGCAGCAGCTTCGTAAGTTTCTTGCAAGTATTGGGCAGCATGACAATCTTTCACTGCATACAATAAAGTAATTTTTATCAATTGGAGAACATTCTGCGATAAATTATCATTAAAATGCAGTTTTCTTACCTCCAATACAAGGAATTTCATTTCCTTTGGCCAATTCTTCGTCCAATTTGGCAAAAAGAGGTTTAAAGTAATTTAAAAGAGATTTTACAGACATGGCTGGACTTCCAGTTATTTCTTTGAGAGCTTCTGGCCATGGTTTACTAAATCCCAGTTCCATCATTTTGCTACAATGGCATTTCAAAACATAAACATTTGCATTAAAACAACACTACTAGTCAACTTAAAAAAATATAATTGCACCAACATAAGGACGTAAATTTTTACCGAAGTAGGGCCCCAGCTTCTTCACTTCCAGCAAAATCACACTGATAAAGAGGCTTGCTGTTTGGGTCACTTGGATCATATTTACCAGCTGCAATGCACATAGATTCATAAAACTGAAATTGCAGAATGTGACTCACAAAGTATCTAGAATAAAAAACCAATTATTTTTATGTAAGAACATTTAGAAACTGTAAATTGTTTAACATCACTGGTCCACATGAATATTTGACCTGAAATGAAATTCTTGGAAAAAACTTAATATTTTGGCCATAGATACCTTATATAGGGAACATTGGATACGATATGATATTTGGCTGCAGGATCAAAAGCAGTTGCTGGTCTTTCAGAAGGTGGAGTGATTCCTTGAGCATCCTTCCTCAATTCCCACCATCGGTTATTGTACTCAGCAGGTTGAATCTTCCCCTCGAAAACTTCCCATCTCCAATGGTCCATAGCAATAGCGAATGGGAAAAACGCAAACTAAATAGATTTTCCAATTTTATTTACTGTCTTTCAAATAAGCGATATTTTAAAAAGAATTTTTACCTTTTGCAGGGCCATGATGTACAAAAAGTTAATATCCATGTCAGTAACTTCTCCGGAAGTTTCGCCATTGCAATCTATATCTAGATTCATTGGTAATTCTAAGACGCATTGCAGGTGAAACGGCGTGGTGACAGATAAAGCCAGAGCGTCACCTAAAAGAGAATTCATTAGAATCATCAGTACTTAAAGACAAATACTTAACTGAGAACTTGGAAGAACGTCAATATTCAAAGAAAGTAGGTTAACCTATTGCTTCGTGGAAACCTGGGTTGGCACCATTGCGGAAAATGAAATTAAGATGTTTGTATAACTGGAAGTATTCAATGTGACCCATTTCGTGGTGAACGGTCACTAAATCTGACATTGTAACTTTTGTACACATTTTTATTCTGTGGATATATAATAAATTAATTATCAAATCATTAAATGTTTTAGCAGAAACAGTCAAAATTAAATTTCAAAGCTACTGTTCTGATTGTATTGGATTTGCAGTACTTATAAAACAAAATTTTTAGAAATACATACCTAAAATCTTCCCCATCCTTTCCCAAACAGAAATCTTCGGCAGAAGCATGGCAAATGACCTCTCTATCTTCGGGTTTTACATACATAGACTTCTCCCAAAACGTAGGTGTCATGGCGTCTAGTCCTAAGCCAGTAAAAAACGCCTCAGACACCTCAAACATTTTCTCTACGGTGTATCCCTGTAAATTAAAACATTAATATTTACGAATTTTCTCAAAATAAATAAAATTACAATGTGAAGATTACCTTTTCAATCATAGCTGCGGTAGCGTCTAAAGAAGGTTCATTTGGGTAAGGTTTTGTTCTGGAATCTAAGGCAGACCAATCCTGAGCCCAAATATTGCCCAGCAAATTGGCAGGTATGTAGCCATTTGTTTTATTGAAATACGTAGAGTACTCTTCTTCTGATCTGAGTTTCATTCTGACGTAGGCGTGAAGTTTAATATACAACGGTTTAAGATCTTCCCAGATATTTAACATATCCTGCTTAAATTGGGCAGCTGTCCAACCCTCGGTTCCATCGTTATAAGGAGCCAGCCACATTTCACTCATATCATTGAAACCTGGAAAGTTAATAATTTGCTTTACTTTCAGAAATATATATTGCCATCTTATTTCTTATACTACAGAGGGTTTCTCTTTACCATTTTCTTTAGCCATTTCATTTTGCAAATCAATAAAACGCTTATAAGCCTCTGGTTTTACTTTCTCTACTCCCATTACATCGTGCCATTTTGTGTAGTAATGTGCCAGTTCGTTGTAATCGGTAGATTCACTGATTATTTTCTCAATATCTACAAAACATAAAAAAATTATTTTAACACATCTCTATACGTGTACAGGCAAAATCAAAAAGAATTGACATAACAAAGAAGATAATTTGAACAAGTTAACAATGTATTTATGACTCATGATATTTAAATGACTAATTAAAATTACCAGGGTCCAATACAAGTTGATTTTCACCACAACCACTTGCGTCATCAGGATTGTATTCACAAACTGAAGCCGTTCCGTACGCCGATTCCCAACCTCCCATTAAACCATTCATCTGTAAATAATTGCAATTAAATAAAAGTTATTGTAAATTTTACGCAAATAAATACTAATGGCAATATTTCGTCTCACCTTCGCGGTATAAAAGTAAAATGTCAAACAATGAATTATTATATGCTAACATTATGGTTTACCAGTATATAAGTTAATATCTTTACAAAATTAACATTTTGTCATAGGCGATATTACATCAAATTAATTACTCTATTTATAAAAATTAGAGCATTACTGATAAATTTTTATACAAGATACGGTGTGTAAATTATTACATAAACATGTTTCTGCAAACTAGTTATCAGAACAACAAAGTTCAAATCATCAATGCCAATAAACATGCTTTTAGATAAGTAAACGAGTTATGTATGTTATAAATGCGTAATAATTTTTCCGCAATCAATATTTTTCAAACTGAGTATTCGATTCTCTCAGCGAACAAAAGAGTAATTTAAGTACTTTTCACAATAGCACCAGAATTATTTCACTGATTATGTAAGAAATTATCTTTTAGCTTGCAAATTCATACTATAAATCATTTGCTACTCAAACTCAAATACATTGCTCATATAATCCTGTAAATGGAGGCGTTATTACAAATAGGGCAATTACAACTTAAATTAATGTACAGCTTTTCTCCCATTTATTGGAATAAAGTTTCCTTTCGGAGTTTACTATGAAAGGGGGGATTAAAGTTGTTTTTGCAGTATCTTGGTAGTTTGAAAATAGTTATAAGTTAAAAATGCACGAATTTGTAGTTTAAGTAAACAATCATCCGTGTTTCGCTACAATACACAATTTGAAGTTTATGGATATTAAATTTGGCCCAATACTAGCTATAAATTGTGTTAAAACTGTTATACTGAGAAATATAAGGTTTCGGGCTTTAATGTTTGAAACTGCTTTGTAATGCAGAACTTAAATGAGTTAAAGAGTGTAAAACCGTACTTCTTTTAATTTTTCTTCATCCAATCCAGCTGGTCCCTGAATCCTCAAGTACTGCAGTTCTCTTTTAATTGCTTCACTTTCAAAAGTTTCATAATCTGGGAAATTGGCCATGATTTCTAATTGCTTTTCTCCTTGAAATTTTAGAAAGGCAGTTGTGGCTTCAAGCTAAAATTGACAAAATTTACAGTATGTTAAATTCAGTGTACAGTTTGGTAACTCTGTTATGATTACCAATAAAAACTCAATTATATTCCAATACTTTTTATAGTAGCTATTATTAAAGTAACTACAGCATCCCATTCCCCATCTTCCATAAATATACGTATAAATTTTACTCCCATACTTAATTAAGAGAAGCATATTTGTTTGTTTCTGTTTTCTTAAATAAGTTTCGTAAATACTTATAACTTACAGATTCTTCTTCGTGTTCAGGTGTGACATCTGTAATATAAGTCCACCGCTTATCCATTTGTAGATTGCATTGTTGAGAGTATAAGGGTTCCAATTGTTGCAGATATGCAATAGCTTCTGCTTCCCCCATTGGTTTAACAGGTGTATTCTTTTTGGATGACGGTTTTCCATAATTCTCACAAATCAGAAGAGAACCTAGAATAATTGCGATGGCCAACTTGGGTAACGCCATAGTTGAGTTTTTTTCTGCTAATTGCAGGTGTCTAATTTGAAATCAACTCAACTATTTAAAAAATATTCAAATGCAACAGGATAACAAAAATAAAATCTATTTTGTTTTGGTATTCAGCACGGAGCACATTTCACTTGTGTCAGTTTAACTCAACTAATACTACATACGAAATAAGTGGATATTATACCTGTGGTCAGAGTGGCGTAGTTGTAGCCTTCGGCATCGGTGATATAAGTATCTACTTTGTGAGTAATCTCATTTACGGTTGGTCATCAAAAATTCCACTGCAATCAATTAATTATTTTCTCGTGTCTTGATAAAAGTTCGTGTACGTGACGGGATTACATTGTAACCTTTCCAAGTGTTCTTTGAAAATACATGCGTTAATATATTTAAGTGTCTTACTTAGTAATGCCATGCATTCAATTACGCTATATGTAATGTAAAGGTCAATTGATTACGTCTGCCGAGCCAATTCTTTTCCTATTTCTAGTTTGAGGTATGACGAAATTATATAAGAATAACTGAATAAAATAATATATTATATATAATATCATACGTGTTACTGAATAAACCGCCACATCTTGTAGACAAGAATACAGGAATTGTAATTTCTGGAACAATGATAATATTTATACGAAAATATTAAAATTATACAATAATTATTAATGATACGTGTTACCGAATAAACCATGCAGAGCTGCTTACATACGTTCAAATAGGAATTGTCTATTCTTGAACACAAGAATACCTACTTGAGAAAACCTTGAAAGGCAGAGAATAATATTATGAATCAAAAGGCGCTGTCCAACAGTCATTCTATTGAGGTCTAATTATAGCAAGACATCTGAGGAGTCTGGTCTGGTCCTCCTGACTTGATGAGTGATTCCATTGTCGGGAAAAGCAGGACGCGGAACCTGAGAATATTATTTTAGAATATTTTTTAATATCATTCCTTTTGAAAATTAAAGCCTTGCTATTGTTTGAGAAAGTTACTCAAAACCTTCTATATCTGTCAAATGAGTGAAATTTTACACAATAGTTCATTAAATTCCATTTTCGTTGGAATATGTGTATGTTATTTGAGTTTTCATGAAAATTCTATATTATCACAGGGCAAAAAATATATTCATATGTATTTACTCAGTAGAAGTATTTATATTATGTTCTATCGGCATCTTACTGGCTTAGCATATTTATAAACACTAAATAATTCTTAAATGATTGGGATATGTAAAGTAGGGCTTAGTGCCAAAAGGTCATTTCCATTTAACGACAAGCGCAAGCCAACATGAATAAGCTTATCTAGAATCCATAATCCTGTCTCAATAACTTGCTTTGTTGTAAGAGTATGTATTGACAGGTATTTTGTCCTTATCATGATTACTTTTTATGATTAGATTACCTATATCATATAAATTAATAGGTGCATCAAATAAACTGTTGTGGTTTTGCGTATTATCACCACGTAATATCTATCTTGTCGTCGTCTGCTTTTCTCTGAGAGTACAGCAATTTTTGTGACATCGCATTCAAATCTGCAACAGAAATATATATATATATATATATATTACCTTGCCTTTAATAATAATGTACGGTAATAAAAAATTGAAGGAAAAGTAAAGAGGGCAATGAGCTTGTTAAATGAAGGTTAAGTGTCACAGATAAAAGTTATTAAAACATTGCTCTTTCTTTTTACAGACAGCTTAAATTCGCGTATGTATTGAATTGCAAATTGAGACTAATTTATTTCATACATCATTAAATTGTAAGTAAAATGTTAAAAATGTATTTAAATCGGAAACAAAAAATATTGTAGGATTACCTTTAATAGTGATGACCTTAGGAAAGAAGTAAACTTTTTGCAAAAATATTATTGTATTTAAACACTGACGGACATCATGGTGTTGATTGTAAGTTAACAGCTTCGAAATAGGTTAATGCTATAGTAGATTGTTGTAAATAAAAAATGCGAATGCAACAGAAATCCAACAGAAAAAACAACCAACAACGTGTTTGCGTATTAGTTTATCCCTGTCCCTATCTCCTCTATATTGTTAAAGGAATTCTATTGATAAAATATTGGCAAAAGAGCCATATGGTAGTGGTATGAACATATATCCTACAAATACGACAAAGGTTAATAAGGGTATAACAGCTTGGGTATTATTTAATCTTAATATCTTAATAGAAAAGAAAGTGAATGGTTTATTAAAACATTCGTAGAATTGTTTGCTTAGGTATTTTCTTAGGAAAATAGTTATATAGGATATAGGATAATTCTGATAAACAAAACCACTTATTATAACTAACTTTTCAAATCAAATTGGATTAGACCTAAGGAAACCGTTGAAAATTAAAATACACATTTCAAAGCCAATGGAGTAATTAATGTTTGAAACCTATGGAGCTACATATTTTCAATATATTTTTTAGTACTTATTACTTATGCCGACTGTTCAAATTATATTTTTAGAATACTTTTGGAGAGAAAAATATCGATTTCGGAATACTTTTAAAGTACACTGCTTTTAAAGCTTTTGTGTTTAATATTAAAAGCTAAAAATCCGATAATGTTATGCGTTATTAAAATAATCTTCTGTTTTACGCACTATTTAATAATCTAATAAGAATCTCTGAATTTTATTCATTATTGAAAAAACTTAATAATGAAAATTTACTGAATCAAATTTCTTGGATTGCCCAGGAAATATTTACGTTATTTGGTTCTTAGAAGCAAAGAAAATATTATTTTGAATTTATAAATTTATAAATAATTTTGCAAGTTATCATCTCGCAAAGGAAAACCAATACAGATATACGTAAACATGTATTAAGTGTTCGGTCCGCCTAATGAAGGAAATTAATGGTTTTCGAACCAATTAACCATAGTATTTCCATAAGTACTCATCCAGTTGACATTATTCCTGACAGTTCTTATATGCTGATTGAGGGCGTCTATTGGCAACACAGCACTGTTTGCTTCCACAAAGTCAGTCATCTGGAAATACAAAAAATATTACAAATCAGTATAAAATATTCGATAACACCTTTGATAACTCATTTATGTACACATCAGTTAGTAGGCTAAAGACGCATAAAAGTTTATAGCTTTACCATGACGGCCTGCTCTTCCCTGTTGAAATATTGGGCAAAGGTCCTAAATAAACTCTCAATGAAACCAACATTTCCGTCCAAACTGAAAAGCACATAAAAACCAGATTTTATGTGTAAGTAGTACAAACAAAGAGTGTAATTCTGCGATATAATAAGAAATGCTGGTAAAAGTATGAAAGTATTTACTATTCCAAGATAGTCGTAAAGTTTTCTTCAAGAAATCCGAAAGCCGCATTTCTGCTAGCAGAATTAGAAGCCATTCGTCTGAAAAATTCCATAACTTCTGCTTTGCTGAATACATTTTCATTTTCAAACCCATTTGATAACAGTCTATTAAAATTCATAAAATATAATTATTAGTACTCAATCTTATAAATTATTGTAATTTTTTCTTCTAGTTATTGTTGAATTTGACTGTGGCTTACTCTGTCAAAGCTTCAGTATCAGCACTGCAAGCTATCGCATTTAACCACGATTGCCTCTCTGTTCCGTTTCCGCTGCTAAATTGATCCTTAGCAAAGTTCAACTCGGCAACTCCTCCCAAAAATACTCCAGCACATTGCATTACGGAACGTATATCAACCGGAATACTACGTAACATGAGGAAAATGTAAAAATTTTCAATTTGCTCGACTGACAAAGCAGATATTCAATATTCATTTAAGTAATCCAGTATAATTTTCTACAGAATTTGCTTATTTTTAATTAGAATGAACATTCAAATATTTCCCAATATTTAAATCAGGGAAAAACACGTATCTTTTAAATTTTACACAAGAAATCACCATTTGAATTAATTCTAGTGTAATCAGCAGAAATGTTGGAATTTTCAAAAGCATGAAATACTTGCTACTATAATACAATGTATAAATATTTGGTAAATTTCGTTACGGATTATAAGTCGGGTTGGCCATCCACTGAGAGAACAGTTTCGAGCCGTAAGCTCTGCAAGTTTCAGTTTCCATTCCACAAGCCCAGTCTAATAGGTTAGCTCTTAAGATAACGCTAGAACCTCTATCCAATGCACCTTGCTCTGGTCCAATCAACGCCAACGCACCTTCCAGTTTTTCGGAAAAGAAATTCTGGTGGAAAATAAAACCTTTGTCAAAACAGTCTCATCAAACTAAACTGCAAAAGTATGCAGTTCATCTCAAAATAATAAAAACTAATTTTTTTTGAGCCATCGCCAACTACTAAATTGGTCAGTCAATAATTTCAGGGTGTACTTCGAAATAATTTACCTTTAGAGCTGAAAAATCGCTTTGGGTACCACTGAATAGTCTGTAAGCGGTTCTCAAATGCTTAAGAACAGGATTCCAAGCGCCCTGAGTGTCTTCTTGGGCGAGATAAGTGGTAAATTCCAACGCCCGGTCAATAGAAACGTAATCTACCAACATATGTGTAATAAACATTTTATAAAATAATTAAACCTCTTCTATTTTTTTCTTTACTAAATATTTACTGAAGATTTATTTTCAAACCATTATAAGCCATTGTAAAATAGTCATCCAAAAGCTGGCTTCTACTCGTTGAACTAAATACACTTGCATTTCTATCCAGTTGAGACTTTATCAGGGTACTAAGTGGGTGATCGTACAATACGCGGTAAAAACCTAAGGGTACCAACAGTATTACGTTTGAAATATAAATATTTGAATATAAACATCAAATTGATCTTCACAATTGTAAACTGTGATTGAAGTAAGGAAACACTCACCATAACCGCTAGGATTAATTAATATCCAGTCATTATTAAGATCAGAATTGACAGAATGAGTTGTCAATGAAACATTTTTAGGAATCCAAAGTTTGGGTTTGTAATTTGGCAAATTAGGTTCCCCTGAAGTAGCATAAGTAACAGGTATCCACCAAAGGTCGTTTGGATCAATAGTTGTTACCAATCGTATATATTTGAATCTCTCCTGTATAATTAAACACAAAATCATAAATGAAAACTAAAAAGACTGAAATTAAATCTACTAAAATCGGTTGATAGTTGATACGGACCTGAGAAATGAGAAGCAGGTTAGCTCCTCCCTTGAAAACTTTGACAAGGGGGTATCCTGTTTGCAGTGTCCATGTATCCATTACTTCTTTCATGGTCAAACCAGGAAGATTTCCATCTTCCTGAGCAGCGGCATTCAAAATACGGAACAAATCATCCTGCACTGCATTTCCATAGAGTCTGTCAATAAAAACACAAGATTAATATACATAAATAATTGCAGAAATAAATTTTGAATGATAAAATGATTACTTTTCGTGTATGTAATTTCTTAAACCCTTTTGCATTGTAGGCTCCGTAAGAAAAGCATTCATCATTCTGATAATAGAGGAACCTTTGTCGTAAATGATTTGACCTGGACCGCCTTCTTCACTGGACAGTGGAAGAGTATTAGGTCCTGCATCAAATTCCATTGAGCTTTGCAGAGATCCAATGGCACCGGTATTTAAAGTGTCGAATTCCGGATATAGTGCCCCTGAACATAAGCGCTCAACATACGACGCAAATCCTTCTTTTAACCAAACCTGAAGAATGATCATTAAATTTTTCAGTATAAGGGAAAATAAACAACTGATTGTAGCACAGTTACATAAAATGCCAAAATATAAATTTACGTTATTCCAGAACTCCATTGTAACCATATTTCCAAACCATTGATGACCGACTTCGTGTGCGACTACTGCTGTTATCGTGCTTCTTTGCGATTCTGTTGTTACGCCCATAAAATAAAGCAGATAATTCTCCCTAAAATTTTTAAATACAAAATTCCGATAATTCATTAAAAAATAATTTAAATATATCTAAAAATATGAAGACTTTAAAGAATGTAACTTACAAATATGTTATTATGCCCCAGTTTTCTGTTAACGTAATTTCAAACAAAATATTAATTTTTAACATTACACAAAAGGTCTTTTCATTTCTATAACCTTTATTTATCTTTACCCATTGCTCCAAAAGGAAAATCAGGAATTCCAATAGAATCCATTTTTGGCATTTCATATGTCTGATTGAAATATTCTTCATAGAAAGTTAAATCTCTGGCAGTACTGTAAGCAGAGTACGCACCGCTGCTTTGTCTGTTGATAAGATTTTTCTGAGCCCAAGTCTGCAATAATATTAAATTTCAGTATTAAAGACATTTAACAGGCAATTCTTAACACAATTGTAATGGCAATATGGAAATACAGATAGAAACGGGCATTTAACGGTACATAATTAACTTTGTTGACTAATGGGGCACTAGATCTCAAATACCTAGTTAATTGTGGAATTTTATCCTTTTCTTAAAATTATACGCTCCCCATAGAGTTAAAGTTACGTGAAATTTGAAATTAATGCAGTAAAAAATAACACACACTATTTAAATGTATGTTCCTTTTGCTGCATTATTTACCTATATGTACGCATTCTGTTCCTTAGCACTCTTTAAAAGGCAAGTTACCTTAACAGGTTTATCTCCAAATGAGTCAGGTGGTGCATCTTCCGCAATAAAGTCGGACACAACTATGGCAATTAAATATGTAGGCATTTTGACTGTTGTTCCAAATGTGGACCACTTCCAGCCTGGCAAATCGGGACTGAAAGAAAAAACCCTATTTAGACTTTGTTTGAATGACGACATTAAATGCGATTATCCGAAACACAATTTTTTAGTTAATATAAAAGCAGCATTTACTTATTAAAATAAAAGTAATATTTGGAACACCTAAGTATTATTTCTGCTCTTAGCAATTATTTCACAGGAAATATTATAAGAAAACTATATTTCTTGTGTATAATAAAATTGTTTCTCTAGTATCCCAGTTTGAAAATTCACTTCTAATTGCAATTCTAGTTCTTCAAATTAAGTATAAATACAAAATCTAATATTTTACAGGATATAGTATTAGACTAAGACTAAAACTTCGTCACTGCACAGGTGGCTAAAACCGCTTTATCGTGAATCTTTAAAAGATTTAAATGCTAGAATATTATTATTAAGGGCGATTAAAACGAAAAAATTACTCTTCTGTTTCTTCGATAATTTCCATATTGCAGAGAACGTGGTATCCAGCATCTTGGTTGTATGCAACGGTAATATCAAATGTCGCTTTCATCGCAGGTTCATCAAAGCAAGGAAATGCTCGTTTTGCTTGGATGTCTTCAAATTGTGTGGTAGCCAGCCATCTAAATACAAAGTTATAATTTTCATTAGCAACATTATCACACTTGCAAGAAGAATTGGCCTTTCAAAACATGTTGACTACAATAGTAAATATACTTGTATTTGTATTTTACCTTGTAACCCCATCAGAGTCGGTATATTTGCTTCTGTACAACCCCCGTAACTCTTCCGCTACTGGAGCTACGTACGAAATGTAGATGTTGTATAATTTGCCAGGTTCCAAAGCTGAACCGAGTTTAATGGTGTAAGTCTCATCCTCAGTATTATGTTCACCGGGTCCGTCTACCGCCACTTCAGTCCCAGAATCAACTTCCGTCACCTGAAAGAGAAAATTTTATGACATTTTAAATATTTAGAAATATAGTGTTTAAAATATTTGTATTTATTTTAAAGTATAGCATTCATTTTTATTATCTTTGCATTTCTGCATTAGTATTTATATTTTTTTAAAGTACTTTTGTAACTACATTCATTATAATAAGTTTTGATATTACCTTAACAGAACTTTCGTCAATTTCAATTGTTATAGAGTGTAAAGTGACAACGTTCGTAGCATTAACGCATTGAGCTCTGATGGTAACTTCTCCAGGAGCTTTAAATTGATCTGGTCCTTCATCTAAAATTGGTCGGAGTCTTACAACGTAGTGCTCAGGGATAATATCCGTGGGAAGTCGATACCGCAGAGCAGCAGAATAGATATTGCTTTCTGGACCTCGGCGGAAGATATCACTTACCCTAACTTCATCTTTTTGTTGCAAAGGGGGAACTGACTTTACTAAGCCAACCACACAAATCAATAGTAAATAAAATTGGAGAGACATTTTCAGAATCTCCAGAGTTTGACTTTCTGTTTTAAGAAATATGTTTTACTACTTTGGAAGCTACAGATTTACTCTGCAAAATGTCTGCTTCCAGTTCTCAAGTAGTGGAAAAGTGCAAACTATAGTTGGCTTAATTTTTGCGATATTGAATTTAACTCGATATATAAATATAGGAAATTGATAATGCTACGAATATCCCAGTTTATACTTTGGGGTATCTATCTGGCCTACATACAAATTAGTTTGACATAGTTTATTAATTTATACAAATGATTAACATTTGTACTGGTAGTCTGAAGATAAATATACATGGATTGTGGAACATTATCAAGTGGAGGATTAATACAAAAAATTATGATTAATACTTTTTTGGTGCTTTACATTGTGGCGAATTGTTATCTTATCTTAAACTGAGAGTTACCTTTTAAACCATTGATTTCATTAATTTTGCATAAACAAAATTATGATGCAGAAATATTTTTCATTAATTACTGCTAACTCACATACGAATACGCTGGCATTTATATAAAAAGTAGTACAGCAAAATACGTATATAAATCATGACCAGAAATATAAAACTTTCAAGGTAAAACTTTGGACAAACAGCAAACAAAATACTTTTAAAATTGATATATGGATATTGAAATACAATACCCATATATGTATTCAAGAATTGTATTCAAATACAATAGTGAAAGTCAGTATTTGTTTATAATGCGATGATATTTTCTCGATATAGTAGAACAGAGAAGTACATTATATGGATAGTTTGTTGACAACGACTAATTTTAAACAATATTGGGATAAAACCTGAGGAATAACTATCTTCAGAAACTAATGAAATAATTTGTGAGCCTGAATCATTACCAAATTAAATATTGACATTTAGCAACACTTTTTAACAAAAAATCCGATTTTGTAGTAACAATTTTCTGGTATTTATTCACAACAAAGTTGGTAACACAAAATGGAAATATTTCCGTGACTAATACGTTTACCAAGTGTGACTAAATCTCTGTACATTACAATTACACTACGTTAATCATATCTACATTTACAATTTGGTATGATCAACTTTGGGTTGTACATGACTTCTCACGGGATGAACTAATTAGGCATTTTTCATTAAATGACGTATTACAAACACACGGACACACACAGCAGACGAATATATAGCATTATTAATACACAACTGAAGATCACACCAATATTCCACCAATGACAACGTTTTGCTGAGATCTGCTTGGGTGCAGCATTTTCTATGGTTATTTATCAATGGGTAGTGCCAAATGGAAAGAAGAAATAGTGAAAAGAATCAGAATGGAGAATATAGACGTAGTGTGAGTATTGTAGTGAGTCTGACCTAGTCTCTTCTGGTGCGTCGTTTAGTGATGGATGGAGGCGCAACGGAATTGGTAGCCTCCGAGTTTTCCTCCAAATCATTTTGCCCTATTAGCTCTTCGTCTTCCAGGTTTCCATAGGATTCATCTTCTTCCTCGTCTTCTGATTCATTTTCGACATTTTCTAGTTGCTCCTTTTCTGAAGTGACTTTTTCTTCACTTTTTGGAACCGACTTCTTTTTAAGTTGGGAATCTGAGGTTGACGGCTCACTTTTTCTGGCCATACCGGGAGGGATATCATTTTTCGTCGCTTCATCGGTTTTCTTGGTTCTAGCAGGGTCATCGGTCTTTTCATCTTGGTCTTTACCACACCAGAAGATAAAGAAAAGAACAATGGGTATTCCTATAACGAAAACATAAATTGCCCAGAGCCAGGAATGAGCGTTGGTAAAATTGATGATTCGGGTGATAATTCCCTCAACATCTCGGTCGAGAACTTTTCGCTTGATCGTGTATGTTTGTGTAGTCCAATCGTTCAGGATATCTTCATCGTCAGTAATAATGAAATTATCAAAGAGAACAAGGTCTGTCATTGTCCAGATTTCAAGGCCAACGGCCCCAATTGATGTCATTTTGAAGGGCTCTTTGTCTTCGAAGTAGTCTGGATTAGGAATAATCTTGTGTGTCCACTTTCCCTTGTAGTCAGGGTTGGAAATCATTGGAGGTTTCCATACTCCTTTGAATTGTGGATTCTTCACCAAGGGGGCACTCCAAGGGCCGCATCCTACTGCGTCCGTGCAAGCAGGATTATTTACAAGAGGTGCTTCCCATGAACCATCCATAAATTCATCCCAATCTTCAGGAACCTTAGCATTTGGGTCAGGAATCATTTCCGGTTCGTTGTCTAACCATTTCTTTGGTTTTACTGCTTTAGGGTCAGGAATTTTTGGAGGAGCTTCATCATCCCAATCTTCAGGTTTCACGGCATTAGAATCAGGAATTTTCTCTCTTTCATCCCAATCAGCTGGTTTAGTGTCATTAGGATCTTCGATTTCCTTCGGTGGGTTGACTGGCGGTTCCATGTCTTCTAATAAGTTTCCTTTGTTGACAATTCTGTCGTCTACTTGTATTTCGAAACTGTTGTCGGGTCTGACCACCAAACGGTATAAATGTGGTTTTTTGTCACTGAACATCTCTTCAATCCGGGTTGAGGTCTTCTTAAAGTGTTTTTCTTCGAAAGATCCATTAATTGGATTTTTATGTCGGAAAATAAAATGCAGCTTCACATCACTACCACATTTGTCAGGACCAAACATGATTGTGTACGGACTTTTGTCATGAAATTTATCCAATTTCATTTCCTTCGAGTACGAAAGTAGTTTTATGTATGCTCCGCCGCAATCCATGCCGTTCTGAAAGTTTACCTCGTATTGGACAAAAAGGGGTTTATCCAGGAAATCAAATTTTTTGTCCAGTTTTGCAGATATCGCCGCATGTTGCGCTTTAGATCGAAGAACAAGAGACCGGTCAGTTGGAAATATTTGCTTTTGAGGCAATTCAAATTCCCATCTTCCATCGTACTTAAATGTATTGTCTTGCTCCTCCTTCGTGGCCCTGGACACAATCCACTTTGCTTTCGCAATGTCGTAATCATCAAAGTTTTCAGAAAAGTGTACTGGCCCAGAGGGAGTCGGAGTAATATACTCAATCTCCAAGTCACTTCCAGTCACAGTCACCTTCGGTGAAGGTTCAGTTTCTTCATCATCTAATAAATCATCATGAAACTCTGTGGGGTCTTCAGCATCTTCCATTGCTTCAGCTCTGGCAACATTCGTATTAGAATAGCAGAGCACAAGAATGCCACAATATATTAGAATCAGACTTTTGCTTTTAAATGGTCCCATTTTAACTCGTCGAAAGTTCTATTGCTAAGTATTTCTAATAATACAAAATTAACACTGATCGAAACGCTTGCAACGATAGATGAGTATAGTTGCCAAAGTTGCATGCAGTAAAGTATTTTCAGACCCTTGGTAGTTAAGCCAAATGTAAAATTTCACTTGCGACTAGGAGAACAGCTGGTGATCCCCACAGAACTTAAATATTCAATCTAATAATGAACAACAAAACTTAAATTATTTACCATACCTTATTTACATAATTTACAACTAAATCTAAAAAGGTTAATATTTACATTTACAGCTGCACGTAGTAACTTTGTTGGAGTTGGGAACTTCAGTCAGCTGATCGTTGTTCTGAGGTATTCGTTGCAATGAGGTACTCGTCAAGAATATCCTAAAATGAAAGTCACAAAATATTGATTAGTTACATTTCATGACTACAGGTAACAGGACAAGAATTACAGTACAAAAAATTAAAGATTTCATAAAATTAATCTTACGTGTATTGTCAACTAATTGAAATACACTAGATACTTAAAGTAACTGAAAGTTGTAGTTTACGTGCAAAATAATTTATTTTCGGAAGATGAGTGATGTTCACAAGTAACACCATTCGCACAAGGTTCGTTTTACGGTCGATTACGATTGATTTTTCAGTTGTCGTTGATAAACGACTTACGCCTCATACTTTATTTAACCTGTCTTTTGGAAAATGGAATTCGGGGAAAGGTAATTAAAGAGATTTGCGTGTATTTTACAAACTAACGCAAAAAATTTATTTCCCAATTTGTAAAACAGCAACCTAATCTCCAACCAATATAAACTTCCCACCAAACAGATTATAGGAACACGTATTATGCTCTCATGGGGCACTGTCAGGCACGTTTACTTTCACCCTATCTATTTCTAGCATGGAACACTAAACTACGGTGCATTCTATCATTGCCGGCCGGCTTGCATGTACTGTCTCACATTGATAAATGTCATCCTATCGTATCTTGTTTCGTGTCAGCTAATAAAGTAATAAAGATAAAGATACTGAATATGGTAATTCTGGTTGTCGCATCTTTGGCAGAAATAGGACGTACTTTTAAGAAATATTATTAAGATATTAAATATTATTAGGGCAACTTTCAACTTTATACATGATATTGCAGTTTTATCAAGATGAAATAAATAAATTGACTATATTCACCTATTATTTCACCTAAGTTAACTGTAATTAACGTAACTTCAGAAATAGACATTAAATCATTTTATACTTGTTCCTGAAAAGTACTTTGTGGATTTTAAAAGAGAAAATGAACTAATGAATGATATTGTTGGTTCCTGGTGTGACCTGCTGATAAAATGCAATTTGTTGCCGAATTGTTTTCCAGTTTTGTAGTATAGTATTGAATACCGCGATATTATTTTGCAATACTGGAATTTCATTAAACATTTAAGACAGGCTAGACAGGTGCCAGCGCCTGTATGAAAACAAACCATGGGGAAAATAGCAGAATATAACAGACCGAATAATAATCAATAATTAACTTAGCGTTAGATATATACAGGAATGGAAGGCTGCATATGTGCATGTCTTATTACTTGGCTTAGGTAAATAAATCTTACAGGGCTAATACTGTGTGTATGAATACGAATACTTTTATTTCAGGAATGATCACAGGCAGCCCGGGTCCGGAAACTTAATTTACAATAAAAATTACATTTAGTTATCAGCCTGACGAGGTTGATAGGTTAATGGCTTAAAACACAAATAATTATTTATTTTTAGGTTTCTAGTCATTTATGTCTTCCAAATCACGTGTACATGTCATTTATTAATTGTACAATTGTCGGTATTGTTGATTTTTCATACTTATTTTTAATTCTAAAACCATACGTATGAATGAAAGCATGACGTTTTTGAATGCGTATTGGAAATACTTACCCGGTTTTCCAACTGTACCTTTCTTTCTCGCTAAGAAGTAAATAGTTTTAAACAATTGTTTCCAATTCTCTTCGAATGCTCATCAGTTTTTGTGCTGCAGACTGATATTTAAGCGTTTTATTTACCCGTGATATGCAGCCCATTGCTATTTACGTTTGACCTTTTGAGAGTGACCAGTGTAATAGTAATATTAATGATGCAACCTAAGCGTAAGAATTATTATGCCGTAGTAATTCATAGTTGAATGTGAATGCTTGATAACGCTTTATTATTTGTGCTTATTAATTACCAATTACCCAAAAAATTAAGAATGTTATAATGTGGTGTACATATTTTCATTTATCATGAATGGTTATAGAGTTGTTCCTTAACTTTCGGTTAAGTTAATAATAGTAATAACTTAACAACAACAATAATAATAATAACTTAATAAAGACTAAATCAGTAGTCTATGTGATAAAAAGGAAGAAACTTTGAAAAGCACAGATTAGTTAATTTGTTTTGATGGTTAGCAACAAAGTGATGGTATTGTCAATTATAAGTTTCATAAATGTAACTGATAATGCTTTGCTAAACGTAAAGCAGAAAAGGCACTTTAATCCAAAGGGTCTACAGTTTTTAAGTTGCCTTCTTTGGATTCGTGAAACAGGTACACCATCCCATTTCCTTTGGAAACGCATGGAGTTTTCATAGATATCGGCCAGTTGTGGAAGATATTTGATTTCAAAAAGAAACATGAGAATACTCATAATTGGGAGGTAAAGTTAGGCGGTTATAGGTAATAAAGCATGGAGTTTTGCAGTGCCATATGCGCATAGTATATGAATAACAGAGAACCCCAATAATAGCAAAGGGGTCAAGTAATAAAGATATTCATTAATTTCTCTTATTAACAAATTTAAGGACGCGTATATCAAAACTGCTTGAGAACAGTTTTTGATCCTTCTGTTACTTGGTCCAAGCAGAACGAGAATTTGATTCATATATTTGCATATTCCAATAACAATTATGGCCCCCGTGCCAGTAGCTGTGGCTATATTCATGACCGTAAAGAACAAAATCACAGCAGCGCCTATTTTTATGAAAGGATCTGTGCGGACGTCTTCTTCGAAATGCTCTTGTAGAAATCGATATACGGGATCCAGAGAACCACCAGTTACCAGTTGCATCGACACAGTGAATGCACCAGTGACTGCAAGCAGAAACACCAGCAGAGCCACAAATTTCGGAAAACAAGGATGTCTCATGATTTTAGCTTTCCGTTTCGGTGGCTTGTCGTTTACGGCTATATGTACAGATAAAGCATAATTATTCATTTGATAAATGATTTGACATTTGTGAACTACTATTTGGAACTTTCTGTATACTCCTTGTTTGTGTCAATACTAATTAGGATCGGAAATTATCAATAATCAATTACATGCTTGTTTAAAAGTAATCCCATCAATGCAAGCCTAAATTAGTCTTGAATTTTGAATTTAATACATCAAATTCAAAAGCATCTCTGGGATAACATTTTTGTTGCAAATATTTTTGTGCCACAAACTAATAATTTCAAATATGAAGGCAGAGACAATTAATAAAGTTCGATCCTCAACAATAAAAAATTTCCCAGGGGGATCATCATTGCATCTTAATTCAGTACACTCCCCAAATATAAATTGCATGAAAGTTTACAGCATTTATACTATTATAGAAAAACATGAAACTTAACTGACCTGAGTAATACCGAAAGAACAAAAGGACCTTTCTAAACAGCACAAAGAATTTTCTTCCGTTCAATAGCAGTACCATTTGATAACCGAAGAAAATTGCCAAGGAAGCCACATACTGAGAGTATATAACAACTTCATGCCTTCGAATACTTACATTGGTTGTGAACAGTTCCTTAAGGAGTCTTAATATTCCGTAGACAACACTGAGACCTGACAGTTCAGTAACTAGTATCCATACAAGGAATCTAAGTCTACTTTTTGTAAAACCAAGGAACAAAGTTTTTCTGTGCCAGTCAAACACATTCGTCCAGCATAAGTTTGAGAGGAAGAGAAAGACGTCAATAGTGTCCAATTCAATTTTGTAGTATTTTTCTATTTCACTAGAAAGTGTAAGTGGGGCTCGTGGTACTTGAGATTTCATTTCGATTTTTATGAAATTTGAAATTAAATTAAATTATAGAATTAATATTCCAAGTGTGAGGTCTCTGACTGACTGGTTTCAGATATTTCATACAATATCACTCTGCTTGGTGGTTTCAGAAATCAATAAATGAGAAACAATTGAAAATAAACTGTGGTGAAAAATGTGGGAAAGTAGCAAAATATTTATTATTTGAAAATCAAATAAAACCATCAATATTATGCGATTGTAAAATGGTTATCATTATCGCTTGACCTTTTGTTCTGTTACTTAACACATGTAGTTTGGTGGTTTCACTACGAGTTTCTTACAGTTTTCTTGGCAAAATTGTGGCAAAATTCTACAGGTCAAAAAGTACTATACTCATCGTTGTACTTAGTCAAGAAATGTTAAATGACCGGTTTATTTTAAAAAACAATAACTAATTTCCTCAGTGTTTTCTGCAGTTGACTTAACTCCCAGAGAGCCAGACAAAACAAAAGCATAAAGCAGAATTCTGCTATGCAAATGCGTAAACAATCTACATAAGTAGTGCATATTAAATTATTTCCGAGAAAGTAGAATTACATTGACTTAGCTATAAACCTGATGTCTTATTGATATGCGACTCTTCTTGTCATTCTACTTACACACAAATCGGAGTTACACGAATATCTCATTTAACTCACAAATATACTAAGGGTAAATACCGGGACATTTATACTGAAGATATTGAGCATACAACTTATTATAAACCTACATGTAATATTTGTGTAGAGACAGAAAATCGAATAATACTTTTTTACATTATAAGTAAGGCATAGAGGTTAAAGGAAAATCAATCCTCAACTCTAATCTCTAATCTTGAACAAAGGAAAGTCAAAACACTAAGAAACTGTTGTAGAAATATGAATAAGGTATAAGGTACTGGGCATGCAGGCATGTTTTCAGGAATTAAATCAATCGGACAAGGGACATGCCACATAATACTGCCCAAAACTTTCCATTTTTACACTAAGAGGAAGAAATTCAGCTACCGGTCTTATATAAATGTATAAGTACAAGCAAATAAAACGTTCCCAAATGCCACATAGCAAGCAGAAATATTTTATTTAATCCTGTGTATTATTGGGACAACTTTTAATACCTGGAGAAAATTCTAGAACACTTCCCATGTTTCATTATCCACGGCGTCCTTCTTGCTTAACACCGTTTCAAAAATGCATTACTGAAAATTTTTATTTTATTATACTATGGGCATCTAAGAAAAGCGTACATAGTAATAATACCGTTGACTAAACAAAACGAAAACCAACTAAGTCGTACCCTCGTACCTGTAACATTTATTTGTAGCATACGTCTGCGTCTGTAATATTTACTAAGCTTTGTTATGCTGTGTAGAGAACACTACTCAATTTCTATTCTTATTAGCTATAAAAACAAAAATGAAAGTAGCAATAGAAGAAATAAATAGCATTTTGAAAGAAGTGCATAATTCAGGTTACTATATTTTAAATGTTAGCAGCAACGAGATGGTATTGCTTAAAATTAGCCTCAAAAAAGTGACAGAAGGGTCTTTGCTAATTTTACATAAAAGCATTTATGTAATTCCGAAAGGTCAACAATTTCTAAGCCGTTGCCTATCTAACAGGGAAATAATATTTGCATCTCTCCACCATATATATATGCTAGGAAAGCTCTTGCAATTTTCATAAACAGCTGCCAATTATAATTACTTCTGTCATGAATACAATAATAAGCAATATTGGCATGCATGTACGTATACTCAGCGTAATAGGCATATTAAATACGGTGTGTTACAGTTCCTTATGCGACACATAATATGCAATATGAACACCAGATCCTGCCGATAATTAACTTGGTTAGATAATAGATGATTTCATTAATTTCCCTCACTAACAAATTCATTGATTCGTATACCAGAACTGGTTGCGAACAGTTTTTATCTTTTTGTTATTTAGCCGACGACTGCGAAAAAGCGATTCATGTATTTCGTATGTATATTTAGTATAGTAATTAGGCTGCAGTGCGAGCAGCTATGGCAATATTCAGGACCATAAAGAACTGAGGATATTAATTGAAAAGGCAAGAATTTACCTGATCAACAGTATAATCGGACTTTAATGCTAGATTTTCTTATATAATATTATTAATCCACAGGTTTTATAAAACATTAGAGAGTAAAGTTATTATTCTACCCAATGCATTCAATTTTTTACTAATATAATACCTTTACACTACTTACTTATACTTATACTTATTTCTTAAATACGTAGTTCTACAACTATCAGTTTCCGTTTCCAGTAATATAACCACAAATATAACTAATGTACAATAGTCTAGTACAGTCTGGAAATACAAAGTATAGAAATACTAGTGTATAGTCTTATATGCTTTATTGTGTGTATTACACAGGACTTTGTAGAACTCAATGCTACGTGAATACATTTCAAAGTGAATTGGATTTTATAAAAATTAATACGATATCCCCAATCTCAATACAAGGACTCCTTTATTGAGTTGAGGTTCTCATTTTAAATGGGCATCGTAAATGTATTTGAATATATGTAGGTAGCAATGTAGGCAAATTACGTTGTTGCCCAACATTTCCAGGTTGGTGCAGTAATGCTCAAGTGAAATCGAGCTGGTCTACCCAACAAGCCCATACCGTGTATGGTTAAATAGAACCAAATCAGTGATTACAATGCAAAGTAGGAAAATATTCAATGTAAAAATTACCATTTAAATCCTTTTCATCCTATTTATGAAAATAACAATGACTGCCGTGCTTTTAACCAGGTCTTATTCACAGCAACGCAACATAATTCGCTGGACAATGATTTCCAGGACTATAATTTGAACTCCGAAATTGATTCTTTTAAATGCATTACATAATACAATGGATCTATTTGTATAATTGTGGGTACAAAAACCATCAGTAACACCTATGTAATATCTTAATTTAGAAAGCATTAGGAGTGATTCAATTACTTGACAACAATTCCAGACAACAAACAGATAAAGGTTTTTCCTGTTATCTTACTCAGTTTGACACTGACAACTTTCCCTTACATCCCTGAACAAATATGTGTACAGCTTTTGCTTTTAAATAGATAGCTAAAATTCTCAGTAATGACAAAGCCCGAATTTCGTGTTACACTTTAAAATAGAATATGTAATCTAGGGAAGAAGTGCTGACATTACTAATACTAATCGTGCGATAAAATACTACAATACATTTATATCTATTACAAATAACTGGCATAATGTTGCAACACGATATATTATTGGTGAACAGTCTTTATCACCTCATTATTCATGAACATTATTGGAGATATATATGTTAGCGTTAATAACGATTAGGCTTTAAGGAAAAATTATTAAGCAAATACAGGAAATTTTTAATGAAATTTGGTTGTAGTCGCCAACTATGAACAAGACATAATTACATAATTACCAAATTGAAATGGCTCCTTCCAAAATGGCTGTATAAATATGAAGTTCTCAAAATGGCGTTTACTATAAAAAAATAACTTATGTCCAGAATATTTTGAAAACTATGTTGATTACGAAAACCCTACCACAAATTCAATAACTACACGAAGTAATACCTATAAGTTTATTGATATTAATATAAGCATGGATAATGTTATTAAGTCTTTCTCGGTTACTAGTGCAAATGAGTGGGTAGCGCTCCCCGATGAACTAAAGTGTATAACTAATTTTAAATCGTTTAAAAACAAACTCAAACTGTATTTACTTGACAAGCAAAATAGCGAATTAACTATTAAGGGTGATAGTTTGTATGCAGATATAATAACTGACGATGACTGAAATTGTAATAAAAATATGACGGAAAATGTGCTTATGCTTAATAATATAATTAATCCAAATAATTTAAAATTATGCTTAACACTATTCTCCATAAATGTGGAGGTTGACTAATAATATGTGTGACCTGACAGAATGTGGAATGTGCTTAGAACTAAAATCAACTTGTCGGAAAATTCTGTAATCTTATTAATTAATTAATATTCATGATGATCAAATGACAATGTACTGAAATCAAACTAAATTTAGCCTTGTCAATGCAAGGGCCTTATTGTAAGGAAATTGGCAATAAATACCTATACCTAATACCTATACCTAAGACAATTAAGTTGGCAATAGTAAATCAATTGAATTAATTCAATGGTGAATCAAAGAAGCATCACTTCAAGTATGTCTGCCATTAAATTTAGAACTAATGGCTAATTAAAATACATGGCATATTAACTGATGTAACTTTCATACACATACAGAAAAGACACATTATTTTTTATTCATCAGTGAACATTGAATAAAGTCGAGTAATGTACAATGGCAGGTCCACCATCCTTTCTTCTTCAAAATTGACAACAGAACTTGAATTTACTAAAACAATACATTAATTATACTTTTAATGATACAAGTAAATCGATTAAATTTTTTGAAAGGAAAGCGAAAAATGTTAGTAAGAATCCGTTGTCAATATATCCGAATTCTCCAATGACGATTGCTATTGGTCTCAATCCTCTTGCCTGTCTACGAATTAGGGGATCATTGTGCTTTTGGGTTCTAGTAATGAAATTGTTTGAATTGGTGTGAACAGCAGATGCTTCATGCAAGAGGAAAATGTTGAGAAAAAGAGTGATGATGAGCATAGAAGGCAGAAAGAGGTACGCTGGCATTTCTAGTCGGTTTCTTAACCTTATTGTTCCGTAGATGGCAATAACGGTTACAATTTGACTACCAAGGATAAGGGAAGGAACAATTACAGGACCAATCATTCTGTTGAGGAACCTATTGTGTATTGATAATGTGTAGTATATTTTCACAGCCTTCGTGGTAGAATGGAGATTGTTTGCAAAACGAGTCCAATATTTTGCAAATTGCATGTAGACACTACCAAGTATAAGGTAAAGTGTACTTGAAGCTACGAAAGTTATGGCTAAGAAAAAGGATCCGATTCCATTGCACACAAGTAATACAATTTCAACTGTACTTATGGTCTTCCCTGGTTGAAATATTACTGTGTCTAACTCGACTTCTGTTAGAGTGACTGCTGCATAAAAAGACAAAAATACTGAAATGAGAATTTCCATTGGAACAATTCCAAGGGCAAATATTCCCAAGTAATCTAATTCTCCAATCATCAGTTGCCGCATCCATTTTAGCAGCTGGAAATCAGAATATTTGCTTCCTATCAAAACTAAATTGAAAATTTTATTATAACCAAAAAGCAGTGTTTTTAGTATTCAATCATTTTTTTAAATTCTAACCCCTGATGTAACGTTGTAAGACGGTCGTCGATGAGTAAATTGCCTGATTTGACTCTCCTGCTACCGTAATTTCCGTTTCTTCAGTATTACGGCTCAAATGTTTCGGTCTTGCTCGTAAAATGCGACTTTCCATAGCTAACAGACATAATTTTATTGAAGAAATATAATTTTATAAAAGTTACAGATTACTCGCTTTGTGTATGACCAATTTATAAAAGAGTTTTCAAAAATTATGCGTCGATTTCAAGTAGAAAGCTTAGGCTCAGTGTATTATGGTATACCTGCAAGTATTTCATCCAGCAATATGCACTGATTGGTAATCTCTGGTATGCCATTTAATCCCTTAAAGATGAATGTCACATTCGAACCAGTGGAGACCGCGAGTAAAGTAATGCAGCAAAGTATCATCAAATAATCCTTCATTGCCAACTTGCCTGTACTGAAAAAGTAGATTTCCAAAACAGTAAGGATAATGCATCCCAGGAAATTTATAACTGCTGCTGCAGCCCATGAAGCTATTCTCCAATTATTTGTTGACACAATTATTCTGTGATCTTTATGGGAAAACGGGATTAATCCGCAGCAGTTGAATATTTGAAAATAAGCAAATATTGAATTGTACAATAAATCAGAAAACATTTTTATTCTTCCAAAACTTAAGTGTACATATGTGACAAGCAATATGTAAAAGAAAGACAGCTGTGTTACGTTGGAGAAAGTTAGCTTGATTTGAAATTTATTGTATTGATTGTGGCCAATAGAAAGGTAATGGCATATTTAATTTATGTTGTCAATACCAACATATCAACTTGTAATAACCAAGGTATCTGCAAATAAAATGTGGAATAAAGAGTTTTGAAATGCTAATATTTCATCGGTGTCTAATAGCCATTAAAACACCTTCTAATATATGTATTTTAATTATTTCAATTTTCATTTTAATCTATTTTCATTCGAGCTTGAAAATCTTTGAGTGTGAAAGGAATATTATTTCCAACATATCTATAAAATGTAAGTAAGCATTTTTTACTTTTCAAAATAGTGATAAATTAATTTGCTCTTCTAATAAAATGAAAAGTCCACTCAATATTAATTTAATTTCAAACAAAAATAATTCTTGAGCAACGTTTTATTAAGCAATGTTAATATTTAGTAGTTTCTGACATTTAGACCACTTTCTAATTAGTATAAGAAACCTTTGTAAATTAGTATACATTTGCCTATATATTATTCAGATTATATATTATTAACGGCATTTTAGGAAATCAATACCGACTCGCAAAAACATCCGCATAAAAGTTTGTTTTGCAAAACTTATTTTAATACATTTATTTTTAATATACCTTTGTTTTCCAGAAAATCGGCAAAAGCTACTAATACTTAAAGCTTTTGAACCTGCTAATAAAGATCATTAAACAATCGGTCTCAACCATTCCTGAAAAAATACCAATTATTATCATGGGGAATCTAGATGGTGCATTTATGAATGAATATCATAGCTGCACTGGTTTAAAGGTACCGGCAGTAGTTAGCTGCTTTTGATTTGATGGAACAGTGGAACACCACGGCATACAGTTTCAAGAATATTTAAATCCCTGAATTTGCCTAGTATACGATATTTGTATAACTTAATACTATAATATTAGTAGTATTTTGTAAAATTACTGCTTATCCTGTAATAATACCGTAATAATACCCGAAGAAAATTCTAGAACGCACTGTATGTTTGTATATTTCACTTTTCAGGACATCCTTCTTGTTTAATACCCTTTCAAAAATGCATTACTAAAGACTTTAATGCCTGAGCATTACTCACCTAAACATTGCCTGAACCTGAACATTACAAAGAAAAGCGTACGCTGACAAAACCAAACTAAAACTTACAAAGTCTAACATGTATTTGTAACATAAGTCTGTAATATGTACCTTTGTCGCGGTCTCTGTAGAACACACAATTTTTATTCTTATTAGCTATAAGAAGTTAAGTGAAATACAAATACATGTAGAATAAAAAGTACAATATTTTGAAATATGTGCATAATTCAAGTTAGTATAATATCTTTTGAGTGTTATCAGTAACAAGATGGTATTGTCTAAAATTCGTCTCAAAAAGGTGACAGAAAGGGTTGTATGAATTCCAAAACATGCTAGGAAAGCTCTTGGAATTTTCACAAATAGCTATGCTAATTGAGAAAGGTTAATTACTTCTGCCGTGAATACAATAATGCGCAATATTGCATATATGTACACAAATACCTATAGGTACGCAGTGAAAGCATTACATTCGGTAGATTACATGTTCCTTATTATGCACATGTAATGAACACCAGATATTTAGCGGGGTTAGATAAAGATGCTTTCATTAATTTCTCTCATTAGCAAATTCAAGGATGTGTATACCAAAACTGCTTGCGAACAGCTTTTTATCGTTTTGTTATTTATTAGCCGACGAATAATGTGAAAGTGATTCATGTGTTTGCGTATTATAGCAAACACAATAATTAGGCTGCCGTGCAAGGAGCTGTGGCAATATTCATGACCATAAAGAACTAAGGAAATTAAATTGTATTCTGTAAGAAGCAAACAAACAACAAACTAAGAATTTCCTAGATTGCCCGTGTAATCTGATTTTAATGCTACATTTTCTTAAAGCCGTTTGCACATCTTAATATGCAGGTTTTATTAAGCATTATAATATACAAGTAAAGCTATTCTACCCAATAATGCATTCAATTCTTTACTAGCATAATATACTAAATACTACATACTACCCGTACTTTTTAAATACGCATTTCTACAACTATTCGTTTCCAGTAATAATCTACTGACATACAATAATCTTGTATAGCCTGGAAATTCAAAGTATATATAGTAATAATAGTCTTATATATTTATTGGCTATTATATAGGACTCTGTAAAAATCAATGCTACGAAAAACATTTTTACAAGTAAATTGGATTTTATAAACCGGTATCCTCAAAACAAGGACTCTTTTATTGCGTTGAGGTTCCATGGTCATTGTAATTGTATTTCAATACATATGTAGCAAGGTTGGCAAATTACCTTGTTTCCCAACATTTCCACGTTGGTTTTGTAATACTCAAGTGAAAGTGAGCTGTACTTCCCGACAAGCCCATGTCGTGTATGTCTAAGAGGGCCAAATTATTGATTTCAATGCAAAGTAGGAAAATAGCCAATGCAAATAATTACCATGTAAAACCTCTTCATTCTATTCTTGAAAATACCAATGACTTTCTTGCTTTTTACTAAGTCTTATTCACAACAATGAATACAGTGCGATATACAATGATTTCCCGGATTAAGATTTGAACTCTTTATTGATTCTTTTCAATGCATTGCATAATGTAATCGTGGGTACAAAAATCAATAATAACACCTAGTTAATAATATCTTAATTAGAAGTAGTTAGGCGTAATTCAATTACTTTACGCAGAAGAAAGCAAACAGATAAATGTTTTCTCCTTATCTTGCTCGGTTTGACACTGACAAACGTTCTCTTAACAAATATGCGTACAGCTTTTGTTCAGATAACTGAAATTCTCGGTAATAACAAGGCGTGATTTCGTATTACACTTTACTAAAAGAGAATATGTAATCAAGGGAAGAAGAACTGCTATCACTAATACTATGACAGTAAACTATATTGCACTTAAATATGTAATAAATTAAATAACTTAATGTTGCAACACAATACATTATTGGTATAGTTGAACATTATTGAGGATGTATAAGTTAGTGCTGATAACAGAAATTAGGAGTTAACGGAATGATTATTACAAAGTTGAGCACAAAAACTAAAATTCACTAAAACTTTCCTTATTGCCAAAGCATTTCTGTTATTTCGCAGTTTCTTTATTTCAGCTAACAATGCCTAACATATACATATACAGAATATAAAAAACATTTACAGCATATGAATTTATACTTTTAATGATACAAGTAAATCGATTAAGTTTTTTGAGAGGAAAGCGAAAAATGTTAGCAAGAAGCCGTTGTCAATATATCCGAATTCCCCAATGACGATGGCTATTGGTCTCAATCCTCTTGCCTGTCTACGAAGTAGGGGATCCTTGTGCATTTGGGTTCTAGTAATGAAATTGTTTGAATTGGTGTGAACAGCAGATGCTTCATGCAAGAGGAAAATGTTCAGAAAAAGAGTAATGACGAGCATAAAAGGCAGGAAGAGGTACGCTGGCATTTCTAGTCGGTTTCTTAACCTTATGGTTCCGTAGATGGCAATAACGGTTACGATTTGACTACCAATGATAAGGGAAGGAACAATTATAGGACCAATCATTCTGTTGAGGAACCTATTGTGTACTGATAGGGTGTAGTATATTTCAACAGCCTTTGTGGTAGAATGAAGATTGTTTGCAAAACGTGTCCAATATTTTGCAAATTGCATGTATACACTACCAAGCATAAGGAAAAGTGTAGTGGGAGCTACGAAAGTTATGGCCAAGAAAAAGGATCCGATTCCATTACACACAAGTAATACAACTTCAAGAATGCCTATAGTCTTCCCTGGTTGAAATATTACTGTGTCTAACTCGATTTCTGTTAGAGTGACTGCTGCATAAAAAGACAAAAATACTGAAATGAGAATTTCCATTGGAACAATTCCAAGGGCAAATATTCCCAAGTAATCAAATTCCCCAATCATCAGTTGCCGAATCCATTTTGACAGTTGGAAATCAGAAAATTTGCCTCCTGCCAAAACTAAATTGAAAATTTTATTATAACCAAAAAGTTTGTTTTTGTTTTTTTGCTGATTGCATTTTATTTAGCATTTAATCAATTTTTTGAATTCTAACCTCTGATGTAACGTAAGAGAATCGTAAATGAGTCAGGTTTTGCCTGGTTTGATTCTTCTGGTACCGTAATTTCCGTTTCTTCAGTAGTACGACTAAAATTTTTCGGCGTTAGTCGCATAATACGACTTTCCATATCTATTAAAAATAATAGTATTGAAGAAATGTAATTCTTTAAAATTTCTTTAATACTCACTTAGTAATTTATGAAAGACTTTCCAAAAATTACGAATAGATTTCAACCATAAGAAAAGTGGGTACAGCGTGTATAATATACCTGTAAGTATTTCATCCAGCATTACGCACTGATTCGTAACCTCTGGCATTCCATTTAATCCCATAAAGATGAACGTCACATTAGAACCAGTGGAGACCGCGAGTAAGGTAATGCAACAAAGTATCATCAAATAATCCTTCATTGTCAACTTGCCTGTACTGAAATAGTAGATTTCCAAAACAGTAAGGGAAATGCATCCCAGGAAATTTATAACTGCTGCTGCAGCCCATGAAGCTATTCTCCAATTATTTGGTGACACGATTATTCTGTGATCTTTATGGGAAAACGGGATTAACCCGCAGCTGTTGAATATTTGAAAATAAGCCAATATTGAATTATACAATAAATCAGAAAACATTTTTATTCTTCCAAAACTTAAGTGTACATATGTGACAAGCAATATGTAAAAGAAAGACAACTGTGTTACGTTTGAGAAAGTTAGCTTGATTTGAAATTTATTGTATTGATTGTGGTCAATAGAAAAGAAATAGTATATTTAATTTATTTTGTTAACTTAATTGTGTAAACCAAGGTATCTGCAAATAAAATGTGGAATAAAAAATGTTGAAATGCTAATATTTCACCAGTGTGTAATTGCCATAGGACATACCTTCTAAGATATTTATTTTAATAATTTTGGTTACAACTTACTTTTATTCGGGTTTGAAAGTCTGAGTGTAAAAGCAATACGCTTAGCTTTTCAAGATAGTGACAAATTAATTTGTTTTTCTAATGAAGTGAAAATCAAATCAATATTAACTTAATTTTCAAGCAAAAATAATTCTTGAACACTTGTTTCTAAAAGGATAGGAATATTTATTAGTTTCCGACAATTAATACCACTTTCAAGTTAGTGTAAGAAACCTTTGTAAATTAGTATTCATTTACCTATATATATTATTTGGCTTATATTTTATTCACGGCATTTTAACAAATCAATACTGACTCGCAAACAAATCCGTATAAAGGTCTGTTTTGCAAAACTTATTTTAATACATTTATTTTTATTATACATTTGCGCCACAGGAATCCGCAAAGGCTATACTGTATTACTTATACCTTTTGAGCACGCAAATTAAGATCATAATAATGCGGGTCTCAACCATTCCTGTAAAAATGCCAAACATTATCACGGTGAACTACATAGTTTACTTATGAATATCTTACATAGCTGCCCTGGTTTTAAAGGTGCAAGCTAGAAGTTAGCTGCTGTGAAACACTATATACGGGGTATAGTTTCAAGGGTATTTAATTCCCTGAATTTGCCTGGTATACGATATCAGTGTTAATGCTATAATATTAGTATAAATAACTGCATCGTTGTGTTTTGTAAAATTACCTTGTTTCTTAAAATTTCCAAGTCATATGTTTCGGTGACACACGTTTCGCCCCCTGAGATTTTTCAACCCCCTATTTTTTAAAACCTGTGTTTTTCACCCCTATGTTTTTCAAACCCGTATCGTTTTAAACCCGACTCTTTTTCCTTCCACGTCCTATGTTTTCACCCCCTTGCTTTTCATCCCCAAATGTAAAATACACCCTCTATTTACTACAAAACACTATTCTCACCTCTATATTGAAGGAAAAATCAGTTGCAAAGTGAGTACAAACAAAGCAAGTCTCCTCGCCAGTGTTATTTAATAGGGAAGCTCATTTTTAATTGATTTATATAATATCGTTGCTTGGAAATTTTATGATTGAATGCAAAAGACATTTTAGAAAGCATAAGAATGAGTTCCTTTTCCTCGTTGGTTTCCTCAGTACCCTGGTACTGTAGCCGTACCTATATGCTATGATCTCTCAAATGGTAGTCCACTTTAGACATGTACCTTTGGACTTGAATGTAAATTGCATTTGATTTTTATCGATTGAAAATATCAACTTAGTCTTAGAAATCTTACACAAAAAAACTATTGCCGAAAAAGGTTTTGTTGCAGCTTGCATTACAATTTAAATGAAATTAGATCCGTTTCAGCCTTAAGGCACTCAAATGTAAATACTTCAAATTTTTTCATTTAAACAATCAATTATTTTGTTTAACAATAGCCATTCACTATTGCTGAGAGTATTTCATGGTACTCAAGATACTATATAATTATCGAAAAGCATAACTCCAAAGCTTGTGGTTAGTAGAGCTTTAAATATCTCACCTGACTATAAGCCTATCCTAATCCCATGCAAGCTTTAGATTTTATATTGCTTTATGTTTCTGTAAACCCACATATTAGTCAGATAGTAATGTAAGCAACTACATTATGACTATTGATAAGATAGCTTAGGAATAGCTCTAACGTAATTGAATTGTTGTAACTGCTAGAGGATCCATTCAAATATTAAATATATTTATAGAAAATAACATAGCAAAATCCGCGAATTTCTTAAAATGACTCATTCTTTCTACTAAATCTAAGACTAAGCCTTGTTTACATTTCCGTTTTTAATTATTTCACACATTTCCCTTGTGTCCAATAAGACTGACTTGGAAATGAATATAATTGACATCTATAAATGAAACATAATATTATATGCTTCAAAATTTAGTAGAATACCATAACACTGGATTTTATAATTTCTTATCGTTCTTCCATTTCTCATTATATACCCATCTAGTTTGCAATACTCCTTCATGCATCCACAATAAAGTAGAAAACACTAATGATACCGATAGAAACGCTTGACCTTGACCATACACCATTTTCTGCGTCCAGGCGACTCTTAGCCGTCCCACGAATTTGTAGACCCGTAAACCTGGAGGAAGTGAGAATAATAATCTTCTGTACATTTGGATCTCAGGGAATGGGGACATGACTTACATTCAGTAAAAGGTTCAAATCTAACAGAACCGAGATTATACAAGGTACTCATTCCTTACTTTGTACTATATAGTTTAGTGTAATTGGATGGGCACACCAGGGAACAAAAAAATGCTTTTATTTGTTTTGGTGTTTTGATTTTCTATGAAGAAGCAAACAAAAAATCAAAAAGTTCATGCTTTTTGCATTTTCAATTTTACAAAATCGTTTTAATATGGTTGAAAATCTTTTTTCCACTTTTAAAACAAAAATCAATGCTGAAAAAATCTCGAACTTCATTATTGTCGTGGCATAAAGCTAGGAAATTAAAAAAATTACCTTACTCCTATCGGAAAGAAATATTTTACATTATTGTCACTAGTAGAATCCCCTTATCCGACAAATGGTGAATTTTTGTACGCATTTTAATTAAGTTATCAGTTGACCCATCAAATGTTATTTTGGTGGCACCAAGTGTCCAAATTTCACCCAAGGGCGAGCATTGTTTCCCCTGCACTGTATAATATGCATAGGTTTCAGTATTATTAAGGGCATTAAACATTGTAATTTAAAATCTTGTAAGTGTACATTAAGTATACATGAAAAAGCGAAGGCAATACATCTTTCCTTTCCTATTCCCTGGTGCACATATAAATATTGGAGGGTATAGGAAACCGTTATAGAGAATTACTGTAGTACAAGGGGAGGAAGGGACCACACTTGGTCTCTGCTGCTGTTTAGTTTCAGGACTCAAATGACCAGCTCAACATTAGCTATTAATATCTCTGCTTATTTAGTCCCTTGTTTGTGCACTTTATTTAGAGTTTTGGTTATCTCTTCAACTCTCATAGCTATATTTACTTATTTTACAACTTTAACAATTCACATTTTTTTCACGACAAACAACCTTGTTATCCATTTTCATACTACTACACAACATTTCAAAGAAAATAAACAACCTTTATTTTAGTGTGTTCAATTGTGTCCAACGAGAAGGGGATAAGAAAAATAGTTCATCAAGCCAACAACTATTTTAATGTAAAATTTCAAATCACTGACTGACATTGTAATTGCTTCCAATTAATTATTTTTAAAACTAAATTTTAAAAAAGCGAAATTTTCTTATCTGCTTTAAAACTTGCCTTCTTCACTCTTTACAAAAAGTGCTGTTGTCACCTAAAAATATTGCAAAACAAAAACAAATTCGTAATTTATTTTTGTATTCATCGCTTAGTTTGGTACACCTATAGGTCTGCATATATTTCATAGGTGCGCCAAACTCATTTGTATTTAATTAGCTTACTTTATACCGAATATACTAGTATGAATATAATACTTATCAGGTTATAATTATTTGCAAACGAAGTATAGTAAATGTTTTTAATTTTCCCAGAAATATGGATGAGGAACCGGTTGCATGCCCCGGAAGCAAGAAAGAGACTGCTGAATTTAGAAACATCATGGAGAATGAAAATAACTCTGATAGCAATGAGGAGCCGAGTAATATAATACCTATACAAGTCGAGGCGGTCAATTGTCTTTCTGGAGAGTCTGCAACTGTTCAACAGCCTGAGGAAACTCATCCTGAAGCTGAATCGGAGTATTACAGAATATTTGTAATTGTCACAGACAAGGATCGATTGTTTCTCTTGGCGCACATCATCCTGGCGATTATTTTGGGACACTTGACAACTAACGACAGATATCAATACTGTTTCCTCTCGCTTGCTTCTTGTATTTTTTCTATTGTCATTCTTCTAGAACGTACAATTGCTGAAAGGGGACAACCGGAATTTTTGTTAGTAATTGCGTATTTCGTATCTCAAATGGTCAAAGTGATTTTCGATAAGGGAAGACCCGAAATCAGAATCAGGGGTGAATTTAATACACTTTTTTTCTTTTGGGCACTTTTAATCGTGGCCATTCCGGAAATTTCTTTGGGAATGGCATTGACATGCGTTGTAAACTTGGCATGTGTACTATTGATAGCCACCGGACATTTAGCATGGTTGTTTCTTCCATTTGCTGTCGCAGGGTTTTTAATAACTCGGTCACTAACACTACATTGGAAAATGTATATGGACGGTAACGAACACATTCGTAAGAATTTATCCATATATGCAAGGTATGTATTCATAATAGTTGCCATTATTATGTATATTCCTGAATTTAATATGTACTTCAGTACAGTAAGTAATCCAGCATCGAGTCCCCATGGAAATTCAGGAACTCCCAATGCTGATGATGATGGCAGTGTACCTTTGGAAAATTAGAATAATCTTATTCGATATAAGACTTTTGCTAGCCTTTGGCTAGTAAAACTTATTTATACTTTGTAATATATTATACTAGTCTTTTTTACCCGTTCTACGAACGGGGGAATAACCCAAATTAGCAATCAGAAAATGCAGGAACAACAATATGTGACCGTCTGTTAAATAATGATAACATTCCCGCTAAGGATAAAGAAGTAGTGTGCCAAATTTAGCATCACTGATACCCGAACGGAAGCATACAGCGCAACCGACAGTTAAGCCAACTAGCCAACAGTCACGCAAGCACATCCGAAAACCCTAACAGAACAAGAAAACCTATTAGGTTTTTTATTGCACTAAAATGGTCTACTAGATACTAGATACTGTGCAGTAGTACTAGATTAGTAGAACCAGAGTGAAGTACGTAAATAACTAGTAAAACTACTAGATCTTAAGGATCTAGTCAAAGTATAGTACAGTCTATCTAGTCTCTAGTCTAGTACATTGGAATTTGGAATTAAAATGAGTACTTGACATTAAATATAGTGCATTGGAATTTAATTGAGTACTACAAATAAAATTAAGTACACGAAATTACTTTGAGTACTGGAAATTAAATTAAATAATCGAAATTAAATTAAATAATCGAAATTAAATTAAATAATCGAAATTAAATTAATTATTAAATTAAAAATTCTATTTAACTCTAAATTACGCTTTTTATTTTAAAGTACTCTGTTTACTTTAAAGTACTGTATCTATTTTAAAGTAATGTATGTAGTTCTTTAAGGTTGTCGGATGTGCTTGCGTGACTGTTGGCTTAACTGTCGGTTGCGCTGTATGCTTCCGTTCGGGTATCAGTGATGCTAAATTTGGCACACTACTTCTTTATCCTTAGCGGGAATGTTATCATTATTTAACAGACGGTCACATATTTGCAATTATCAAAATTGGCTTTGAGAAAACTTAAGACATAAAAGACAACCGTATTTGGGTAAAAGGTTAGGGGATATTTGGGGATAATTAGCGATCAGAGAAGGTTAATTGTTAACCCATGGTCACCTATAATATCCTTTCTCACTTCTTGTTCCTCCAACAAATCTTTAATCCGAGGCCCTTTTTCTTTTCTCCGAAAGAAAAGTCTTTAGTGCCCACCCATGTCACATTTTACAATCCTTAGTGCCAACTCGCTTTCTGTTTTCCTGCAGCATTGAAAACTCGCTTACCCCACAATATAATTCTTGATTTCAAGCAATTTCTTGTTTACAGAATATTTTACCTCCTGTTTACTCCACTTCACCAATCATAATTTCCTACAACTTCCAAATTCTTTATCTCAAATATCAGTAGTTCCCGGCAACTTCGTAATGCCAGAATTTTCAGTGCATACCTTTCATAGATCGGCTACTATCTGTGCTTTAATAAAGACATATCTAGAAATAGGCCAATCTTATTAAGTATAAATGGCTTTAATTCATTTTAGCTGAAGAATAAGATTACCTAATTATCTTAAATAGTAGAAAATATAAGGATGCGCTGACTAATTTTTATTTGAATTTGGGAATTTTAAGATTTTAAGAATTTTCATAGCACTTTCTGTCGTTTCCCCAACACCACCATCCTTCATCCCCACCCACTTCTCATTTCACAGCGCGTTTTTCTCAATCACCCACCGTAAGGCGAAGGGCGCCCACTTTGTAGGCTGCACCCGTAGTAATACCCTTAACCGAATGTTCAGTGCCCATACTTTTTAGGCATTGACTACTATAGTGCTTTTCCTCAGTGCCCACCGATTTGCCTAATTTTTAATGCCGATTTCCTTAAATCAGCGTAATTCTCCGCAGACAGAGTATTTTAAACTGCTCAATTTCCCAACATGATAGAATTTTCAATTCTCAATATACTGGATTCTGTTTTAAAAGCTTACGTTTTACCAAGGAGTCTGAATTTTTATTTTACTACGGAGAGGAGAAATGCCACGTTTTGCATTAGAAGAGAGGTGAAATCTATTGGGACGTTTGGGGAAATAGTATTGGGACGCTGATGAAGAAAGATCGCCCCGTATCCCTGATTACGTCTACTTGACCATGGCTTACCCCCAATAGAATTCATCAAAATTATGCCATTCCTCCTCTCCATAGTAAAATAAAAATCAAGTTTCCATGACACATACAGACTTCTTGCGTTTTGCCAATTGTGCTTTAATATATAGATGTCATGAATGAGTTAGTGCAATGAACTGTGTAACCATGGAACTCGTGGGATCTACGTATGATTGTAAAATTGGGAATTGATTGGGAAGAAAGGGACACATTCATTTTGCTAATTTCTATTGCAATGGAGATGTGTAACCATGAGAGCGACATATTATGACTCGGTTGATTTTCTCTCTGCTGTTATTTTACAAATGGAAAAATCAATAAATGATGTCATTTTAGGTCAACATAGCCAATCATATCAAGAATAAAAGTGGACAACTGTAAAATAAGTATATGATATGTAATTTTTAAATATCCTTATATAAGACTAATGAAGGCTTCTATTGTTTTAGTATTAATATACAGCGAGGTTCTTACTTTCCGCACCATGGGCACTCGGTGCTAAAGTTTGTGACATCCTTCTAATGCATGTACCTATATTATATGAGCGTGCAAACAAATACGTTTGACTTAGAAGCACGTCGAAAATTTTAGCACCACGTGTCCTATGCTGCTGAACTTTAGAACCTAGCTGTATATACTTGTATTAATTCATTAATGCTATTTCATTCTGTATGCCGATTTACGTCAAATTTATTTTAAATATCTTTTCTTGGTTTCATAAACAATGTCGACGTAAGTAAAATTACAGCTTTTGAAAAACAAAGTAGCTTTTCAGAGTTTGTTTTTAAAATGCACAAACCATACGCGAATCCCACCGTTTTAAGTATACAATCACAGCTTTTCGAAAACCAATGTTAAATACGATTAATCAAAAGCAGAGTGAGATCAATGGAGTAATATTTTTATGTAATAATTAAGTACTACTTAAATTTCATTAACATCAATTGGTTACCATTGGTAATTGGTAATTGAAAATTCATAAATCAGCTTATTGAAGAAGAATGCATTTTTGTATATTAAGGTTTGCTAACCACAATACGCAAACAAAAAACTACCGCATTTTATTTTCCTTTATCCTCAGATACGTATTGTTAATTGATCTACCTCGTATTAAATATATTTCAGACATTGAAAGACCAGGAATATTTGTCTATTTGTACAGTAATCTGTAATCTTTTATTACCATAGTGGTAGGTCAAAGTAAGCAAACTCAGTTATTGCTATCAGTTTGTAGCTTCATTTTTCCGAGAATATTGTAGAGTTCAATACTTAAGTCAGTCACACTACTAAGCTAGAATGACTGTATACAAATAGAAATGAAACACGAAACATTCGTTCTTCCTATATTTCATGAACAAAGCTGAAGGTTGTTTTATTATTTCAAATAATCAGGTACATACAGAATAATCCAATGCATTATCATTCTGAAAGCAATTTAATTTATGGAAAAGGCAATATTTGTTGTGGAAAAATGATTATTTTTTTAATGAGTGAAGATGTCTACTGTAAAATAATATTGTTATAATAAACTGATTATTATTATGGTACATTGACGATTTTTGTTTATGTCAACTTGGTTATCTTTATTGTGGAATGAAATTATCGCCTTATCCAAAATTCCTTAAAGGTATTGAAAATAACTTATAAGATGTCACTCTGTTCTGGCTTACAAAAAACCCAAATATCTTGGGTAGGCAATGCTGGTGTGGTTTCGTTAAGTCAAAGTCAAAGTACAAGTAAATATTAGATGACCCATGTATAACAACTTATCTCTTATGTTTCATTTCTTCCCGTGCAATTCATTGAAATGTGATCAGTAGTGTCGTCAGCCAGCCAACAACTTCCCCATAGAAGGAAAATATACGATCATATTTAACTGCTTGTATAGGCCCAACTGCAATGCCATACGCTTTTGTAGCCTTCAAAATTTTCCGATTGCATTTATTCATTCGTAGTGATGCATGAAAGGATAACTCATTTAGTGTGCGAGAAGAGAATTTCCAGCAGACTGCCAGTCCAATCAAAATGGATGTCACTATACAGAAACATCCAAAAAATGTGCAAAAATACATTGCAAATACTTCAGTTGGAACTTGACCAACAAATTTAATGGAACCAAAGCATCCTAATATTGCAAGCCACGTGACTTCGCCTATAAAAGTTGGCATAAATAGTTTCATGAAACTATCATTGAAAAGCACGTTCAATATCCTCAGATTGTTGAACATTATAGTTTGCTTTTCAAAATTGTTTTCATGAGATCTGCAAATGCAAAATGAAGCCAAATCAAAACTTAATTTAACTTCATATGTGAATTTTGATTTGAAAAATAGAGAAATAATTCAAAATATACCCGATTATATGAAGCTGATTAGTTGTATCTCGCAAAATGTAAATTAGAATGTAAGTCATTACAGTTGTCACCGAAAATGCAGATAAAAGACAGAAAACTATCTGAAATAGCTTAATGAAATGCCTTTGAACATAATTTGTACCGTCATCTGAAAACAACATATCAGCTAAGCAATGCTTTCCGGGAAAAAGATAAGCGGTAGTTATCCAATTAAAAGCATTCACTGCACCAAGCGAAGGCGTAATCCACTTAGCCACAAAATGTTCTAACTCTTTGAATTTCGTTAGGTGTGACTTGCTTTCCACAGTTATTTCTGCAAAGAATTTACAAGTTGTTCTAGAAGTACCTATACAAATAAAACAGTATACATATTTATAAAAACGACTTACGGTTTCTGAATACTGGGTTCTCTTTTAAACCATTCAATGCCATTGTTAACTCGTTGCGCTTCAAGAAAACGTTCCCAAGTGTTACAACAAAAATGGAATGACCAAGGAAGTAACCGAGAAGAAGTAGAACACTAACCATTGTACAACTTCCGTTTAATTTCTGAATTCTCAACTCAAGAATTTCACAGCAAGAAAATATTATACCGAAAAACAAGTAAAATATAATGGCTTTCGATTCCGAAGCATTAAAAATTCCCCTCTCATTGTCCCAGTAAACAGGCACGACTCCTAAGAAGTTTGAAATATTAATGTAAAATCCAATCCACCGAACACTCCCTTTCTGATAGCCAGCATCTTGAGTTCTGTAAAAAATGTTTCTCAAGTAAAATCGATCAGCAACTTTTCTTATTGTTATATGGTTAGAAGCCATTATATGGTTATAGCCAATTTTCTTATTCAGATTCTTAATTTTCACTGGATCCTCTCTTAGTGAATATCAATATAATGTATTTCAAATATTGACAAATGCAAAAGTACTGGGATTTAAAAAAAATTTAATTGTAACCGATGGAGATGGATGAGTCTATACTCCTTTCACTATCCTTGTAAATGCTCATTTTTTGCTAACATTATTAAGCTGTCTCCAAGTTTGAGCAACTGCGACTTACATTACTTTGAACTCATTTATTTTGGGCAACCGAGGTATTATTTTTATTTGGGCATATGTATAAATAGATTATAAAAGTAATCAGCAGTCATAAATGAAGAGTAATCGCCATAAGCCTTAAACCTGTGTTTATGTTGGACAATTACAATTGAAACCAATGATGAATACAGAAGATATAATGATACACAGGTTATAGTTTTATTTACAGTTACCTCACACACACATTGCAGACATATGTACAGGGTGTCACAGATGTATATAATAAAGTGGAAAATTCGTTCTCCAAATCTCCCGGGTCACTGCAGCAAAGTGATTGCCAGTGAAATTTAGAAGAATGTGATGGGAGATGACAACTCCAAATATTGGAATGTGGGTAGACCGATTATTTTTTGACCAAATCGTTGCGTCATCTTAACTGTCTGAGTCGAGTCAGAATTTCTCCTACAAGACTGAAGTTTACGCCCCTCAGACGACGAGACGACCGACGTTCAGAATTTTGTCCCAGATGAAGACCTAAGATTTTTGTTTGTAGACATCTGAGCTCCTCACAGACTTTATTCCGAGTTGTCATCTCCCATTATGCCATTCTACTTCTTCTGCATATTCTGCTTCTTGATGACCCATGGAAAGTGTTCTGAGTGCTACCGAATCTGACTTGCCCTACACGGAGGATAAACCAAGCTAAAAGTACCCCAGCGACCTGGACAATTTGGAGAACGGATTTTCCATTCCTTTATTTCGAGATCTTCTGGCAGACCTAATTTACCGATTGTCCTTTTTATGAAATTGGTTTTTATTTAAAATTTTGTCCTCTTTCCATTCCAGTGGCATTTGACATGTTTAAAAAGTGGTACTGCTTATGAGTTTCCAAAGATCGAAGAGTATAGATATCATTTTGTGATACCCTGTAGATACATAATCTTAGGCTCACAAAACGCTGCACTAAAATTCGCTTGAAATACTTCAATATTTCAGTTTAACTGTCAAATAAATGCTTAAAGCACTATTTAAATGATAACTGTAAATTGTCTATATGTAATTATTTCTAATTAAATTTGTTATTGTTTTGCATAACTGATTGCCCCGGAATGTTAACCAAAGTTATTTCCACAAAGTTAACAATTTAGAGTTTTACATTGTTGACTTTATTTATAAGTAGAACTTTCCATTGATTATCAATAGAAGTTCTCGGGAATTTATTTAAAATGTTTGCCAAAGTATTGGTTCTCAGCTCAGTGAATTAAAACCAACTGGTAAGTTGTAATTTGGTAAAAAGGTTAAATTTCTACTGGATTTCACTACTGCACTCAGAAATGAAAGCAATTATACATAATAAATTATTTCATGAAAAGCATTATAATACAACCTACATTATTTTTTATTATGCATAAGCCCAACATAGATTACATTGATTCGACAGAAACTTTTCTATGCCATCGGGCTTTACAAAAGAAATTTGATTTTATGGATTATACGACATTTCAGGTCAATGTTTAGGTTATAAGTTCAATCCCCCAACTGCAACTGGCCCAACCCTTATACTATCAAGAAATCAAATCTAAACAATTAAAATTTGAAGCCTTGAAAAATTTAAATAAAACTTCAATACTAAATACTAAAACCGTAATGCTTATAATCAGTGAGTATAGGTAGAACACAGATAGTACATTCGAATTTTTCATAATTTGTTTGTTAGTTGATTTTTGGTAAGAAAGAAAATCATTGTCATTTTTTAGCGACATTCTAATTTCTTGAATCAAAAAATAATCATTCCAATTTGCAAATAGCTGAAATATACCCGAACTAATTACACGCTGCATTTTGAAATACAAATAATGCTGATTGAATGAATATGGAATTCTATACAATACTTGTCGCTTCATAAAATTCTCCTTTATTCTGACATACTTGATGCCCCGGAACAAATATCTTTCATAAGCATCCAACCAATGTTTTTGTGCAAAGAACACCTTTCTGTCACAGGGTTTCAAAAACTCGTAACTTCTTTTGAGAGTTGTCAAAAGTTCTGTCATTTCTTCGATAGGACTGCCAATTATGAATGTAGAAGGAAGATGTGATAGAATGGAATTCGTTGACTCTGCTTCAGGGTTATTTTGCAATAATACACCAAAGGCAGTGAGATTGATAGAGATTTGTGCCCATGAAGATGGAAAAATCCATTTTCTAAACGGAAAAAGAAGTTCTGGCAGCGAATAACCCTCAAATACTTTGAGAACAGCGTCTCTATTAGCGTAAGCATACAGCGGATTTTGACTTTCGTGAAGACATTTTAAGTATTCAGAAAAATTATCTCCTTGAAGTGGCCTAAAAGAGCTACATGTAATTTCATCAAACTGCATGGAAATTCTGTTGAATATTTGAGAAGCATTTTTTGTCAATGATTCCAAACTCCCTCCAATTTCAACTATATCTCTTTTAAAGTCATCATCTGAATTGACAAAAATAAAATTCTCAAAATCCTTAATCCGACTGTATTGACTAGTAATATCTTGATGCAAGAAAATTTGACCCACTAAAATAGATTTGTAGGCGTTGCTAAGAATGACTCCCATAGTAATCCATGTTCCGAATGTCAGTATTAAAAACCTTTTTGGAAATCGATTTTGGATTGAGACTCCTTGTTCTAACAAAACAGCTAAGTAGTTAAATGTAAAATATAGCAATTTCTCTGCATTTTTAATCAATGAATTGTAAACGCAGTATTTTGACGTAGCAATACAAATCTTTTGAACAAAGAATATTGTCGAAGCACATAACATAGTAGTGAGGATTAAAATCCAACTTACATTGTCAAAAGCTACGACGTATATTTTCCACGGCAGTCTTTTCTTTATCCCTGAACAGGTAACAGCATCAAGTTCTGTTGTACCAACCACTAATTGAAAGGAACTTTTATAAGGCCAGGTATCTTTTTCGTATGCCGAATAAATTTTGTAGTAACTTGGCGAATTAAGTGACTTTTTGAATCCAACGGCTTGCAAATAAATTCTTCGAATTGCTTCATCAAAACTGACTGATTGGTTCTGCAATGGTCGAAATGGTGTCACAGTTTCATTATTTACAAATTTAACACTTGCAAAATGAGCAAATTTTCCGTCTTTTTCAATGCAGTATTTAATACTGGGATATTTTTTAAACCTCGCATTATCAATGAAATCCATTGCTTTCCTTTGAATTGAATTGAATTGAATTAAATTTTATTCAAGTGCATAAGTATCAGAACAATAATAATAATCCTGTGATAACATATTTACGCACCGAAGGTGACTACCAGTTATAGTAACCTTACTCCAAAAGACAGGCCGAGTTCGTAACCAGAGATCAATCGAGAGTCAAAATAAGAATATGTACAGAAAACTTCTTTATTTTAATGAGGAATGTTCATTAAAGGTGAAAATAGAGTAAAGTGTTAAGCAAAAGGATTACCTTTGTGCTAAGATAAACTCATTAAGTTTTTTTGCAAATAATTTCGGTGAATAAAGTTTTGTTTTAAGTATTGGGGGAAGGTTGTTCCAAGAGTTTATTGCGTAACACAGAGGACTCTTGGCAAACAGAGCCGTACTGTGTACAAGTATGGAAATATTGTTATTTTGCCTCGTAGATCTTGTAGAGGCAGTAGAGTTTGTATTGTGAGCAGGTTTAAAATACTTACATAGATCTTTTACGGTATGAATAGATATTATCCATTTATACAAACATGTCAGTGTTAAAAAATAAAGTCTTTCAGTAACGGTTAACAAATTACCTTTTTCAATAAAATACCAGTAGTCAACTTTACGGTGGTCAGTGAAACAGCTATTTTTAGAAAAATCAATATTACCATCTTTGTTAGCCTTAGACCAATATTTTTTAGAATAGTATTTGCTTAATTTAGGGTAGTGAAAGATACATAGTAAATTATTAATTTTACTCTGCAATAATTGTAACTGGTTAATTTTTGTTGGACCCCAGATTGAGATTGCATAGTCAGAAATTGGGAGTAGGTATGCATTAATTAAGAGTACAAAGATATTGAATGGCACAATTCTTTTAACTTTATGGAGTGCACCAACTACACTTGCATATTTTCTTTCAACTTTATGAAAGTGCTCATTAAAGTTCAGGTGGGAGTCCAAAAGTACCCCTAGATATTTAAAACTGGCAACCTTTTCAATCGGGTGTCCATCACACAGAATGTTTAGTGAAAAATCGTTGATTTTGGTATTAGTCTTACAAAAAATCATATATTTAGTTTTAGAATAATTAATTTGCATTCCATTTTTAAGGCACCAATGTTCAATAACGTTATTTGACGTTTGAAGGATTGAGGATGCAATTGACAGTGACTCATGGGATGTAAAGATAACAAGGTCATCTGCAAACAAGATAAATTTAATATTAACCTTGCCAAGGTCATTTGCAAGGGTATTTATAAACATGTTAAATAAAATAGGACCTAGTACAGATCCTTGAATAACTCCCCTCCCATAGTCATAAGTTTCAGAAGTGTGGTTATTGAGCTTAATTATAAGTTTTCTGTCCAGAAAATAGTTATAAAACAACTTTAAATAAGTATCGTCAAGTTTATATTTAAATTTAAGGATTTCAACAAGGCGAAGAGGGCATACATAATCAAAGGCCTTTTTTAGGTCATAAAAAATGGCTACAGCTTTAGTTTTAGGTTTATCTAAATTAGAATATACATATTGTGTGAAGGAAGTCAAAGCTGTTACACAAGATCTATTTTTTCGAAACCCATGCTGAGAGTCACTTAGTAAATTATTTAGTTCCAAGTATTTCATAATATTGTCCTTTATAATAATTTCAAACCATTTGCTGAGGAGAGGTAAATTGGAAATTGGTCTGTATGATAAAGGCTCATTTCTACTACCACTATACAATGGATGGATAGTACTAAGTTTCCAAGCATCAGGAAAACTGCCTGAAGACAAGATATTATTAAAAACAGTGGTGAGTGGAGATAAGATACTGTCCATACAGTTTTGCAACACTTTTCCTGGTAGCTCATTGTTTACATTTGCTACCTGATATTTAAGTTTAGTTGCAGCTTTAACTAGGTCATCCTTAGTAATGTTAGTTTTAATACTATAGAGAGTAGAGAAATTATCAGTACTAGTATCACATAAATCAACATTAGCAATCTATATCAACTATCTTGACAATTCGGATTGCTATTAGGAACATCAGATATAATATTGTCGGTTATACTAGTCGAATCACACATAGAGTTGCAACTATCACCTGCATTAGCATTTATCGATTGTGCGTTTTTATCAAAATATGGTAACATCTTGGGTAACAATAAATTATTTAGTGACAATAGTCTATTAACATTATTATCAGATATATCTTTAGGTACAATAAATGCATTTGCAAGAGCATCACAAATTTTAATTGGATCAGAAGTAATACTATTATTAATCAGCAGCTGATTTATATTATGTCTAGATTTTTTCTTATTACCAAATAGTTCGTTTAACTTATTCCATAAATTAGTGTTATCAGTGGTATTACTAAGTTCATTTACGTAATAGTTCTTTTTAGCTAAAACTATTTTATTAGAAACATCATACTTAATTTTGCGGTAGTCTTTTAGACGATCAGAATTATATTTTTTGTCTAGTTTGTGTTTCAGCCGATGCTTAAGATAAATAAGTGCTCTTAAACCAGGAGCATTGCTTTCACTTAGCCAAGGTGAAAGTAAAGCTTTACATGTACCTAATTTTAACGGCGAGACACGATCAAGTTTACAAAAGATTTCATTTTGAAAAAACATTACTTGTTCATTTATTGTTAAATTGTTCAAAGAATCCCAATTTATACTAGCAATTTCATCATTGAGAGCAGGCCAATCAAGGTTTTTATAATTTCTATATTGCATAGATGTAGAGTTAGATTTAATCTTAATTTTCCCTAATACTACAAATATACATCTGTGATTGGAGTCAGTTAGAGAGAAAACTCCTGATTGTAAGACCTGGGAAATGTTGTTAGAATATAGGTGATCAATAAGCGTTTTAGATTTGTGTGTGACTCTGGTGGGTTCTTTAATTAACTGTTTGAAGCTAAACATTGAGGTAGTGTTTAGTAGGTTATGAGAGTCAGTATCAGAATTAAGTAGATTAATATTTAGGTCCCCCATAATATAAGTATCACCTTGTAGGTTAGGTAGGGCTAATAGTTTAGCCAATGCATCACAAAATTTAGTTTTAGAAACATCTGGAGGCTTGTATATAATAATAATCGTAACTTACGGATGCAGTATTTTCCAGTAGCGCCGTGAAAAGAACGAGAATGTTATCATCATATCTGCAGTATGCCAAACAGCTTCTACAGAAAACATTGATTCGCTCCATTGTGTATGTATTCATTAGCTGTTTTTCGAAATTCTCAACTGGCAAGAAAATTTGGTTAGAGTGAACAGCAATTTCTTCATAAGACAAAACAAACTTCTGAGGTACGATTAAAACATCATAACCGTAATTCTCAAGACAGTATTTCATGTTTATAGAAAACACTTCGTCAGTACAGCCTTCGATAAACATCCTAAAGTACCGTACACTCTCTTTTTTATAAAATACAAAGACTCTTGCATATTGGAGTATCCACTTTCTCCGTTCTAAAGAAATGTTCCGGGTTTCATTATATGTTTCATTAATGAGTGCAATTGGAATGCCTTTTTGACTAAATTGATGAGTCACGTCAATATTAACATCGTAAAATATAACGATACTACAAGTGCGAGAAAGTGCATTAATAGTTGTATCAATACCGTTTATTTGTATATAATTCCTGTTAGTCGGTAGCGATTTTCCAAAGCTCAACTGAAATTTGCTTTCTCTTAATATATGAAAGGTCAATAGCAATGCAATAACGTTTCGAAGTGTCATTGCACATCAGGACTGTAACATAAAATGTACTTATCACGGAAAAGAATGAAGACACTTTGTTATTGTTCTTCTAAACCTTCAAATGTAATAAGCACAAGAAAAACTGCATTCTAGAAAAATGTAATAAACATTAAATGCTGTTTGTTTTAACATTTTCAGAAATACGAATATCAAATACCAGAAACGCCTATTTTCAAAATTTATTTTCTAATGTATTTCTGTTTTCTCTGTACGGTATAACAAATTACTAACCTCCAAATATAAATATTTTATATTTATACCTTCTGTGGCTTAATGTATGAAGTAAGCAATAAAATTTAATATGGTAACATTATTTTACCTTTTGGGGACAAAGCTGGCTGCCTAATATATTGCGTTTACAGAATACATTTAAAAAATGAATAAATTAGTTTTCGCTTAAGTAAGCAAAATATAAGCGTTGTAAGGTTAGTATTGGCTTCCTTTAACACACGTTAAAATTCCTAGATGGTGCATAGAGGTCTTAATGCCTTAAAAATTGTTTGCCCAATGTTATTAGAAACAACAAACAAAAGTTAGTTTCTTGGTTGTGTATGTAAAATACGAAATTGCCTTTCGAAATGAATTGTATAAAGAAACAGAGTGAATTATTCACACTGTTGGTGAATCCATAAGAGAAGAAATTTAAAAAAAATACAGTAAAAGTATTAATTCAAGAAATAGTCCAGAGACAATCAGTAACAATCAAGGAACTCAATGAAACCCAGATTTAAATTCTGAGAATTCCATCAACGAGCAGGTTCAATTATTAAAACATTTTCAAAAACATATGCCAAGTTCATAAAGAAGTTGCTAGTTTGATTTATCAATATGCTGCATTTCGGAAAGTTACAGGTTGGTGTTAAATATTTATGTGCTAGTTTTCTAAGAGAGATATTACTACACTTGAATTGTCCTTCATTTTAATATTGAGAATACCTTATAGGCTAATATCCATATTCTAGGCTATCAAGAATGCCACAGTGGGTGCGGTAGTATTATAAACATCAATATGGTCAGTAATCTTCATAATTGCCCGAAGTACTAATATTTCAATGACTGGCTTAATTAGAAACAATTGAAATAATTATCTTATATTGCATTATGAGTTGCGAGTTAATTCTCTGAGAGACAGACAAAACAAAATCATAAAGCAGTATTCTGCTACACGATAAATGTAAAGAATAAGGTAAAGAGTAATCCATATTAAACTACTAGTTCATGAGAAGTCTTATACATCCATCTATATCGGATTACAAAATTCCAATATATATCGATCATACTCGATACGACTGAGGACTATCCATATACCATCCGGCTTTGCAAAAAAATTGGATTTTAGAGAGTATGTGACATTTAAGTCTTCAATGTCGAGGTCAATGTAATGTTTTCCAAGTTTCCTTTTCACTCATTGAATGAACATACGTACGAAAGTTATGATTCCCATGTAATATTAATTACAGGGAGGCAAGCAATCGAATGATATTGACCTTCGTAAGCGAAAGGTTTAAGGAAAAATCAATTTCCCGCAACTCTTATCCTTTGAGAAGCAATAATGTATTATAACCTTGAAAAACATAGGCAAACCTATACAGTATTGACTTTATAAAAATATTTGCCAATTACTAAAGCGTTCCCAGATATTTTAGCTAGCAAGCATAAACCCTATAGTATAAGAAGCAAATGTAGGTATAAATATTTGATGAATGTAGGTACTCTGCCATTAGTTTTAGCATTGCTATTCCTGAAGGAATGTTTGTCCTGTCATTAAATTATAACAATAAGTAAGCTACATATAACATAAAACACAGATCCCGTCAATAGAATTCCCCGGAGACCTTACTTCGTACCCCATATTGAAGCATTTGAAGCAATGAAATACTTCGTAGCCCGAATTTGTTGTTCTCTTCCTGTCACAATAATAATCAATTTACCCAATTAAAATGCGGGTTGCCACTATGAAATATTTGAAAGATCTTTAGGAGTAACGATGCATGCTTCACCTTATCTCATGCATATTCTTACAACTATTACGCTGACGAATAAGCCCCTAAGACAATGAACTTTGGCCTGCTTCCTATTCAAGGAAGATATGACCTAAAATAGACTCATATTTTTGACTTCGTTTATGTTTAATGTTTGTTTCAAGGCCTTACCATTGAATGTTTTATTTTATAACCTGAACACAGGTACAGGCCCATTAAATATAATAATATTGTTTAAAAAATGAAATTAAAAGTCATACCATGTACACATTTGATCAAGTTATTAATTTATTAATTAATCAGCAACATTTACAGGTTGCCCAATACACACCTCAATTCTATGTTTACTGAATACGAAAACAAAAACATGACAAGTAATATAAAAAGTGAATTACAAATAGTGAGAAATAGAAATTCTAAAAAGCGGGCATATTGAAAGCCTAATTAATTTTGATTGTTAGCAGCAATGTGATGGTATTGTCTAAAATTAGCTTCATAAAAACAACAGACTGAGATTTATTAAATGAAAAACAAAAAAGGCATTTAAATCCAAAGGGTCTACAATTTCTACGCCGCTTCTCTTCTAACTTCAGAATTGTTGCACCACTAAACCATCTTCAAGGAAAGCGCTTGGAATTTTCATAAATTGCTGTCAATTTGGGTAGATAAATTACTTCGCAGATAAATAAATAAATACACATCATTGGTATATACATATAGGCAGTGAAGGGCATTAAATTGAGAAGTTTTAGGTTTTTTACCTTCCCTATACATTAAGAAGAGGCAATTATAGATTTCAAAACAAACTTGTGAGAACCTAATATGCCAAATCTGACTATTCCTCGACCCTCTTTCATCTCGGGTTTGCCGATCTCATTTTTCTCCCCTTTAGCCACCTGTAAGGAGAATTTTACATTTTCACTTCAACTTCCACTACTCACATTTTAATTAACGCATCAATAATTGGGACACGTAATACCTTAACTTTTTACTGCAATATTGGCTCAATGGCTATTTATTTACATTTTTATTACAGAGTGAACAGAATGTATAGTAGTAGCGAATCACTTTAGTTATCCACTCAACTTATACTATGTGTTGTGTGGGTACATATATCAAATGCCCATAACCTATAACTACCAGCAAAAGCGTATTCATAAGTATAAAACTATTAACAAATAATTTGGATGAACAAATAAATTACCCTGTAGCAAAGCATAATTTTTAAAGAAACAAAAACCTTCAGCGAAGAGGGTAAAGAAAGATAGTTTTACATGCTATTTACTTCAACGGATGATTAAGATTTTCTGCTATGGGAAACATGACTAATGAAATAAGAAAGAATAGATTCTCCGTGGTACCCATAACATCTAGACATAACGTCTAGAAGGATATACCTTAAGGTCACACAGACTACTGTTTTATTTTGATAGTGAGTAACAATGTGATGGTATTGTCGAAAATGAGTTTCATAAAAGTGACAGATGGGGTTTTATTAATTGTGAAGCAGAAAAAGCATTTAATTCCGAAAGGCCTACAATTTCTAAGCCGTTTCCCATCTAATAGAGAAATGTTTCCATTTCTCCACCATCTTCCAGGGAAACGCTTGGAATTTTCATAAATATTTGCTACCTCAGGAAGGTAAATTACTTCAAAAATGAATGCAAGAACGCTCATTATTGGCATGTACATATATGCAGTGAAAGGCATTAAATTGCGGAGTTTTGCTGTGCCATAAGTGCATAGAATATGAATCCCAGATACCCCTAATAATACCAAAGGGGTTAGATAATAGAAGTTTTCATTAACTTCTCTTATTATCAAATTCAAGGATTCGTAAAGCAAAACGGCTTGCGAACAATTTTTGAGCTTTGTATTACTTGGTCGCAGAAGGGTGAGGAAGTGATTCATGTATTTGCATATTATAGCAATAAATAGTAGTACAACGGTAGTAGCTGTGACTATATTCATAACCATGTAGAACAAAACAAGTGCAGCGGTTATCTTGATAAGCAAATTTGTGTGGAATTCCTCTTCAAAATTTTCTTGCAGAAATCGGTACAGCGGATCCAGAGTGTTGCCCAATACCAGTTGACGAGACATAGCGAAGCTTACAGCACTTCCAATTCCAAATAATATGAGAGTCAGTATTTTCGGTATCCACGATTTAATAAATTGGTATATCCGCCCAGTTTTCGGTGGTCCATTATCTATAGCTAGTTGCAAACAAAAGATAAATGCTTTTGAATAAAAATCCACAACCTTTTGAAAACTTTATGGATTTATCATAAATATTCTTCTGAAAAACGACGAAGATAGAATGAGCAAGGAAAAGAATTGAATTATACCATAATTGAAAGTTATCACCATTAGTAAAATTTTGTATAGCTAACCTGATAGGTACAGCAGAAGCAGGAGACACTTTTTGTAGAGTAAAAATAATTTCCTGCCATTCAGGAGCACCACCATTTGATAAATAAAGAAAAGACCGATTGAAGCCACATATTGGATGTAAATTATGACTTCATGTCGTCGAAAATTTGAATCGTTGAAAAAAACTTCTTTTAGTAGACGGAACACCCCATAAGCAGTACTTATTCCCGCTAGCTCAGTAACCCATACCCATATAAAGAACCTTAACCTACTCTTTGTGAAAGTCAAATGAAATGTTTTTCTGTCGAAATGAAATACATTTGTCCAACACAAGTTGGAAAGAACGAAAAATGACTGAATTGTATCTAAATGTACTTTATAGTATTTCTCTCTTCGTTTGCAACAATGTATCGTTTTGTTGTCCTATTTTTCATTTTTTTCCCTTGAAATTTAAGTTAGTAAGGCTAAAACGCCAAAAATGACATTATGCGAAGAGAAACTTGAACATACTCAAAATAAAATATATTCTAAGGCGCCACATATTTGTCTTGGATGAAATCGATGAAGAAGGAGTAATTCTATTTCTACTCAAGAATTTATTGCATATTATATTATAGCGAATAATACAACATAATATTGCAGGGAAATTAAATTATAAGAAATAAGCAGAGGTTAAGTAATTTCTCTTGTTGGCAATACCGAAGTGAGGAGCTTCATTTTTGTAAAATAATCGGTTATGATGTTAGACTTTCTCAGAACTGCAGTTACTGCTACTGCTAGGAACCAGGCATTATAATAGATATTTGTAAATCAATTTTAGCAGGCATATCGTCGACTTTCCTCTGAAACCCGATGCGCCAATCATATCATTGTTTCAAAATGCAGTACGCCATTCTATCACTTTTTTCCAAAATCTGCCAATCCAATTCTATTTTTTTCCAAAAACCGACAAACCAATTATCACATCGACCATTTTTTTACTAGTTATTACTTCGAAAGCCGATATGCCAAAGAAAACTGTATAGCTGTATTATCATTATCATTTAAAAGAAAACAGAGGTTTGAACATCTGGGTAAACTTTCATGGTCTGTAATGTCTTCAACGGATTTTGGAAAATTTCAGAAATAAAATATGGTTTGCATTTATTGCAAAATAATGATAGTTTGGTATAGCGGATTTTGGAAAAATGACAAATGGATTATCAGAATTTCGCAAAATGAGAGAATGGTATTGAGGATTTTGAGAAAATGACTGAAATGTTTTATCGAATTTCCATAAGATGAGAGAATGGTATAGCGCATTTTAGAAGAAAGCCGACGATGTTACCCTTTTACATGTCTGGGTGAAACATGTTTTTCAAACAATATACTACAAGTTTAGAACCGTTGAAAATAAAAATATTGTAGGAAAAATATTTCTGCCTTATTGGGTATCTGAATATTTCTAGTATAAGACATTGTAAAACTGTAAAATTCAATTATACGTACACTAGGTATGCTTATTTAAAAGCAAGTTGGTTTTCATGGCCATTAAGCGAATATACGGGAGCCATTACTCCTTTATTTAACTTCTCATTGTCATAATACGATTACATTATAGATTTTACTGTGCAAACATGGCTATATATATATATATTACATTTATTAAGAATAGGATGGTTCTTTATAATAAGATCTGGAATAATCTGTCCGTCCGTCCGTTGCTTGTTCCTGAACAGTTTGAGGGAGTTATATAAAACATTCCTATTGAGATTATTAAGTTAAAGTGTAACGGGATTTGCTATGCCGCTGTTCGTTGACTCAATCCCATTCATATTGTGTTTTAATAGGTATACAGATTTTTTAGCGTTTAAAATTAACAAGTGCAATGTTAATAATTTAAACAATTAAAACAGGCCTTGAAAAATTTAAAGAAAATTTCAATACTAAACACTACAACCGTAATGCTTATAATCAGTGAATATAGATAGAACACCGATAACATATTCGAATTTTCCAAGATTTGCTTGTTAGTTGATTTTTGGTAAGAAAGAAAATCATTGTCATTTTTTAGGGACATTCTAATTTCTTGAATTAAAAAATATAATCATTCCAGTTTGCAAATAGCTGAAAAATACCAGAACTAATTACACGCTGCATTTTGGAATATAAATAATATTGATTAAATGAATATGGAATTCTATATGACAGTTGTTGTTCCACAAAATTCTCCCTCACTCTGACATAATTGATTCCCCGGAACAAATATTTTTCGTATGCGTCTAACCAACTATTTCGTCCTAAGAATACAGTTTTTGTCACAGAGCTTTAAAAACTCATAACCCCTATTAACAATTGACAAAGCATTCGACTTATCATCAAAGAACACGCCAATTAGAAATGTATTAGGAAGGTGTGACAAAATGCGATACGTTTCACCCATATTAGAGTTAGTCTGCAATAAGAAATTAATTGCCGTCTTATTAATGGATATTTGTGTCCACGTAGATGGAAAAATCCATTCTCTAATAAATGGAAAAAGGCGTTCAGGTAGGGCGTAATCCTCCCACACTTTGAAAATATCTGTTCGTTTTTTATAAGTATACCTTTCTTGTAGACTAATCGGTAGACAATTTAAGTATTCAGAATAATTTATCCACGAAATGGTTTTAAAATTGCAGACGTAGCTCTTAAGTTCCATGTAAACTAAGTCGACTATTTCTGAACTATTTTCTATTTCTGGTCTTAGCATTTCTTTCAGTGCAACAAAATCCAAATGAAATTCAATATCTGGGCTAACTACAATAAAGTTTTCTAAATCCTTAATCCGAGTGTATTGACTTGTAATCTTTTGAGGCAAAAATATTTGACCTACTAGAATAGATTTGTAGGCGTTGCTGATAATGACCCCAAAAATAATCCATGTACCAAAGGTCAGAATTAAAACCCTTTTGGACAATCCATTTTGGATTGAAACCCCTTGTTCAAGCAAAATAGCTAAGTAGTTAAAAGTAAAATACACTAATTTCTCTGCATTTTTAATCCCTGAATTGTAAACGCAGTTGCTTGACGTCACGTTTGCGTTTGAAATCTTTTGAACAAAGAATATTGTGGATGCAAATAGCATCGATGCCAATATTAAAATCCAACTTGTATTGTCAAAAGCAACTATATATATTTTCCAAGGCAAACTTTTCTTTATTCCAGAACAGGTGACGTAATCAAGTCCTGTAGTACCAACCAACAACTGAAATGCGCCTCCATATTTCATAGTATTCATCTCGTATGGAGAATTGATCTTGTAATATTCTGGCGAATGAAGTGACTTTTTGAATCCAACTGCTTGCAAATAAATTCTTCGAATTGCTTCATCAAAACTAACTGACTGGTTCTGCAATGGTCGAAATGGTGACACAGTTGCATTATCTACAAATTTCACATTTGCAAAATGCGCAAATTTTCCGTCCTCTGAAACACAATACTTAATACTGGGATATTTTTTAAACCTGGAATTATCAATGAAATCTATAGCATTCCTTACGGATGCCGTATTTTCCAGTGGCGCCGTGTGAAGAACAAGAATTTTATCATCATATCTGCAGTATGCTAAACAGCTTCTACAGTAAATGTTGATTCGCCCCAGTGTGTATGTAGACATTAGCTGTTTTTCAAAATTTTCTACAGGCAAGAAAATTTGGTTAGAGTGAACAGCAATTTCTTCATAAGATAAAACGAACTTCTGAGGTACAATTAAAACATTGTAACCGTAATTCTCAAGACAGTATTTCATGTTTATGTAGAATACACCAACTGTGCAGCCTTTGATAAACATATCGAAGTATTTTACGCTCTCTCTTTTAGAAAATACAAACATTCTTGCATATCGGAGCATCCACTTTTTCCCGACTAAAGAAATGTTCCAGGTTTCATTGTAAGTCTCTTTAATGAGTGAAACTGGAATAATGTTTTCGCTTTCAGGAGCTGTGTCAATATTTACATCGTAATAGTGATACTGCAAGTGTGAGAAAGTGCAATAATAATGTCATGAATACGTTTTATTTCTATATAAGTTTTGTAAGACGTTAACGATTTGCCGAAGTTTAACTGAATTTCACTTTTTGTTAACATATGGAATGCCAACAAGATTGTAATATTGCGGAATTTCATTGTACAGTGACCTGGAAAATTAAACCCTGCAAACGGAAAGCATTTAAGACACTTTGATCTTCTTAAAGATTAAATGCGTCCTAAGCACACAAAAAACTAGTGTTTTAACCTTTCTAGAAGATTGTCTTAATCAAACAATGATTTAAGTTAGTTTCACATTTTCTGTCTAATGAATTTAAGAAAATCAGAAACGTCTGAAAACATTTTCCTAAACACGGTTAGTTCTATTTTCAGTACAATAATAGTTTACCAATAGATAAATTGAAATACAGCAGAGGGATTTTGTCTCCAAACGGTAATACTGTTTCAAATTAATACAGACAATATCTTGGCAGGTGTAGCGTTAGCTAGCGCCGTTGTTGAAAACCCCAATTCACTATTTCTTTTTATTCTTTACAACATTATCGGAAGAAAGTGCCAGACTTTAGCGCCGGAAAATATGCGATTAGTAAGTCTGATTATAACTTTACAACTGATGTGCATAAAAATTGATCTTAGGTTATCTCATTACTACTTTATTGCATCAAATCATTAAAACTGTATTATTAATAATTTTCCTTAGTCTCCCAAAAGTGCATGAAAGTTAGAATGAATAATAAAACATATTTACTGGAAGTCGAGTCCTCCAAAAGAGGATTTTTATTTCTTTCTAAGGTGGCGTCATTTGACTTGTTCAAGTGTACTATCTTTTTCTAATATTCCGTAAAATTTGATGATATTGATTTTTATTGCAATTATTTTTATGGTTTCAAGCTGTTGTAAACGTATGAATTTTTTGAGGTCTTTTCAAAAGTATTATTTAGGTCGTATTCGACTTCCAATGTCTTCTCTGAAGTTGCAATTGTAGATAAATGGCGTTTACATGCTATAGATAAATAATGTTATGGGAGTCTATTAAATTTATGCTGACTAGATTTTGTAGAGCAGGTTGAACACCATTCTAATGATGCAGCGTCATATCATAATAAAGAAGTAAGCCATGGGTATTAATATATTTACAAGCTGTCCAATATTTGTTTGCCTTTTAAATCCACTTCTTCCAAAGAGCTTGAAAAATGTAATTTTAGTAATGGATTAAGTCGATTTATCAAAGGATTTAACATATGATTCTAAAGTTTATTACATAATAAATGATCGCTACCGATGATATCTTGACCGCAATGACCAAACGATAATACCTATAAAATATAGTCATTTGTTGTGTCATTGTCATTAACCAGGACTGGAATCGGATCATAACATAGCAAGGGTAACAAGTATCATACGGCCAATCTTTACGCATACTTAATTAGTAGCATTGAACATTTATTATTGGGAGATTATAATTATAAGGAAAGGCTATGCGAGTTATGTGTAGACGCGCGTACTAATGTAATAATAGCAGTAGTTCACCTTCCTACAAGAGCTAACCTATTAACCTAACGTTTTATCTTCTTTCACTTGTAAGCTATTAGGGCATTGAAAACCGTACGAGTAAGGGGATTTTTATTCAATGCAATCAAACGTTTATATACTAATATAGGTAGGAATATTATACTTATACAACTCCGAGTTCCTAAAACCTATAGTTTACAGTAATATATAGTTTGTAGCCTGTATAAATAGTTTGCAAAAAGGTTATACAAAAGTTTAAAAACGCCTGAAAAATAAAACTATAGAACTAATATTATTATATTTGCATTGGGTATGTGTCCAGTTTCGTGCAAACAAATTGTAATTTCCAATATGTAATTGGATTTTAAAACGCAAAGCACATTCTTCAATGCTCCTTCATTTGACTACTCATTTTGATGACTAATTCTTTTTAATACTACTGTATTTTGTAAATAATTACTACTACTAATTTTATTTTGTAAGTGTAACGTATCTTAAATGTGTTCAACAATGCTGGCAAATTATTGTAGTTCCTAAAATTATAATACTGGGTGCCTTAAAAAAGAAAATTTAGCATTTTGCAATAACGAACTTTCGTGCTCCATTGCTAAAGCGAGGCAAATCATGGATGGATTTCAATGCTTTTTGTGAGAACCCAATATGCCGTATTCACTGCATATGTTGGATTCTTCCTCGATGACCCTTCTTTCATCTCGGATTTGCTGATTTCATATTATGTCTTCTTTAGCTACTTAAAAGGAGTATTTTACACCTTTATTTCAGCTTTTATTATTCCTCTCTTTAATTAATGCATAAATAATTGAGAGACATATTACAGATTAACTTTTTTGTGCTTTACAATATAGCTCAATGGCTCATCTTTATTTATAGGTATGTATGTAGAGGTATTACAGCTGTACAGAATACAGAGCGTGTCGTTATAACTATGAAAGTATTAACAATTAATTTGGATGAACGATGGATTCTAAGATGAAGAAATAAATTTCACTGCATCAAAGCGTAATTTGAAAAAAACAAAACGAAAGGGTAAAATGTGATTGTATATTCAAATATTTTTTGCAAAAGCATATTCTTGTGATTTGCATACATTTTTGTAAGGCTACATCTACATGCCATTCCATAAACATACAAGATTAAGATTTGTTGTTAGGTAACATGATTATTGACATAAGAGTGAATGGATTCTCCATAGCAAGCATATACAACATAAAGGAGAATGACATATAAACAGAAGGATGTAGATCAAACAGACTATTGTTTTATTTTGATAGTGAGCAACAATGTGATGGTATTGTCGAAAATGAGTTTCATAAAAGTGACAGATAGGGTTTTATTAAATATGAAACAAAAAAAGCATTTAATTCCGAAAGGTCTACAATTTCTAAGCCGTTTGCCATCTAACAGGGAAATTTTTGCAGTTCTCCACCATCTTCCAGGAAAACGCTTGGAATTTTCATAAATATTTGCTAACTCAGGAAGATAAATTATTTCGCAGATGAATAGAATAATAGTAACTATTGGTAGATACATATATGCAGTGAAGGGCATTAATGTGCGGAGCTTGGCAGTGCCATAGGTGCATAGAATATGAATACCAGACACCCCTAATAATAGGAGAGGGGTTAGATAATAGAAGTTTTTATTAACTTCTCGTATTATCAGATTCAATGATTCATACAGCAAAACTGCTTGGAAGCAATTTTTGAGCTTTGTATTATTTGGCCGAAGCAGAGTGAGGAAGTGATTCATATATTTACAGAATACAGCAATAAATACGACTACACTTGTAACTGCTGCGACCATATTCATCATCGTGTAGAACAAAATGAGCGCAGCGACCATTTTGACAAGCAAATTAGTGTGGAAGTCTTCTTCAAAATTTTCTTGCAGAAATCTGTAGACGGGATCCAGAGTGCTGCCCAATACCAGTTGACGAGATATGGCGAAACTCAGAGCACCTCCAATCACAAACAGTACGACAGTCAGCATTTGCGGTATCCATGATTTGATATATTTGTATACCCAACCAGTTTTCTCCGGTCTATTATCTATAGCTAATTTCATACAAAAGATAATTGCTTTACGGAGTTTCGTAGATCGTCAAGAAAGATTCAATTTAGTATTTCAAAAACCTGAGTAATAATTAGGAATAAAAATCGAACATTTGGAAAGTTCTGAAAAGACGATAGAATGACCAAGGAAAATATTTGAATTAATCAGAATTGAAAATTGAATGCTATCACCATTAATAAAATTTTGCAATGGCTAACCTGATAGGTACAGCAGAAACAGAAGACACTTTCTGTAAAGTAAAAATACTTTCCTGCCGTTCAGGAGCATCACCATTTGATAAATAAAGAAAAGACCGACAGAAGCCACGTATAGGATGTAAATTATGACTTCATGTCGTCGAAAATTTGAATCGTCGTCAAATATTTCTTTCAGTAGGCGAAATACTCCATAAACAGTACATACGCCCGCCAGCTCAGTAATCCATATCCATATAAGGAATCTTAGCCTGTTCTTTGTGAAAGTCAAGTGCAATGTTTTTCTGTCAAAATGAAATACATTTGTCCAACACAGTTGGAAAGAACGAAAAATGATTGAATTGTGTCCAAATGTACTTTATAGTATTTTTCGACTTCGTTTGCTACAGTGTATTCTTTTGTTGTTCTATTTTTCATTTTCATTTTCTATTGTAATTTGAAGGTTCCTAAGGCATGGCTGAAATAACACTGTGTAGAAAACTTTTGACGTACTGAAAATATATTTTAGAGATATATTCAGTATATAACTATTACCTTGAATGAAATCGATGAAGAAGAAACAATTATATCTCTTCTCAAGAGTCTAACGCATATTATATTATAAAGAATAATACAATTAAAGTTGTGTAAGTCCGTTGTAAAATAATCAAATTACAAGAAATAATCGTAGATAAAGAATATTGCTTTATTTCGACAATATATCGAAGCTAGGAGCTTCATTTAAGCAAAATAATTGAAAATGATGTTAGATTTTGTTTGTTTGTAGCTGTCGCTTAAGAACTAGGCATTATATAATGGATATTAGTTAGGATATTCTATACTCTATAATTGATGTTATCTAATCAAACACATTATAGGTATACATGTCTCATGCAGAAACCTGTCTATCTAAAACTAGTTTCTACTAGTAAAACACGTAAAAGAAGTTTCCAGTTATACCAATCAAGTATACAACTTTAGAACCGTTGAAAATTAAAAAAATTGTAGTAATGTTTCCATTTCTGTTAGGGTATTATGTACTATTTGTATATTGTAAAACCCAATTCTACGTATACTATATATGTAAACTCATTTAAAACAAATTGATTTTTAAGACTACTACTAAATATCCAGAATACTATTACTCTTTTATTTGACTTATCATTGTAATTACGATTACTTTATAGATTCGATTGTGCAAACATGAGTATAGTATTACGTGTTACGTGTATTAAGAAGCGGAAGATTCTTTTTATAATAATGCCCTGAGCAATCTGCCTGTGTATCAGTACGTATGTTCCCTTGATTATCTCCTGGAAGGATTAAGATAATTACCTTAAATTTTTCTATTAAGTTACTGGGGTACAGAAGGGCATCATTTCCAAAATGGAGTTCCTTTTTATTGGTTCAATTGGTTAAAACTTTCTGCCCTAAATATGATGCAGTTACTTGCTACAGTCATGGGTTATTGTTAGTATTCTGTAAGTATACTATTGGAGATGTAACCGTGACCGTGTACACACAACCTAACATGTGCACAAATTATTTATTCACGAAATGTAACCAAGTAACCTGCTGCATTCATGAGTTAGAAGGCGAGTTGCACAATTGTTATAGTGGTAAGTATGCGTCCTAGGCTGGATTAATTCTAATACTATATTATGTCGTAAGTACTGGATGCTTGCATACTGTTTCGAATAAATTCAATAATTTTCGAATAAATTCAATAATTTTGACCAAACACTGTTTCCGCTATCACTGTCACTGTCTCGATCTCTATTTCCGCTATGTTTAGCAATGCTGCCCATGCCGGGTAAACGAATTGATATTAGTTTCCATAATATTCTCTTCAACTTCTGGTAGTTTAAGAAAAATTTAGCATAATGATATTGGTGCTTTAAATTTAGAAGTGTTTTGCAAAAGCGAACCTATATGGTACATTGCTAAAGTGAGACAAATTAAGGATTGCAATGAAAACTTGTGAGAACCTAATAAGCCGTATTCACTATACACCATATGTTGGATTCTTCCTCCATGACCCTTTTTTCATCTCGGGTTTCATATTTATTCTTCTTTAGCTAGTTGTATCGATAACTTACACCTTAATTTCAATATCTATTACTTTTCACACTTTAATTAATGTATAAATAATTGAGAGACGTTATACACATTAACTTTATGCTTTACAATATTAGCTCAATGGCTCTTTATTTACATATGTAGTATTACAGCGTGAACAGAATGCATAGCAGATAGTAGCGAATCACTTTATCATTCATGCATTATACTCTGTATATAGATATCAGCACAAATCGATACCTATATCAAATTTAATGCCCATAACCTAATACTAATAGCGGAAAGCGCAAGCGTATTCTTAACAATGAAAGTATTGATCATTAATTTGAATGAACGATGGTTTCTATGATGAAGATTTAAATTTTCCTGCATCATCGCATAATTTTTAATTCAACAGAAACTTTAAACGAAAGGGCTAAAGAAGGAGTGCTTGCATGCAGATATCTTTTACAAAGCCGTTTCATATAAATTTTTGTAAGGTTATACCTATGTGGCATTTCATTCGATACACGATTACTTAGCAAAATGAATGGATTCTCCGTAGCACCAAAAAACAACATAACGTCTAGAAGGATGCAAATCACACAGACTATGGTTTTATTTTGATAGTGAGCAGCAGTGTGATGGTATTGTCGAAAACGAGTTTCATAAAAGTGACAGATGGGGTTTTATTAAATGTGAAGCAAAAAAAGCATTTAAATCCGAAAGGTCTACAATTTCTAAGCCGTTTCCCATCTAACAGGGAAATTTTTGCAGTTCTCCACCATCTACCAGGGAAACGCTTGGAATTTTCATAAATATTTGCTATCTCAGGAAGGTAAATTACTTCAAAGATAAATGCAAGAATACTTACTATTGGCAGATACATATATGCAGAGAAGGGTATTAAATTGCGGAGTTTTGCAGTGCCATAAGTGACTAGAATATGAATACCAGATACCCCTAATAATAGTAGAGGGGTTAGATAATAGAAGTTTTTATTAACTTCTCGTATTATCAAATTCAGTGATTCATACAGCAAAACTGCTTGGAAGCAATTTTTTAGCTTTGTATTATTTGGTCGCAGCAGATTGAGGAAGTGATTCATATATTTACAGAATACAGCAATAAAAAGGATTGCAGTGGCAGCAGCTGTGACCATATTCATGACCACATAGAACAAAACAAGTGCAGCGCATATTTTGACAAGCAAATTTGTGTGGAATTCTTCTTCAAAATTTTCCTGCAGAAATCGGTACAGGGGATCCAGAGTGTCGCCCAATACCAGTTGACGAGATATAGCGAAACTTAGTGCACCTCCAACCATAAACAGTAAGACAGACAGTATTTGCGGTATCCACGATTTGATATATTTGTATACCCATCCATTTTTCTGTGGTCTATTATCTATAGCTAGTTGTAAACAAAAAAGAAGTTCTTTACAGGGTTTGTCAAGAAAAATTCAACTTAGCATTTCAAAATTTTGCATATTCAAAATGTTTAATAAAAGTCCACAAAATTATACCATAATTGAAAGTTATCACCATTAGTAAAATTTTGCAATAACTAACCTGATAGGTACAGCAGAAACAGGAGGCACTTTTTGTAAAGTAAAAATAATTTCCTGCCGTTCAGGAGCACCACCAATTGATAAATAAAGAAAAGACCGATAGCAGACACATATAGGATGTAAATTATGACTTCATGTCGTCGAAAATTTGAATCGTCGTCAAATATTTCTTTCAGTAGGCGAAATACTCCATATACAGTACTTACACCCGCCAATTCAGTAACACATATCCATACAAGGAATCTTAACCTGTTCTTTGTGAAAGTCAAGTGCAACGTTTTTCTGTCAAAATGAAATACATTTGTCCAACACAAGTTGGAAAGAACGAAAAATGACTGAATTGTGTTTAAATGCACTTTGTAGTATTTCTCGACTTCTTTGGTTACAGTGCTACGTGTTGGCGTTTTCATTTTTATTTTTCTTTGAAATTTAAGTTATTAAGGTACTGCTAAAATAATACTATGTAGACAACCTTTGACGCACTGAAAACGTATTCTAAAACGGTAGGCATTTGTCTTGGATAAAATCGATGAAGAAAGAACAATGATATCTAATAATTACATCTAAGAATCTAGTACATATTGTGTTATAGAGAATAATACAATATTGGTTGTGTATGCTATTAAGGAAATTCATTTAGTTATAAGAAATAGGCAGAGGTAAAGAACATCCCTTGTCGATATTATACCGATGCGAGGAGGTTTTTTAAACAAAATAATCGGTTATGATGTTTGATTTTCTTTAGGTACTGTTTAAGAACCAGGCATTAATATTGGTAAGATAGTTTTTCTATGCTTTAATTCTAATCGATGTTATCTAGCATATTACTATTATAAACGTCTGAGTGATACATGTTCTTTTGAAGCCAAAGTTTCCAGTTATGTCAATCACATATACAAGTTTAGAACCATTGAAATTAAAAATAGTATTATAGAAATAATATTTCTAAGCTTGATGGGGTTTTATATACGATATTGCAAAACTCAATTAATTCTACATAAAGTAGGTAAGAACATTTAAATCCTGTTTTTTACTGTCAAACTGTTTTTTATGACTGTCAAACGAATATTCGGAATGCCATTACGTGCTTATTTAACTTCTCATTCTCATCACGATTACTTTATAGATTTGATTGTGCAAACATGGGTATATAGGTATTATATTTATTAAGAAGAAATGCTTTACAAAAATGTTCTTATAATACCAATCTATCTGTGCTTTCACCCAGCTGACCTTTAGTTGTATAACTTCTGAGCGGATTGAGATAATTAGATAAAACTTTTCTGTGATGCTACTGGGGTCCAGAAGGAGATCTGGCACAAATTTGGGGTCAATCCGTTGAACCCTTCTGACCTAAGTTTGTCGCAGCAACCTGCTGCACAGTTATTTCTATAGTATTGTATAAATGTAATATATACCCAACCTTACCTGTACAAAGGTATTTTAAATGCATGCTGCCTAATACCCGTTGAGCTTGACAAAGCTGACAGTATTTGAAATCAATAATACTGAAGCGGTGGTATTATGTTGGTATTGAAAACTATACGCACTGGTAATACGCCTATTGTTAACTTCAGAATTCAAACATTTTAATGGTTCTTTAAAATTAATTTTTTGCATTTTAATATGGCTGTTCAACAATTTTGCAAAAAATAAAGTTTTTCGAAAATCCTAAATTTGCGTTTTTGTAATAAGAATTTTCGCGATAAACTACCATAAATATTCTTTTGAAATGAAAAAATAGACACGCATAGAAATTTAATTTAAATTTGGTAATGGATTTTCGGGAATGAATATCTGCATAACTTTATTCATACAAACATACAAACGTGCAAACAATTCGTGCAAACATGGTTATATTAAATGTATCTAAATATATGTAGAAATATTGTTGACGGCTTATTTAGCTTGATTGAGATGACTGGCTAATTGTTAATACGAATGGTGAAGATTTGAGATAAGAAGAGTTAATGGGTGTATGACTTGTCACTACAGAGTTTCTCTTTGAAACAGAGTCTCTGTATGACAGGGATGAGTGTATGGATGATGAATCGTATGAAAGGATTATAAAAAAGTAATTTTGAAGGCAAAGTTTAAGGGAATTCATACACAAAATTCTTATATTAATTAACCGCTAAGTAATTAATTAACCTTGGTTACATAATTCATAGATAGTGCATAAATTAACAGACATTCATTAAAACGTATACATATAGACCTGCTTAATTAAAATGCATTTTAATCCAAATTAAAAGATTCATATTTACATTTCTTGATAATTGGCCCTTACCGTAAATACAATTCAATATAAGTCACATGTATAATGAATCTATATTACAATAGAAGTCAATCTATATTAGAAATTAGCCATCCTAAACAGTGATATTATATTTCAAAGAATAGCAATGACTATACCAACCGCTTTCCTATACCTTTTCAGGGTTATCCATAGCAATGCATAAAAATAAATTCCATGGAAAATGGTTTTCGGAATGGACATTTGAACTCCATTCCACTGTATTAAAAGAATTTTATACCAGAAAAGGTAGAAGTCGGAGTTTTAAACTTTGAATGTCAAAACGGAAATGAATATTAGAATTGGATACCTTAGTTCATGGCTCATGCTCATTGGCAATTGTACAATTCATCGAAATGTGATTAGTAGTGTCGTCAACCAACCAACAACTTCTCCATAAAAGGAAAATATACGATTATATTTAACTGCTTGTATAGGCCCAACTGCAATGCCATACGCTTTTGTAGCCTTTAAAATTTTTCGTTTGCATTTATTCGTTTGTAGTGAAGTACTGAACGCCAACCCACTTAATGTTCGACAGGAGAATTTCCAGCACAGTGCCAGTCCTATTAATATGGATATCACCATGCTGAAACATGCTACAGATGTGGACAAATACATTGCATACACTTCTGAGGGAACTTTACCAAAAAGTTTAATGGAACCAAAACATCCTAATATTCCAAGCCAGGTGACTTCACCAATAAAAAGTGGTAAAATATTGGCATGAAACTATCATTGAAGAGTATATTCAGTATCCTTAGTTTGTTGAACATTAGAATTTGCTTTTCAAAGTTGTTTTCATGAATTCTGCCAAATAAGAGCCAAAGATATTTCGTCCATCGTAACACAATTAATCACAATCTTAATATTTAAAATTAAGCAGTATGCAAAATAGGAAAGTTAGTTAGTTAATCAAAATGTACCTGATTATTTGAAGCTGAATATTTGTATCTCGCAAAATGTAAATTAGAATGTAAGTCATGACCACTGTAATTGAATAGCAAGATATGTAGCAGCAAACAATTTGAAATAGCCGTAAGAAATGCCTTTCAAAATAATTTTTGTTTTCATCTGAAAACAGCATATCAGCCAGGCAATGTTTTCCAGGGAAAAGGTAAGCAGTACTTGTCCAAGTGAACAAAATTACGACACTAAGACAAGGAGTAATCCACTTGGCAACTAAATATTCTAACTCGTTCAATTTTTTTAGTTGTAAATTTCTTTCCGGATTTATTCCTACAGTGAATTTAATACATTTTTTGCAGAAGTACATAACATTTGCGTTTTATTTCTCTTAAATGTGATTTAGTTTTAAAGACGAACTTACCGTTTTTTACTTTTAAACTATTCAATACCATTATTAGCTCATTTTTCTTCAGGAAAACATTCGCAAGGGTTACAACAAAAGTGGAATGAGCAAGGAAGTAACCAAGAAGGAGTAGGACACTAACCATGGTATAACTTCCGTTTAATAGTTGAGTTCTCAACTCAAGTATTTCACAGCAAGAAACTATTACGCCGAAAGACAAGTAAAATGCAATGATTTTGGATTTGGAAACATTAAATGTTTCCATCTCATTGTCCCAGTAAACAGGTACAACTCCTAAGAAGTTTGAAATATTAATGTAAAATCCAATCCACTGAACACTACTTTTCTGAAAACTTGTATCTTGAATTCTTTTAAAAATGTTTCTCAAGCAAATTACATCAGTAATTTTGCTTGCCATAATGGTTGAGAAATTACACTTACTTCGATTCATTCCTAATTTCCATTTGATCCACATACAATTAAAAGTATCCAAATACTGTATTTCAAAGACTGACATGCAGATAATACTAGTCTAAAAATTTAAAACTAAATTCTTGTTGAATTATTAAAGGTAACCAATGAAGATGGTGGAGTTTAGTAGCCCTACAAGTGGCTCACTTTCTGCTAACAAGTTATTGTGCTTTCAAGTTTGAGCAAATGCAACTTAATATTACTTTGAGCACTTTTTGTTTGAGTAATCGGGTATCATTTTAATGATAGCACATATAAAGGTAAATGAAAAATGTACTTTACAGTCACAATATCACAAATATGGAGAGTAATCCCTCTACAGAACAGAAACCTGCGTTTATGTAAAAGGAAAGCAATTCAAAGAAAGAATAGAAAGGATGTACTGGTACATAGTACAAGTGCTTACGCCTGTTTTAGTAATTTAGTATATCTGTTAGCGGCAATAAGGAAAATTAGGCATTTTGGAAAATGCCTAGGCATTTTCGGAAATGCCTGAAGAAAGCCCGGCTATTTCTTCTTAGCCGAGGCATTTAGGAAAATGCCTAGGCATTTTCAAAAATGCCTAAACTTCACTCGGCATTAAGCGAAATGTTTTTCCTTATTGCCGAGTAATCATATTTACTTTGCTTAACGACTGAATTTTACCAGGCAGAAAGGAAAATGTCTCACATTTGTGCTATAAAAGTGTGTTAAACAAGTCAGAATGGAAAATGTGAATCTACTGTGGTATCGGTATCCAACTTTTTATGCTAATGTACAGATATGCAGAAGTATGGTTGTCCATAAGGTGCTTGTACTTTTAGCATTTTATTAGCAAACAGGGCAAACACTAAGTAAAGACATCAATGGTTCAAAAGCCACGCTTGATGAATTAATGTCTGATAAAATTAAGGTTCCTGGCTATACGATTATACGAGCGGATATACATGGTGTGACCTTTACTGTCATAATTAAATCTAAAATCACTATGTAAGTATGAAATGTAAATATAAGTTCATGACTTTTGTCCTATGTCGAAAAATAAAATGTTGCTTCGCAATTATCACTTTATGCCATTTTTCCAAACTTTTTTTTAACTGAGCCTAAAAGTATGAATTTGCTCTATTCTGAAAGCCTGAAAGCTCTATCCTGAAAAGGGATTTTTTTGTGATTTTCCACCTCGATTTAGAGATAATTGTACTTAGGCGGAAAGCTATTTGTATCTGTATGGCACGACTTTAAAAACCTATTATCATTTTAAAAATACAGAGATAAGGTAGTGAAATTAAAATAGTGACTTCATTTAAATCGTATAATCAGGAACCTTAAACGGAAATCCATAAGCACAAGTAAAATTAACGACGCAATTGCTACGCTTAGGGAAAAAATCATTCATTCATTTTAAATATATTTTTTGTTAACATTATATCTTGCTGACAATAAATTACTTTTTTAGCAAATATTGATGTATTCAACTTGGCTACTTATTTAGCACACTGTTATAGCACAAATGTGAGACATTTTCCTTTCTGCCTGGTAAAATTCAGTCATTAAGCAAAGTAAATATGATTACTCGGCAATAAGGAAAAACATTTCGCTTAATGCTGAGTGAAGTTTAGGCATTTTTGAAAATGCCTAGGCATTTTCCTAAATGCCTCGGCTAAGAAGAAATAGCCGGGCTTTCTTCAGGCATTTCCGAAAATGCCTAGGCATTTTCCAAAATGCCTAATTTTCCTTATTGCCGCTAACATATCTATATCTGGGTGCCTGACTCATAGCGCTTGTCTTAATGTGGCACCTTTTGAAGGAATACATTGAGCAACTATTCAAGTTTTCAATTTAACTGTCAAATAAGCTTTTAATAGTACTATTTCAATGATAATCGATAACTGTCAACTGTTTATAGTCAATTACCACTAATTGAAGCTGTTTTTGCGTTTAATTGCTAATTGACTATGATTACGGTTTAGATTGGTTATTTACAGACCATATTTAGAGTTCTGAACTGCTGGCTTCATTTATTAGGGGATCACTTTCCATCAGTAGAATTATATCGGGCCCAATTTATAAAGTGCTAAATTATTAGTTTGCAGTTCTGAAATGGTCAAAATACAAAATAATAACTTTTAATGGAAAGGCAAAATAGAAATATAACGACAGTATGACAGCCTAATTCATTTGATGAGACTTTAAATGTCAATCGTCATTGGTTATTTCCTTAGCGTTAAATAATGTAATGTAACCCGTGGTACTAACTCACAACTGTTAACAGATAACTTCATATACTATGTCGCATTTAATTCAAAACAATTATTAGTCTTTTAGTATGCATCATTTGCTATTGCTAATCCTCGGAAGGCACACACCTATATAATCGCTTTTTCCTGTCGTCGTCAGTCTTCTGACATATATAGACGTTATTTGCTACTTAAAGTGAAAGTTCTACTCCTTTACTTATACCTTACATATATACGACTGTATTTTTGCAAGAGATAATCCCGATATTTTTCTCAGTAAACAAAGTTCTCAAAGTTTCGTAATAACCTTAAAATACCCTTACAAAGGAATATAATCTCAATCTCGGATAAAAAAGTGTAGCCTGACTGGACATTTATTTACTTTTGGCGCATTATTGCAAAGCGACATTATACTCAGCATATGTAATTATATATTTATATAGCCAACGAACGTGATATAGGTAAAAAATAGTGTTTAGTAAATATATGTATGACATAGGTAACTATATGATATAGGTAAATTTATATATCATAATCTATATAAATATGATTGTCTGTTCATTAGTGCTTAAAGGACCAAAATGGCAATGCACAACTTTGACATGCGACATCTCATTCAAGGGTAAAATAATGTTCGGTTCATTTTATGATTAATGATTTGTCGTATTTGTGTAATACAAATGTTAAGTAGAATTACAACTAGTGATACTTGAGACTGGATAGATATTTATTAGCTCAATGTATTTATATAAGATAAAGTTCTTATTTTTTTGAGGTACACCGATTTCCTTTGAGGAGAACTTAAATGCAGGACATTTGAAGTCACATTTCCTAGACATATTAGGATGTTACCAAAACCATTGAAGCTGTATTAACAGGGCGCTCTCTTTTGCTAATGGTGTGATGCTACAATACAAATATCTTATTGAAATGGAAACTTTTCTCTCCCACTATTCTACAGGGTACACGGTTTACTTGTATCGCATATTTTCGGGATGAATACCACAAATCTTTCACTAATTACAGCATTAATAATTTTTACCAAAGATTCCCAATGCGTATTTACAAATGTAACCATGCTTTACTTATCTGAGCGTATTACAACTGTAAACATTGTTTTGAAAAACAAAATAACTGATAAAAGTCAGTACATGAAAAAACTTAAACAATAATAGCTAAAGTACCAAGGGAAGACACCTACTGTTGACAAATAATGACAATTTGGGTTTCCTTCATTATGTACATAGCTCTAAAAAGTGTATTACAATGATTTTCTTGTGTCATGAATTCTCTGGTTCACATATCCTATCAATTCCTGCAAAACACTGCATTGAAACCTGCGTGTGTACTCAGATTTACTGCCACTCGTGTTAATTAAGCTTGAAATCTGACTTTCCCCCAATCTTCTATTGAGGTAAGGTGTAGAATAAGCTATCGTAGGAAACGCTTTTCTTGATGATTAGAAATTTCACGCTCCTTACAATACAGTTCAATTTGATTTAATAAATATCGTGAAAGAGTTCTAGTTATCTGGCTATTTAACAATTAACAAGCATTACAATAACAACTCAATTATTATGACAATATAAGCTATATATAGCTTATGCTTGGTGCCGTTGGTGCGAGGCATATAGCCAATTGTAATAACTATCAATGTTTTGCAATACAAACAGATAACTGGAAGCTAATAATATTTGGTTAAGATACATATATAATTATCTAGTCTTCATTCTACGGCAGAAAATTACTCGGAATTGTTTTTAAATGTTATAATGCGTATCAAGTCCCAGTTGTTTTCGTATCGTATAAATGCAAAGTCGCTTGGTATCTATATCCAATTATACAGTTTACGTAAAATTGGTGAAAATATTTTCCCATTCAGCAATAAATGAGTGGTGCCGGGAATATTGCTAATATTGCCTTTTGTAATACAACATTAATATAAATGTGTACTCCGCAGAAGCCAATAGAGAGGATCTTTGTCTTCCAAGAATCGCAAAAAAAGATTCATAAACCTGAAAAACAATATACTGTATTGCAGCGATTTGTATGGGTATCAACTAATGATGCTTAACTTAAACTATAGCACGGAGAAATATTAAATCAAAAACTCATTCATTTCATTAATTAAATCTTCAAGGAATCTACATGCAACACTCCCAATTCTCTTGTCAACCAGAAGTTACAACGTAATTCCTTCTCAAATAAATATTGCTGTCTAATCCTTTTTTGAACCAGAAGCTGTTTAATCCATTGAAACAATGCATATGTTCACGTCGAAATAATCCTATCTCTTAGAAGTTTAGTACTCCTTTTGCATGGCCAAAAATAATGCTTGAAATAGGAATCTACCGTGAAATATTTTGAAAAATACGGTAAATGCTTTAACTAATAGGGGTACGAGCTTGACCTACCTCGGAAACCTTGAACACCAATAATAGTTGATCATAATAAACACTACTATTTCTTGTTTATATGACGTCAGAACTATAGCCAGAAATGTTTTGGAAGGTTATCTTACGTGGCAAAACGCCATTGCACAGTTCTGGAGTAATTTGGAGCTCTGAAACCCTTTCGTATGTAGTATTTTCTATATTCTTAAATCCATGTTCATTTAAGTTTTATTCCAGTATAATAGAGCAGAATAGAAATTGTTCTATTCATTCTAAAGTTGGATCACCAAGATATAATACAACACGAATTCACGAATTTTCAGTGCAACTAATCAATAACGAAAATATATTATTTCATATTTTGTAAACCAATAAGGCAAACAAATAAATGTTCCACAGAAACGAAAAAAACTTTCTTTACCTATATAAACCTTAGATATATATGTATATGTTTACAATATATACTGATGTTTACCCAGGCAAAAATGGTCCTGAAGGATTACGCAAAACCAAACCGCTTAAATTGTGCGTAAAATTGGCCTTTTTACCTGCACGAAAAACGCTATTGATATCAAATGGCAGAAGCTTTTCTGCAGAACGGACTACGCATACTTAGGAAAACCCATATTGTGCGTAAAATTGGCCTTTTTCCCTGCAGAATGAATTTTGCAGAATGGATTCGCTTCAAAACAAAATATGTCAAAAATATATATTTGCTTTCTTGACGTATTTACTCTGCGTATTGGAACCGTTCACTTTTTGGTAGTCAACTGGAGGTAGGCGATATCGAACCGGCTGCATATGTACAACAAGGCCTGAAATCGCTTACAAATGTCACACTCTTTATCCACTGCGCTATTCTGCCTTTATTGAGCCAGGGGGTGAAATCAGGATGCCTTATCCTTTAAGGCTGAATCTTGTATGCAATACTGTATTAGCCGACGAAAATTGTTAAGATTTCGGTAGAGAACTACTGAAAGCTTAACAATTTTCTTCGTTATAAATAAATATTTATTACCATTCACATACTTTTACTTTAATTAATTAAAACCTGCAATAGTGTCAATACACATGAAAATGTATAAACGACTGTAATCATTGACGCCCCTAAAATACTCATTTCAAAAATAGCACTTTTTAAAATTAGTACTTTTCAAAAATAGTACTTTTCTCCCAATTTCTTCATCAGTACCCCAATTATCATGTATTTTACCCTTTACTATAAAAAAGCTTTCAGGAACGAAAATTCTGTTGAAGTAATATTAATAAATCAAAAAAACCAAAAAGTGAAAATATCTCAACTTTTATGAACACTTAAGGTCACAAATCACCAATTTACATTGAAAAAGATCTTGATTTATATATTAAATAACAAAATAACTTCCAAATAAGATAAATAAATGCAAATGTAATTATGTAGGCAGAATCTCCATTTCATTGGCTAGAGATTTTAATGCTGAATTTGCCAATGAAAAGGAGATTCTGCCTACATTATTACATTTGCATTTAATTATCTAATTATTTTGAAGTTATTTAAGATATCAGTAGGGGACTTTTTCAATGTAAAATGTTGGATTTCTTGTGACTCAAATCAGTTTTTTAAAGCACGTTTTGTTGGTCTAAAGGGGCCACATGTATTATATTTATCTAAATCTTATATATGCAAACATAATGTCACCACATATTTGAAATTTTGTGGCTTTTCGATTTATTTATATTACTTCAATTGCATTTTCGTCCCTCAATGTTTATTTACAATAAATTGTAAAAATACTTACTTGTTTACTAAAGTAGTTTTTTGGTAAATTACTTTTTGGGGTAAAATTGTGTATTTTAGGGGTAAATAATATATCATGTATAAAATATCTTAGTGTAGTCATCTACGCTGGATGGCAGTTAATTTTTTGTTTAATCCAAAAACCCCAAAAAGCTCAAAAAGTCCACAATACTGGCTTTTTGGACTTTCGCCGCAAAAAGCAGAGCTTTTTCCTTCCTTGCCCGTGAGTGATATTTGTATTTCTAATGTACTGTCCTAAACCCGAAATTGGAAAAATTACGAATGTAATTTAATTGCCAATTTAAAAAAGGGATTAAAATTTCATCTTTGCATATCCCTATATGCATCTACCTTATTTCAAAGTCTGGTTTTACTTGAAATTCGCATCTAATAATGAATAATGCAGATTTTAAGTAGCGAATAGAAGTTTTATTACAGGTTCAGTCTGCAGGTTAGACTACGCATAGATGTTTTGCGTATTTTTCTTAAATTCGGCAGTATATGTTAGACAGAAATGATCCACACAGAAAAGTGTGACGGTTTCAATACGCAGACCTTAGTCTGCAAATATCGCTTGCTTTGTACACGATTCATCCCACAGGAAATAAACATGTCACTTTTCCTGCGTATTTCGGCAGGAATTTTTTGCTGGGGTAAGCATAGATACGAAATCTGTAATTCCTAATTACTTCAGAACGTAGTTAATTATCATTGTCAGATTTATCTAAAATAATACTCTAATAACAATAAGACATTTCAAGTGTAAATACAGATTTTACAGTTTTATTATCCTTAATAATTAATAAGCTAATCTGCTCAACGAAGATTCAAATTGATAAGACTATGTTTACTGGAACATTCAATTAGTTGTTGTCCCGATCAGTTTCTTGAGTTGAAATATACTTACCGAGCATTTCTTATGCCTTGCTGCAATTAATAATTAAAATCAGTTGTCACGAAGGCACAAATAAATGCCTGACGCTCTCATCTCATTTAGTGTTTAGAAACCTGCCGTTCTTAAGTATTTAACACCTCTAAACGTGCAAAACAGACAAAAATGGCTAGCCTATTTGTTAATTGGGTGTTTTACGTTTTAGTCATTAGCAATCCATATTTCACAAAAAGTGAAGACACGAGAGAAGGATTGCTTTCGCAAATAGTAAAAGTGGAAAAAGGCTGTCATGTGAATTTCATTTTCTATGGAAATGAAATTCGTGGAAGCTCGAAATCAACTTCCTACGATAGATTAAGAGATGAGCTTTCGTCTATTGATACACCATATACTTTTACTCGGTTCGATATTTTGAAATCGCATTTCGTTGACACATTAGGCTGTACCAAAAGAGTATTGGATCTGCATCAGATCGTAAAATTCCTTCCTCAAAGTTGGCAGAGATGCTTCAACCGAGAAAAAATATTAAAAGGGAAACTTTCTTCTCCGAATATTCTATCCCGGTTTAACTGTGTGTCGCATGTTTTGATTGGTTTGAATACTACAGATTTTAGGGAACTCTATTTCACTAATTACATCATTAATACCTTTGTCATAAGCAATCAAGATTCCCATGGTGTACTTTCAAATGCAACTAAACATTACTCATCCAACCCCTTTACAACTCTGCACGTGATTTTGAATAACGCATCGAATAAGTCAGATTATGGAAAAAGTTTAAAAATTAATAGAATCTCTGGCAATACAAAGTCCGTAATGCTGACGAATGGCGATAAATTGATTTTCATTCATGATGTCGATGATACTAAAAATCAACTTACAATAATGTTTTCCTGTCATAAAAGTGAAATTTTCACTCCACCAAAAATTAAGTACAACTTTTTCAATGTGGAGTCCCAAAGGTTAAATATAAGATCAACACCAGAAGTTGATTTACAACTATTCAAAAGTAAGGCCTATCAAATTTTTTTAAATTTACCTAAATCCCAATGTGACTTTAATAGGTTTTTAACTGTTGATGTTGATACTAAAGAAAAACATATCGAAAATTGTATAGAAGTACGCTTAAAAAAAGTAAACAACATATATTTCACAAATAGACAAGAAGGCAAAGTACATTACACAACATATTTGTCTATATTATTGTTGCAATCCATTCCGAATGCTACAATTAAAACTCCTAGTTGTGCGTCGAATTCGGAAAAATTTATTCAAATATTTTACAGCGAAGATATGCCCACTGACAATGATAATAACCCTCCAGGGTCTTTATTTCTCTCAACACATTCAGATGCTTTCAACTTTCTCTCCTGTTACGCATTGGAGGACGAAAATTTATCTTTTGCTGGATATTTCAAGCCTTACGATTTAGCATCTTGGATATTAATATCTCTATCTCTCTTTACTTTGATTGGATTTTCGTCTTCAGTCATGTACTTCAAAAGAATAAAAACTGCCCATTTTTCTCTGCTTTTCTGGGCATATATATTGGAAATAAGTTATTCTCTTCCAAACGGCTTACAAAAACTTCATTGGTTAAGGATTGTTATTGGACCCTTTTTGCTCATGTTTGTTGTTCTAACAAATGCTTACAAAGGAATTGTCACTGTCGACTTAACAGGAATAAAAGCAACAACAAAACTGGATTCAATTGCCGAATTTGGGGAGCTGAACATCTCTTCTTACAGTCACCATGACTTCGGCGGAATAGATATGATCCGTGAAAAATCTAAATTCAAGAAGGGAAATCGTTTTACCTTGCATGATCGTGATTTAGAAGAGTTGGCAACGATTAAGAGAAAGATATCTCGAAAATGGCAGGATTTTAAAAAAAATCGCAATTATTATATAACACAAATGGAAGAATGTTTTGCAAATGAGGATTGCAAACGAAAGGAACATCCTATTTATAATGAGTTGTCACATGAAATCAGTAAAAAGATGACTATTCTCGATTCAAAAACATTTGCAAATTACCAGACTATGTTAAAGAATCACTACTTCGATTTTCGCCAATTTTCTGACTGGAGAGTATGGCTTGCACAATGTAAAAAGTCAGCTTACATTGTCAAACAAGACGAAATTTACAGCTACCTTCGTCAAAAACTTTGGATGGACATAAATCCTGTGAAGAGATTGTACATTGGAAAACCAGAAAATTCATTTATGCCCACAACTCAAGGAATCTATGTTTTTGCGAAAGGTTACCCACTGTATTTACCGTATTTGAAGTCCAGAATTCAATTTCTCGATCAGTCTGGAATTTATCACCAATGGCGGCACTTCAATGCTAGAAGTAATTATATTATTTGCAAGCATTGCTTGGATGATCCGAAGCCACGTCCATTAGGATTACATAATTCTAATACATCCACAATTTTTCTTATTTTATTAGTTTGCATTTGTATTCATTTCTGTGTTTTTACTGTAGAAAAACTATTTACAATGCGAATGTACTTACATTACAAACTTTCATATAGTAATTTTTTCTCAATGCTTACATGGATAAACTCAAAGTTCATATGCAAATATTTTAATAGATCAAGCAATGAGCATAACGTGAAAGTTATAAATGTGCACTCTCGTTGCGTTCAGCCAAATGTAATCATAAATTAGAAGTTTGGTGGGGAACAAAAGTAACATTTGACTTTTTTCCCTACATCCATTGTACATAACATTAACTAATAAAATACAAAGTATTATATTATTATAATAGTGTATGTAGTCCTAGGCCAGTAATGTAAACTTGTAGTTGTATTATAACCAATAGGCGATAATTTTAGCTTGGGATTATTTTTAATACCTATATTGAACATTTAGTGATCCCTAGAGAATAAACTCAAGATTACAAAACAGTGAAATGATCCCATTATGGACTAATCGGGAAATAAACAGAAAACAACTTTATGAAAAACAAATATCAAAGTTCTAATACAGTAAAAAATTCTTTAGTCATGCAAGAATAAAAGGGATTTTGCATTGACAAGACCAAAAAAACCCTTGACGCTCCTACAATTTAGGAAAAACTTATTTGCAAATCAAAATAAACCCGTTAACACAGATGTAGCAAAGAGTCGCGTGGTGAGCGGTGAGTGTTTCATTGCGGGTCACTGTGCCCACCTCTAACTCTGTGGGTTGCTGTGCCCAGCTTTAAAGCGAACACACAATCGCGAACATACAGACGGACAGACAGACAGACAGACAGATCGTTCATTGTTATAAAGAGCTCGCTGCGCTCCTCTTAATAAACATCAGCAATCTTTAAAACTTGAGCTCTTCTTTTTCAAATTATACGAAGTGACGTAGTGATTATTAAAGAAAGAATCTCATATGGATATCTCTACTGTTAATTAGTTAGCATATATAAGAGTTATGATCTGGTTCAATTAAAACTGCTAATAATTATGTCGAAATTCTAATTAGGATATTAAATACATATCGCAATTTCTATAGCATAAAATATTAAATTTGCGCTGTAAAAATATCTGAAACTAGAATTTCAAAGTAATTTTCATAACTACTTGTAATACTATGATTATAAGTTTATGATTTTACTCATCCCTTGATGAGCTAGGGCCGACCTTTTCCAGTAAAGGTCTTTCCTTCCTCTCAGTCATAAGTCATAGCTAAGCAGAAAGTATTAATAAAATGCACACTTCGAATTGAGAGCTGGACATTGACAATACACATGGGACTGGAGACTCATTACTGTCCCTATGTTTTCTAAACTTGTCAAAAAGGTAGAATAAGTGGAAATACATATCTCTTTTACATAATATGGTATACAATGTAAAATATAACAAATGCCACAATGAACTATGAAAGCCTGTCTATGAGACACACACAATCCCTTCCCTTTTTCAGTCCCCGTGCACTTTAAATGGTAAGAGCTTGGGTGATTAGGGTATGAGTGTTGGTAAACGGTTCAAAAATAGCAATACCAATGCTAGGTAGTTCATTTCTTATAAGAGACTTGTTAAGTATTCCTTATTTTATGCTATACATTAATGTGCGTTATTTCATGTACATATAAGTGCAAGAGGGGAGATAAGAAATATAAACTACTCCGTGGTGGGTGTTGTGTGTGTGCTGTTATATGAATATATAACTCAGCATAAGATATAAATATCTCTGTGTAACCACTTGTTTGTGCATTTCATTCTAAGTTTTGTTCACAGCTTCAACTTCATAACTGCATGTCTTATTTATTCTCTCCCACTTCGTTTTCGACAAGCTAACATATAAGATCAATTATTATTCTTCAATGTTCACACGAAAAAACTTTAAAGAAAATACGTAATCTTTACTAAAAAAGTATATAATTCGAGAATTTGGTTTATGTTAAACATTGATAAAATTTAAAAAGTGCACATCTCGTATTTGTTTGCTGAAGAGTGGAAGAAGGAAGATATAGTGATTATCAAACCAACAATTATTTTGAGGTAACATTTCTAGTGTATTTGCTTTCAAATAACTCTTTGAAAACTCATTTTTTAGAAAATACGAGCCTCATTTCATTTTCTGCTTTAAATACCATTTTCTGCTGCTTGTTCTCCGGTTTAGTATTACGTATATTGAATTGATTTCTCAACTAAAGATATTGTAACGCAAACTTGACCTTATTTTCTTATTTTATCTGCCCAGTTCAGTGCGTAGTTCATAAGTGCATCCAAATTATTTGCATAAATTTATTTTATGCAAAATGTTTATTTTAATTACTAATATTTAGAAGGAGTAAATAAGATTTTGCAGAAAAATATAGTAAACATTATAAATTTCTCCAGAAAATACAAAATGGAGCAAGGGGTTGCTTGCCGTCAAAGTAAGGATAATAAGATGTCGAAAATTCGAAACATCATGGAAAATGAAAATAATTTTGATAACAATGAGGAACCGAATAATATGCAAGCCCAGGTCGTTAATTGTCTTTCTGGAGAGTCTGCAATTGTTCTAAAGTGTGGGGAAACCCAAACTGAAGCTGAACCGGAGTTTTACCGAATATTTGTAATTGCCACAGACAAAGATCGATTGTTTCTCTTGGCGCACTTCATTCTGGCGATCGTTTTGGGACACTTGACAACTAACGACAAATATGAATATTGTTTCCTCTCTCTTGTTTCTTGTATTTTTTCTGTTGTCATTCTTCTGGAACGTGCAATTGCCCAAAGAGGACAACCTGAATTTTTGTTAGTAATTGCATATCTAACATCTCACATTATCAAATTGGTTTTCGATAAGGAAAATTCCCAAATAAGGATTAGGGGCGAATTTAATACAATTTTCTACTTTTGGGGACTGTTTATTGGGGCCGTGCCGGAGATTTCTTTGGGAATGGCACTGACATGTGTTGTAAACTTAGCATGTGTACTATTGATAGCCACCGAACGTTTGGAATGGTTGTTTCTTCCGGCTGTTGTCGCTGGGTTTGTAGTAACTCGGTCAATTACGTTATATATGCATTTGTTTATGAAAAGTAATGATCACATTCGAAGGAGTTTATCTATATTCGCAAGGTATCTATTCATTATTGTTGCAATTATTATGTATATTCCTGAATTTAATGTGTACTTCATTAAAATAAGTAATCGATTGTTGAGTCGCGTTGGAAATTCAGATATTCCCAAAGATGAGGATGCTGAATACAATTTGGATGAGTAATAGATTCTACCTAAAGTTTCCATTTTCCTTGGACCAGTGCTATCTAAAATAACACTGTTCAATATTGGACATGATTTTAAATAATTTTACTAAGAATCATAATTATAATGATACTAATAATAATAATCGACGAAGTCTCACATTATACTCAATCAATTCAATTATGTTTTATTCCGAATATATGTCGTTTTAGAAATATACAAATTATTTTAACTCTTGAATTTTTCATACAATACCTATTTGACTTAAATAAAATGACATCTTTTAAAATATAATTCACCTTTCTACAGTTTGTTTTGCATTCCGTGAACCATATGTGACTTCCATAGTTTAAAATATATGTGACATCATAGCTGTTCGCGAAACTACATTAAATTACACGAAAGCAGAAAAGAGAGAGAGTGTATAGCATTTCTTTGGTTCAGCTGTTTTGCAATAACTATGGTTTTGATTTTATTGCCACCAACTTCTGTTTGCTTTTGTTTTAGTACACAAACTGCAGAATGAAAAAACAGTCTTTCATATTCGGCTTTATTCATCCCAAATCCCAATACATAAACAAAAAACTACCGGTACTTAGTTTTCTTATATCCCCTACCATTTGTATACTCTTATTATATACAATTTCAGGCATATTGGAATACCAAGAGTGTATTTATACGCTAATCTTTTTATTACCAAATGGTAAGTCAAAGTAAAAAAGCTGACTGAGTTTGTCACTTTTATCAGTTTGTAGCTTTTTGACCACCAAGTTATATACAGTGTTCAATATGCAAACCAAACACACAGCTATGTTTAAGTTTATAAGGTGCCTATTTATATCATATCTACAGCTTTCGTCCATTCGTTATTCCAAATAGTTCATTAAGAAGGCTGTGTGTAAGGTTCTATACGCAGATATACTATATATTATAACGTAACGCACTATTGTGGTTCAGGGAGGAATGAGTTTGACTACAAACAAAAAGTGCAACTGCACTGGAAAGATATTTGTAATTTGATATTTTTAATTAAACTGTCCTTATTTCTTTGCAGGTTGCATGTGTCTGTGGTGTCAGTTTGAGAGATACTGTTTGACATGTCGAAAAATGCGTTATTTATTCTAATTCTGCAACTACAGTCATTAACCAATGGACAATTGGAAACTTGTGGGATTAATCGGATCGGATACCAAAATGACAAAGCAAGACTTGAAATAAGAATTATAAAAATTGAACCTATGAATGCCCACACTGAATCAGGTATATATGATAAGTATATAATTGTTCATCGACCTTTACCTAATTTCAAAAAATATCCCAGGTCTTTGAAATACTATTTATTAAACATAAATAGTAATATCCAATAATATTTAATTTTTTTATTTATTTCTTGTACACGAATTTTAAATTATTAATTTCTAAGTGAAACAACTGTGATCTTTTCCGAAGCTTTATTTTGAATTAACTGACTTTGTCTTTCAGCTTGGAAGAATCAAGAAATTGTGGCATTTGAAAACACGACAGCAATTTTTGATTGCATTTCAACATATCCTATCCGCTGGATCATGAAGTACAACTTTCCACACACACAGGTTAGTTTTAATTAACCAATTTCGTATTTATTGGTGACATTTATTAGTGAAAGAGATTTCCTTAGATGAATTGAATACCATTGTTTGCAAATAGTAGATCAAAAAATCGAATTTATTATTATCTTTCTGAATTATAATATAGATATAGACGACAAGTATATATGGTATAATTTTGAGTTAACCTGATCCGTCATAAAAAAATAAAAATTAATAGAACATAAGATTAAAATTGAAATCAGTATAGAAAGTCTCAGTTGCTATTGACTGGACTGGAACTGGAAAAGTCCGAGATCATTTTTTAAAGTGAAAATAATTACTTAGAATGGAATTACAGTAAATATCAAAGTAGGTTATTAAAGGTATAGTTGTAGTCATTTACTAATAATCTGGAGGAAGACTAACTTCTTAGTCCCTTTTATATATCGACGATAAATTTTACAGGATTGGATAGAAATTGAACAACGACGGTATTTTGGGAATTTCAACAATGAATCTACGTACTGTTACTCAACAAGACTTACTTTGAATTCATTTACAAAGGAGTTAATTGGTAAATACACTTGCCAATCAGAAAATAACGAAGATTTATATTCAAGCTTCCAACTGTTCATGTCAGGTTAGCATTTACATGGTTATTCCATTTATCCCTTTTCACATTTCCCATTTCATAATACATTTTCTCATTCATTTCAGTTCAGTTACCTAAATTTTTATCATATGCCGTAATGTGTAATATTTATGATAATGTAATGTAATGTTGATCATTTCCAACAGAAAAAGAAAATATTGCTGAACCGTTTTACTTACAAGAAGGCAATACTTTACAGTTGACTTCCAATAAAATGGATTACAAATTATTGATACCATGTGCCGTTAGCCATCCTTCTGAAAAATTTTACCTTCAAAAAATTAATGTATATTTCTTAGTAAAAATTGTATAGTTGTTTCTACTAACTCATATTGATCTACATATTTCATTTTTAATACGCTATTAATAATTATACCAATTTCACTGAAAATGTGTTTTCAAGCAGAATGTTGATAGCCGAACAGTTAAAGCGGATTTCATTCCATACGCTGGTTTTGAGTTGATGCAAAACGAAGGATATAGTTTTGCCGGAAATTACAGGTGTGTTAAACGAGGGCAAGAAAGAAATGAGAAGCATTCTGTGCTTGTTAAAGTGAGTCTTGTTGGTACGTATTTGTTTTGTTGTGACGTGTGATGTGAGACGAATTGTATGCAATTGAGAGTAAGAACTGATTATATGTTGACTGAATGTTATTTAGATTATTTGTATCACCCAAGTTTTGCAAGTATTTATGGCAAAGAAAAATTCACAGTAAAATGTTCCTCTTCAAGTATTACAAAATTGGAAATCAATGAATCAACCGGCTTAAAGAAGTACAATATCACTTACACGACTGACTCTTCAAATATTTTCCCTTACACATCTATTCTTGATTTTAAATTTGGCAAAAAGTCCCTCCAGGAAGGATCTGTTAGCTGCTTACAGGGAAATCGAATAATTAAACAATGGAACTTCTACCGTAAATTTTTGATTTCAATCTATACTGCTTGAACAATGGAATATTGTAGTATTTAAACTTCTTTAATTGTGGTTGTTTAATTTAATTTTGAAAGCAGAAGTAGATAAACAAAATGGAATAACGGTGGACTACGAAAATAATTTAATTATGTGCCGAGCTGTGAATCCTTACAAATTGTTGTCGCTTTCCTTTAAGTATTGCAAATCTCTTGAACTCTGCCAACTTTACAAAACGTCAATGAATAAGAAAGACTATGTAAGACAAAACATTTTGTATTAATTATGTAAGACAAAAATTTTCCTATTAATTTTTTTTTATTTTTCCATTAAATAGAAAAATGTTGACACTGTGCAGACAACAGAATGCGGAGAAAATTGCCTCCACGTCCAAGCAACTTCTTTTACGAAAGCTGGAGGATACATTGCCAGTTGCTTCTTCAATAAATTTTCATCTCTGGAAACATTCTTTATTGGACTAGATAATAATATTTGTAAGCGAGACTCTTGGAGTTGACTTCCAGATTAAACATTTTGCTTTATTAAGAAATATCTGCGATAACTACTATTTTCCCTTTTTTGATTTATAGAATATTTTGTTAAATAAATGAAAAATTTCTAATTTCAGATTCAAGCCTTCAGCAAGCTACAAATAAATCTCTTGTACATCTTCAAGCCTACGACATATCAATGTTCTGGAAGTCAGAAAGAAACCTTGTTCTTGAATGCAAATGGATTCCATGGATTTATACAGATTTTAACGTCTGGATAATAGAGAAGCGCAATGGGGACTTAGAAATCCTGTCGAATCGTAATAAGACTTATAAACTTAATACTTAAGAGTATATAAAGTATTATGCCTAGCCTCACTTAGTAAACTATTTCATTCTTAGAAATTAACAGCACTGTAGAAGAAAAGGGAATCATTATATCCAGATTGGAGTATTCATATGCAGATAATAATATAAAATCGCTTCGATGCTCCATTGGAATGCGAAACTCGAGCCAATGGGTTTATTCTTCGCATAATTTTCCTTTGAATGGAAACGGTAACTAAAATACTATTACACAATAGTCAATAATAGAAATGAGTGCACAAAACTCTGATATTGTTTACAGAAGCCGAATCGGAGATCTGCAAATCAAAAGAAAGTAAAGAAACAGGACAAAGTCTTACACCGGAATTGATGGAAAGTAACCACGTTGTCAGTTCAACAGAAGATTCCACTACCAATGAACTGATTAAAGCATTAATATTCTATGTAAATATAATGTCGGTGATTTTACTGATCGTCCTTATTGTGGTAGTAGTCAACATGTGTAATAATTATAGCTTAAGTACAAACGTAAGCAATTACTTAATTATTTCTGCATAAAATACCCTAATGATAATTTAAATGAGCAATCCTATGTAGTTCAATTAAAGAAAATGAGTCTATGATTTTTCAGATCAACAATTCTTTTCGACAACGAAATGCATCCAGCAAAGAAATTCTGTGCCCTAAATGCGATGAGATTTATAGTGCAATTCAAGAAAATGGGAATTCTTGTTTGGCGCCAAACGTTCAGCTACCATACCCTCAGATTGGACAAAATTATGACATTTCAACTGCTAGGCCAATGATTACTGATTTTAATTGGAAGAATAATCAAGAATATCTACCAGAACGAAATTCAGGAAACAAAATTGACGCATTTGCCTTACCGGAAAATGAAGAAGATTTTTCATCTGAAAATGAATCAGAGTTTGGAAATGGAGTCCAATATGTTCAAGTGAGAAGCGACAAATAATATTAAATAAGTCAATGAAGTATAAGTAGCAATTGTTGTATCACTTAGGAGCAGACCCCAAAAAGTATAATAAATGAAAAAATATTTTTCTATTATTCAGAAATTGTTTCACGAGCGTAAGAGTGAAACTCAAATACATAATCCAAAGGACTGGAGATCTACACAAAGTAATGAAATTAATCAGCAGGGTTCCTGTCCATCATTGGAAACTAAATTTAATATGAGACAAAAACGAAAACAAGAACTGAAGTCGTTGTACGCCAAAAAACGAAAAACCAATAAAAAAGACAAGTAAATCTGCAAATATTTCTTACAACGTTTTACCAGGATGATATTTTTCCTTATCTCAATCTAAAAACCCTGAAAACCTTCTTATCAGAATTTTAATTCCAGCAATGTCTTAAATTCTTATATAAAGTTTAAATTAATTTCAAAATGAGTTTCGATAAGTTAACGTGTTAAAATTCAATAAATCAGGCAATAATGATATTTTTTACTAGAAATAATACCTGCACGTTATATTAAAATAATATTTTCTCAAATATAGTAAACAGTACTTAAGAAAGTTCTTTACCAAGGAAAATCAGGCCATGTAATTGGTAAATTAATAGTGACTAATTTCTAGAAAGAATTAAAAAGACTGCAACAATTTTATTCTGTATTCTTCAAGCTTGTAACTACGCTTTTGTTTATAAAGTTCATGCAACTTTATGCAGAAATTGCGCATCGTCGGTGTTTTTCAAAAACATGGTTCTTAAGAATTTAATCTTGTGTCGAAAATCCCATAAGTCTTCTTATCATACGCCAATCAATAATGACAATGGCTTGGGACTTGAAACAGAAATCAATATATTTATTTGGATTGGAGTATTACGTTCCTCAAAAATATAAAAACAAATAATACCACTGTACGTTACACTCTAGATCGTTGCGTTGTTTACTTATATAGCACGGAGAACTAATTTTGCAATGTATAAAGCCGTTCAACCATCTGTTCTTCCAAGAAAACATAGGACGAAGAATATGTGATTGTCATCACGGTTTACTGTCAGTTTACAAAGTCAGCTTGGCAAAACACAAACAAACTTTGGCAAAAGTCAAAAAAATGTCTGCACAACAAAAGAAATGGCACACCCATTGTATTGGGAATTCAGAAACATTCACAGGAATGGGTTATTTCAGAAAATTAAGTTACAAAGACGTTACTTTTTTCCTGCTTTCATTTTCAAAAACATTAACAGCAAATTTTTGCTAAATCGTACGGCTTTTTTCTCAAGGTGTTCCTCGGAAGCTCTGTGAAGTAATAATTCCATACTGTAGTAATTAAGTCCTATTTTATCTTGATTATTTAAAAATTCTCGTTCTCAAGCTTTTTTATCTTTGATGTGCCTCCAGTAAAATACGTATCTCTATGAATGAACTGGCCAAAGTGGAGCTAGTATACAAACTACAAACTACCACAGGCATTCTACCTCTCTTAGAAAAACATAGAGTGAGCGAAAATACTATTGGCTTTGTTCCAATAAAAAATACAATATCAAAAAACTACAAAAAAATACCGGAAATGAAAGTTACATTTTTCAAAACGTAAAAGTATTGCTTGTAGAAGTGAAATATATCATTCACGTTTAATTGATTTGACAATATGAGAAAAGTTTTAACTTACTCCATACTTAAAGACATGTGCAACTCCAATCTATTTTATTGTTTTCTACAAATGATATATAGTTTTGCCAATTCGAGATTCATATTTCAGAAAACTAGCTTTTGCCAAACGAACGTTTTCATCGCATCCTATCTCAACGCAATACATTACGGATTAAATATCTATTTTGTCCAAACGTATTCTCAACGTAATAGTAATCCATTTCCATATAACTAACGCGCATATCGGTTACCTGGTGAATAAATGAATGCTAAAACAGTTTCTTAAGGTGGCGATGAGTGTAATAGATTTTGTTCCTGTGTTGTGCACAAATGCTAACTGTTTTTTCTGCATATAGATATTGCCAAATAAAATTTCCCTAGAAAAGTGTGAATAATTCTTTTGTCGATTTTGCATTTCTGAATAAATTGTTCCTCATTGTTTTGTATCTTGTTCAGTATAGACAAGTTATCCCATCTTGCAAGTAGTCAAATAAATTGTCCTGAAAGGGTAACCAAGTGATTTTTCATATAAAAACTTCAATTTCAAAGAAACTTCAAAGAAATCAGAATAATTTGAAAGCATCTAAAATGGTCAGCATTGATTTTACTCCTCTCACCGGGAGTAATAGTTTTACAGCTGGAGACAAACTATTTGGAATTTTAACAGTTAATTTTGACAATCCGATGTCAATTAAAGGTAAGATTAATTTTTCCCAAGAAACTAACAATTTCAAAGTGAAGCGAGGACAGTTAGACCATTGAAATTGAAACAACTTAATATATATTGATATTTATTGCGCTCAATGAGATCACGTAACTGTAATTGGTTACATACAATAGGTATAAAATTAAAAGTTTGATCCAGTAATTATTTGTTTAGGTGTAAAAGTAAAATTGCACGGGAAAGGAACCTACGAGTTCAAAATCTATAGAACAACTTATACCGCGAAGCAAACGTATTTCTATGCGGATCTCAATTTTCTACAAGCAGATCAAAGTAAAATAAGAATTTATAAACATGTAATTTATTGTTATGCCAAATCATTTCAAAACTTTTATTTACAGATGATCAGGACATTGTTGTTGAGCCCAAGACTTATGCATTTCCCGTATACTTTGAACTACCTGAAAACATTCCGGCGTCATTCAAAGGAAAATATGGATGGGTGGGGTACTCATTAGTAGTAACAATACAGAGGGGAGCTTTAAAACCGAATATTAGGAAAAAATTCCCAATATACATTAACGGAGTGTCGGATTTGAATCATATTGGTTCTACTGTATTAATAGAGTCTGTGAACTCCAACGACAGGTTTCCTCTTTATTATGACGTGGAAAACCAATTAGAAACTGCTAATGACATTGTTGATAATGACAATATTGTCAATTCGTTGAGTTTGGCGACAGTTGTGAAAGTGGAGAAATCGGTAGGATGTTTTTCTGGTACGAAAGTGGGAATAATATTTATGATTAATAAAACGGGGTTTGTTCCAGGGGAGAACATACAATTTGATGCAAAAATTATCAGTAGTTGCGATTCCAGAATTAGAACTTCCTTTAGAATCATAAGGGTAAGTATTCACTTCTTCATGAATAACACCTGATATAATTCTTTGGAATTATTTTTACATATTTCTGCTCATGATATTTGAAACCATAATGTTTGTGATGCTAATTGAGGACACCATTTTATACGTTATTTGATTTTGTAATAGGAAGTGAATTATATATACAAGAGAGAACCACTTAACAATGATGATGGAGTCCACAAATACGAATACGAAACCGTTTTTAAATTTATGGGTCCCACAATTGGGCCTAGAGCCTCAGAAACTTGGAGTGTAGACGATGCAAGCATTAAAATGCCAGATCTTCTGCCTTCTTTGGGAGGAGAATCAATATTTGGTATTAATTATTGCGCCCAGGTAAGAAAAATTGATTTTTAAAAATGATGACCATGTGTCGTTATTTCAAATGAAGGAAATCAAATGTCTATTTTCTGAAATGCATCTACCTGTCAGCTAACATAGAATTAAATATTGAATACAATTAAATAGTCTTTCCAAAAATAAACCGAAATATTCTAGTGGAGTTAAGTACACTAATTATCTAAAACTTTCTATAAATGGAAGTATATCTGAATTTCATATATTTTTTGTTCTCAGCTTACCATAAAATCATCGTCGTGTTGTGGACTTCGGTTGATCGCCTCAATTCCAATTACAATCGGTACGGTACCTCTTAACATTGGACCCGACAATGACAATGCACCCCATGTCCTGGAAATAGAAAGCCAGACATTTGAAAACTATCCAACTGTGTTGGACAAAATGTGTAAGATTTTTTCTATCTTTTATTCCTGGTGCATCGTGATGGGTATTATTACGGCAATTGTAAAATGTACGACATGATCACTTACTCGAAGCACTAAAGTACTATTAAATGCATAAAATTTTGAAAAATGTAATCAAACTTAATATTTGACAATGTTTTGTTACCATTAATGTGTATGCGTATTGTAATTCATCTACTTGCAATGATTTGATGACCAGCAAGCTCCTTCATGATTCTTACAATGAATGCTTCGGTCTTGATCATATCAGAGATATGCAAATCCAAATAGTAAAAAGACAATCATAAGGAAATTGTCAATCACAAACATACGTAGTTTAAAGTGTTATTAAACATTATGGAAATGTATTCCTTTACTCAACATTGAAAGGCAAATATGTATTCCTAAAAGTATATACTAGAAATATCTGGTAGTTCTTGAAATGCTGTTTTTCTTAGAGCATTCGATGTATTAACAGTGTTAAAGCCAACAGAAACTGACTTTATGAAGTAAATTTATACTTACAATTTACCTAGTTGACATGCTGACTTTTAGTTTGTATGGCTTTGTGTAATTCTGAGAACCGAAGACCATCAAAAAAAGATCGCAAGAACATCAAAGGCAAGAAACTTTTCCATCTTGCACATCCAGCTAGGTACAGAGTCTTATTGACAGGCACGTATCCAGGGGGGTGGCTTCGGGGCTGAAGCCCCACCTAAATTTTTGGACGTACACTAGATATTATCATATCTCTCACATAACGATACTCAAATAAGAAGAAAAATTTTGCGCTTCGCGCAAGTTTTATCTTTATGTACATTTATCTACCAGTTTTCTTAATTAAAACTCACGTTAATCCTTTTTTATGCATGCAAAGGAACAAATTATAATCAAAAATATCCAAAAAGAAAACACGAAAACAAAATTAGGTTTCGCATATGTGTTCACATTATCTCTTGTGCTTGTATACATCGTTTTAACATTGTTAAGATGAAATTTTTAAATAGTAATGTTAAATTTTTTGCAGCATTACTAAGTTATATTCAAATAAAGTATCAAAATAATCTTTGTTTTGTGATTCTGTATAGAATAGAATAATTTTTTAGCTTATTTTGAGAATTTGTTTTTGCGCTTCGCGCGAAGCAGTACACTATGTCTCCAAGGTCAAACCAAAATCTCAATGCATATCCATGCTTTGGCTAATCTTTATGGAAAAAAATTTTTCGCGCTCCGCGCGAATATTTGGCCAGTAAAATTGTCTACTGACTTCATCTGCTTGCATTAAGTAGCTGCATTTATGCCGATTGTACAAATCGTTTTCTGAATTGACTCCGCCCTCAATTCTTTAGTCAAATTGTCCCGTTTTTCTGACGGCGAAATATAGTCATCCGTCATCCTGTTTAGTGGTTAATTTTATGGTTATTTGATTATTTGTGCCTAATAGACACTGCCTATTGCTCAACGTTTTAAGCCCCACCTATTTCAAAATCCTGGATACGTGCCTGCTTATTGATATGAATTCATTGTCTTACATTATTACAAACAACGGTGTAAATTACCGCATTTACGTGATAAATATATTTTTAGCGTGTAATTAAGCAAAAATTGGAACCATTTTCTAATGCAAAAATATCTTTAATAGATCATTTTGTTGAGTACTAAAAATTAATAATATTACTAACATATTAATAATATTTAAATACCTATATTAAAATATATGTTAAACAATGAGAACTAAAAATAAATATTATCACTTTTTCTTTCATATAAATATTTTCTTAAATATAAATAATTACATCTTTTCAGAAATATTTTGAACCATAATACAATTACATTAATTAGTTCTTGCAATCTTAGTTCTTGGTTCTCCGTCACTTTCTGCCAAATAGTTCCAATACATTTCTCTATAGGCAGGATCGAGTTGCAAGGCATCATTGATCTGTTGTTAAATGAGTAATAATTTTAGTTTTAAAACTTAATATTGTAAATGTCTGCATGCATTCCTTTACTCTCTCCCATCAGAAGATTTTGCACTTACCTCTAAGAGGACAGATTGTTGAGCCACACTCTGGTGGTCAGTTTTAATATCATAGTCAGCAGGTGAATCATCGCTGAACGCATTTATCTGGGAAGGTTTAACAACACGAACGTCACGAATGTAAATTAGGGAACCTATTTTAACGTCCTCACGCTTTCCCCACAGTTTAAAAGAGACCTAGAAAATAAATTTAAATCGTTATTGTCATCTTTACGAATATTCATTGAAAAAATTCGTAACAGCTCGTACTACTTACAAATGTTTCCTTTGAAGAATCTCGGAGAATGATTTCTCTGTATGTATGAAACCTAGGAGTTCCAAAGACGCCAAGATTCTCATCCACCACTCCGATTACATCTAGTCACAAAGAAATCAATAAATTAATGAAATTGACCGCCAATCGAATTTAGGAAATAATTTATATACTCATATTTTAATTAGCTAATGTGCGTTTATATTTAAATAACTCTAGTACCAATAATTTCCCGGTGGCGTTTGTGCTGCACATCCTTCAAGGGTGTTATGTTCATTTTCAGATGTGTTGGCAACTCAGATATTTCTGGTACTATGTTCATTGAGTGATTAAACAGTTTTAGCTGCAAATTACTTTTTGTTAGACCAAAGAGAAACTCGTGACTTTTGTACTCCACATTAGCTTCTATTAATTCCACACAGCAGCCAACCTACAAAATTTCATTACGATTTGAGGAATTTGGATAAATGAATGTACACTATTTACTTCAATCTCAAATATTTTATTAGAAGAACATTTTTGTCAGAGTTGAGACGAAGCAGGCAAGAAATCTACATAGTATTGACTTACGTTAATTTTTTTGTGAAATATCAATCCAGTCGCATTAAAAGCCACTGCTTCGATTTCCGACAATCCGCTACCGTTGTCTGCCAAAATAAATTTGTAGCATTTGCTTTTACCCGGTGCAGTTGCCACTTCAACTTTGTAAAGCAGTCGGGCATACATTTTGTTCAGGTTAAATCTGAAAGATAAAATTGCTCAGATTAATCATAACTTATCCATGATAATAATAATTGCTACCCGTAATACTAATAAATGAATAATTAATTAATAATTGCACATTTCTTAAAAATATATATTCGAAATTCGAAAATTCAATAAAATATGTACCTAATGCGTCCTGGTTTTAAATCCGCTATCATTAACTTTTTTTCAACATCGTCTTTTACATTCTCCCGATTCTCAGACTGCTGCAGTGGTTGTCGAACTAAAGACAATGCGAACTGTTGCGATTCGTATTCAGTATCAGTAGTCAAAAGTTGCTTCCTGTTATTGTAAAATTCAAAAATATTATAGATATATCGTGATTTATGAAAAAATCAACACATTATTAGAAAGTAACAACAATAATTTAGTTTAGAAAAACTTACGCTTGTTGAGTAAAGAAGAAAAATTTTCCCCAGCCCCTTGATATGTATTCAGTGATTTGTTGGTTGTCCTTGGTTTCTTTCTTTAATGCCGAAGTAGCCTAAAATATTTATCAAAGAAATATAAATACCCCAGAAACATTCCAATAATGTCATCTGCTAAGCAATTCAATAATTTAAGTCTTCCATGCATAATACATTTTATTTTAGTTACCTTTGTAAAGATGTCCATTAAATGCATGGTGGTTGAATACTTTGAAATTAACTCGCAAAGTATTTGAACACAATAACTGCCTCGTGCTTCATGTCTTAGACTCACATACCCCTCCTGGGTACTGTACAGAATAAAAATATTATCATAGGAAAGCCTTTCAGTCCCAGGAATACTATCATGATCATATCCCCAGCTAGGGTAAAGTCTCTCCAGTCCACGACAGGCATTAATAACAAACACTTTGGGAATTTGAGATAGTTCCGGAGTAGCTTCTCTGCTGAAACGACGAAGAATATCTTTTTTGAAATTGATTGCTTCACTATGAGAAATGTGGATTGCAGAATCAGGACCACCGTGCGCCATTACGAACATGAAAAGGGCGTCAACTTCCTCTTCTACTAAAGAATTCTTAAAAGCAGCAAAATTTCCGTTTTCACTCTTGATATCCTTTAAAACCAAAAATTATTTTTTAATGATAACAATTACTGTATTACAAAACTAAGTCGCAATAAAAATGCATATTCTTTCAATTAAAATGCGTTTACCTCTGCTGTGAAGTTTTGAACGGTTTTTACTTCAAAACCTTCCAAACCACCGAAAGTTGCGTTAATTTTGGAGACGTCGTATTCACAACCCGGTCGGTATGCTGATATATTCAAAATTAAAACCCGGGCATTTGTTGGTACAGGGTAATACTCCTGTAAAAAGAAAAATATTTTTGGTTGATATTGCTATTGTTTCGTTATTTGGTTTTAAAGATATTAACGGTAAGGGAAACCGTGAAGCTTATTTTAAAATGTTTAGATAAATTTAATATAGTATTCGTAATTTACTTCATTCGTAATTGCAAATTAAAAAATATTTTCAGAGTTTACTTTTAGAGGCACTGCATTTCTATTGAAGAGTTTAAAAGAAAACTTACCGTAAAATAATCCATATTTTGAGTGCACAAACCAAGCTTGGGAAAACTATTTATTGTACAGTATTTCAGTTTTTGTACCGTTAATAATTAAGGCAGAAATGACACTTAAAAATTTATTCCTTTACTTCTGCTTTACCACCGAACCACTTTACTCAATACGCACTGGTGCAGTGAATGAAGTTATTGACTCGACGATTCCAGTTCCAATGTATTTATATTCTTGAAAGTATTAGTAGCTGGTGGTTATTTTTATATCAGTATACCTGATGTTCAAGTTATAGGTACAGGTATACAGGAAAAAAGTGATGTCAAGTTAATAAGTTAATGGAATTGTATAGTATTTGTTTTCTGGGTATAGAACAATCCTGTAGTACTGTAATCCCTGATAAATACTATTGGTTAGATACGTATACCCAAAAGTGCTATTCTGGGAAAAGAACCGTTAGTTATACTATGACACAAGTCTATTAGTTTACAATATTATCACTACATCAGATTCTATTCATAATCCCCTGGAGTAACTTATTTAAAGGGACCTTTTAACTTCTTGCTTACAAGTTTATTTACAAGCTCAGGTTTATTATTATAAGATTGCAATTTCCTAGTATAAGACGTTCGTTTGAAAGAGCTTCAATATTCCTGTTTTCTTTAATGAATAACCTAACAAGGTAGAAAGACCATAGTTTCAGACTGTCACTATTCTCACAAAGATTGCACCGACCACCCGTAAACCCCATACTCCTACTCATTTGCATATACCTCATTCTGTATAAGCTTTATTCTAAGAATAGCAATTCAATGCCGAAACTAATACGATGCTTCTTTTTGATAATTAGTCCTTTAGAATTTCCTTTAATGCTTAAAATTATACGTCACAGATAGTATTGTAGTCTGTGTATTAATATCTAAAACGTTCTCTAGCAAACAAGCTTGTAAATAATATTACGTGGTGTACCCTCTATGGCAAAATAACGGTCTAGGGGACGCTATAAGAGGTCCCCTTGAAATAAAAGGCATCCTACAAAGTTGTAAAAGTAGTAGGCGTTTGGCAGACTGTGTATATTTATTTATAAAATCGTAATAGGAATTATATTACATTTATCGGAGGAAGCATTATATTTGTAGCATTTATGTTATTATCTTATTATAATGTTCTTATCCAAATGCAAATTAAGATTTGGAACAATGAAATGAGATTTGCTTCTTCATTTATACATTCAATTATAGGAACAAAAATTGTAGAAAATATTGCGAAGGCAAAAAGAAAAGTAGAAACTATCAGACGAAAGGACGAAATTAAAATATGTACTCTCTAAAATAACACAGCTTACTTAGGCTTCATGTAAAGCATGTTCAATTCAGATTTACTTATGTATCAAGTTACCAGTAATGTAAAACTGTATTGATTGGTTTTTATCATTAACAACATTAAATATTGTTAGCAACACATTACTACTGCTAATTTCTTCATTGCATTCTACACTATGTTTTTCATTTATAGTTTCCTTCGTTGAATCATGTTCTTTTAATGTTTTTACATTGATTTTGATCCTGTGTTTTTTCTTTGACCTTGTGAGATGTTTGGATATGAACGTTGACAATGGCAAAAATTAAAATTATACCTATTACAACGTGTTTTACCATTTTAATAATTGAATGATTCAATTGTAGTGTCAATTTTTAGTTTGGCATGGTTTGGCTGTAAATCCACCTAAGAAAATTTGTCCCCTCTCCATCTAATGCTTGTAATGAATTGCTTAATGAATATAATACTCTAAAATGTTTCACGTTTACAAAAACAAAGCAGTAGTATCGTGACACGTATTGCGACAAGTACACCTTTCAAAACTTTTCAGGTACTGCTTAAAAGGTAGATAAATGTTTTGCAAATATAAGTATTTTCTAGAGGTCACTCTTGATTCTTGATATTAACATAACAAAAACACCAATGGTAATAGCACTAACAAATTCAACAGGGGAGCGGATTTCTACTTTATTATTCTGTCTGTCTGTAAAAATTATAAAGAGATTCAATAACTCCAGAACGAATGGACATAATATAATTCGTTCAATCTTTAAAATATAAATACATTAGTAATCTTCGGTTTAGCACTTTATGCCAATTTTGATTGACCTACGGCAACAATAAATTGGGAATTTAATACTTGGCACAATCTGCTGCTTTCCAAAGTGGTTTACTGTAGGCGTTGTTCCTAATTGTTTAAACAGCAAAACAAAGCTCATCCACTGTATTGTTAATTTGTTAATTACATATACATACGTGTCGTAAAACCAGTGCTCTGAATAAGACTGAATACTAACAAAGAACGTTTGTGATATATGCAATCTCCTATTCAATATCACTTGAGTTGGAAAATGAAGGAATTCCCTTTTAAAATTCACTATTTAAGGTTAAGGGATGCTATGTGCTATTATACAGTGGACATTCTGTGTTATTCGATTTAGCCAATACTAAAGAAGTTATAAAAAGATAGCTATAGGATTAAGGGAACAAACAAAGTATTAGCTTAAGTAAGACACTTAGTTTGTATTCCATGTAATAAAATCTGAAAACATTCTACGTTGTTGCCTTTTGGACATATATCTTGAATAAAGATGAGCTATATACTCATAGTATGACAAAGAAATTTTTTTATAATAATTCCCTCATTTTAAATTTTGATTCTGTAATAAAATCCATGCAGAATGGCTGAACTATACAATTATACTAATGAGTCCCAAATCAAATAGCATAACAGGCCATAGGTCAATGTTAACTCAAACCTCAATGTTAAAATTCGTCGCAAAACTCGTGGATTGCTTATTTTTGTAAATTTTACTTATAGTTATATAAATATGTCTAAAATTCCAATGCAGACCAATTCTTTTAAAGTCACTACATCATTACATTGACATATTAGGCTTAAAGGCTCACATAAAGGAACATGAAATCTAGTATAAAAATAGAGCTACTAGAATAGGCTAAAATGAACGTATTTGAATTTCTAAGAAGGTCAAAAATCATTATCATAGATTTATCACAGATTGTCAAAATCTAAGAAGCCCTGAAGTTCGTTTCCCTTCTTTATCTAGGTTGTTTCATATAGCTGGCAACTTCATATGAATAGCAGGTCAAAAGCGGGTCCCCCATTATAGGTATAAATAGCATATTATGCTTAATATAATGGTCTACGTGTAATCCATTCTCGCTTGCCCTTATAAAAGCATCGACATGGTCACAGGAAACCTCATATTAAGTTCTGTGCCCAACAGTCTCCGGTCTCTTAGTTCAATTCAAGCTTTCGTCAAAGCTTTACTACTCTCAGTAAGTCGCATTTTCCTTTTGGTTAGAGATTTTCATATTTTCACGATAACGAAATATCCACGAACCAAAGATGGGAGGCACGAAACTTGAGGTAAGTAAAATTTGTTTTTCGGTTATATTTGTTTTGCGTTCCTTAAATTTTGTGTACAGTTTCGCTGTGTAGGCATTAATTGAATTTTTTACATTTTCAAGCTAATTAAACATTTAATTTAATGTAAATTTTAGGGAACTGCTCCTGTGGATTGTGAACAAGGTAACCTTAGTTTGACATTTTCTAAATACCTTTTAAACCATAGTATAGTAATTTGAGTGAATTTCAAAATGTGTTTAGTATTGAGATTGGAAGTATAAGTACACTCGTAGTTGCTTCTAAATATCTAGAAAATTTTAATTAAGAAGCGTTTCGAATATTAATTTGATTGCCGAAATAGTAAATAAGGAATTGTTTGCTTATTAGTTTGCTTACATCTAGATAATTTATGAATATAATTAGAAAACGTTTTATTTCTTTACTAAGACGGTTTTTATTATTAGTCGCCAAATTTTACATTTTACTTATTTTGTGTTAACTTTTTTGAGATTAAAGTGACTTCATTTTATATTTCAGTTAACTTCATTTTATAACCCAAAGCAAACCGATTTTAAGAAATGGAGTACAATAATATATTATCAAATATCTGCGATAATTTGTTGTTTTCTTGGTATTCTAATACAGAAATTGTCGAATGAAAACTATTAATAAGGCATTTTATTTTATTTTTATCATTATTATTAATGCATGTAATGTATAATTAGAAATAAATGAGGAGTTGACGTTTGGAATGCTAAAATGTTATAATCCGTCAGTATACTAAAGAAATGCCTGGACATTTCAATTACTAATTTTAAATAACTTTTTAGGAGATACTGTGAAGATTGGGGAGATAATAAAATATCTGTCGGAAAGCCACGCAAGGGAAATCTCAAGTTTGAAGGAAAGTCATGAAAGGGAACTGATAACAATGAAAGAATGTCATAACAGAGAGATCTCCAGCCTGAAAGAAAGCCATGCACGAGAGGTGGACATCCACAACAAGAAAGTAGAGTTCATGATAAAAGGCCAGAAAACTGTAGTTGACCTAGTTGACGACATCAAAGAGGCTGTAAGCGCATCAATTAAACTGTAATAGAATTTACAATTTGGATACCAACGAAGATAAAAAATATCCAATGATGGCAAATACATTTACTTATAAAGTTATACTTTCCTTGTGTTCAACACGAACTTATTCATTGCTTTAAGAACATTTTGCGTAACCATTTTGGAAACTTCTAATTTTAAGTGTACTATAATTTATATAAGATTTGGTTCTGCTAATATGTCTTAAAAATCTAATTGTAAATTTATTAACACTTCTTGAAACCTTTAGTATTCCATTAAATACTGATTTCTGATATTTCCGGAATTTTTGAAAAAACAATGTATTTAATAATTGCCCATATACAATCACATACTCTTAATTAAAATCTTTCACAGAGAGTGGAAATGCAAGGTGCAAAAGAAAGAGGCCACTTTTCACTGTCAGTATTAGTCATATAAGTGTTTCGTTAAATCTCACGAGATCGCTGAATTAAGAATATCGGCCGTACAGTCCTAACTAACATGACATATTTTATCTACACCGAAATGGTCTCTAATATTAGTGTGACTACCTTTCCAAACAACTCAATTTAAAACTAGTACAGTAATGTGGCAAACATTTAAAACATCAATTTGTATTTTAAATTAAATTGTATTTACTACAAATCGTGATCTTTAACAATGCATCATTATATATTTACATCTCTTAGACTAAGGCAATAGTTTGTTTAGCTCTATCTACAAACAATGTGACAATATAAAAACAAATTTGCACCATTACTATATATAGTCACATGAAATTCATTGGGCATTAAGAAATTTTACGACTTCTAAAAATACAATTGAAAAGTATACACACATTTCTTAGTAAATCATCTTAGTAACATTCTTAGTAACAGACAAGTTTAGATTAAGGTCGGATGCCTCAAGCTCAAGACAATGCTCGCTGAATTGTTTAGCTGTTGTACATTCACACAATGCCCTGCCGACCTTTTGTAGTTTAAGGCTTAATATTATTCATATGAAAAATCTAGACAAAACATATACCTCGTAAGTAATGAAACATAGACAACAGCTCTTATAATATTAGCATAATTGAATCATTTAAAACTCATGTATTGCTTGCATTTATATAGTATACCGATAGGGTCATATACTATAATATCGTTCCTCTTCATTAGAAAGATGCTAAAGATTATCATCACATCACTAATTCAGATAGATGCTAAGCCAACTGATCATTTTCGTGAAAAGTGCTAAACTACTTTGATCATTATTTCCAAAAGGTGACAAACCACGGGCGTGAAATTTTAAAAAGCGATTTATGGATGCAGAAAATAAAATTGTATTTTTATATTATCTGTAATTGCAGGATTGGTTGCAATAATCCTAGTATCCTAGCTCCCAAAATTATTTTAGTTACGAAAAAGTTCTAATGGCATTAGTATTTCAAATTTCCCATTAGTGTACTTTATCGCGTTTAGGAAATAACGATCAAAGTGGTTTTAGCATTTTTTACAAAAATGATTATTTTGGTTTAGCACCATTTTGAATCAGTGATCAAGTGGCTTAACAGCTTTCTGATGAAGAGGCACATTAAATATATACCACTACAGGACTTTACGTTATTTTGTATTCACATGAATCACATGAAACATTAAAATGTAAGAACGGTAGGGCAGACATGGATTATAAATAACTTGAGGGTTCTATGATACTACTACTACACTCTTACGGGTGGACTTTTTTATTTCGTTCCGATGTACTCCTTATTGAAGGGGTGCAAAAAGATTAAGAGAATGCTAGACTTAATTACTGTATTATATTGCAATTACAATTAATTAACTTTTCTTAATAATTAATTCAATTAGTGTGGAAAGTTGTATAATATTTATTGTCTCATAAAATATATTGCTATGCAATACTGTTTTTAAATATTAAGGCTATCGGATAATTAAGTAAAGGCTTTTAAAGCATTTGTAACACAGTTTTGTTTTACGGAATTGTTAACTCTAATACTACGTTACGTATTTTGAATGCTAAATTAAATACACGCATATTTCAATGGAGTCTGATGATGAAGTTAATACAAAATGGCTTAGCATTCAATATCACACGTCTCACTTCAATGCTTAGACATTGGAATGGAAATGTGGAGGTGAGACAAGCCAATGTAATCAGGTCATGTTCTAGACCTTTGATTCCAGGCATTAGATACCAGTAAAAATTTAAGTACAATCATCCTTTGCAAAATATAGGTGTTGTACAATTGTGCTAATTCCTCAGTCCAAATCTCGCATCTATCTTTTAGTTATTTGAAATGATTCAAAAAAGCATAATTGCAAAGGCATTAAAAATGCTAAATATTTTAATTTTATTATTGCCATTTATTAGCACAGTGAAAAGTCTTTGTAAGGAAAAAAGTATTGGAGAAGGTAATTGTCTAAATAATTATAATATGCTTACTAAGATTTAAACAGCATTATTTTTCAGTATCTAATACACCCTTTTTGTTTATCGTCTTCAGATGCTGTAGATTTAGATGGTCCAGTAGAATATGAAGACGAATATGGGAAGTACATCATTATTGATGACATGTATATTATAAAGGACCCAACTCGTGCAGGTTTAGTAAACAATGCCTGGCCTAATGGAATTGTACCGTATAGTTTGGACGGAACACTAAGTGCGAAAACTCATATTTATTAATTTCAGATAAACTATGACTACAATGGTTTAAATAATCGAAATATTTTTATATAGCTTCTGAACAGGTTGGCATGATAAAAGAAGCCATCTCGGATATAGAAGCAAAAACTTGTATCCAATTTAAGCCAGCAAAAAAGAGTGACAAATACTCTTTGTTATACGAAAACGAAAGTGGAGACAGTGGATGTCACTCAATAATTGGATTTGCAAATCGGAAAAATCAAGTACTCGTGTTGTCTATAAACTTAAGAATAACCATTACCATTAACTATTATAGTGAAACAAATGAAGACGAATATAATAACAAAAATAAGTTTTGATTTTCCGCAGGCTATCCAATTTAGCGAAGGTTGTAGCAAAGGAAATGCAGTGCATGAAACAATTCATGCGTTGGGATTCTACCATGAACATGTCAGAGAAGACAGAGATAAATATATTAAAGTTAATTGTGATAACATAATAGCAGGTAATTAATAATAGCTTTTCTGCAGTACTAAAATATAAAGCTTCCAAGGAAATGAGTATTATCCGCATAGGAGGAGTCTTTTTATGGCATGAGTGATAGCTAATCGCAGGGGCCGAGTGATAGTAGTAGGGGGACAATATGTTGACGAATGAAAATAGCAGTAAATGTATTAAATAGAATGAAATATGGAGCGCATATTTTAATCATTAAAGTCATTGAATAATTCTCCAGGATAAGTAATTGGTTAAAATGTAGCATATAATTGCTAAATGGAACAAAAAAGCAAAATTGTATCTATGTAATGTACTCTCATGTACTCAAATTTATTCATGCTAATTTAATTCATTTACTGCTACTTTCATTGGACCACATATTGTCCCCCTTCCCTGTTCTGCCACTCGGCGCCTGCAACTATCTTTCATGCCATAAAATGGACTCCTCGTGAGGGTAATACTCATTTGCATGGGGTATTAAATCTCAGCCCATTGTTATTTAAAAAATTGAACTCGCTAAGCATCTGCAATAAATTACTGAAACCACTGATCAACAAAATTTTAATGATCGTTTGTAGGGAAGGAGCACAATTTTAATAAACTGAGTGAAACAGATCCAGGTACAAAAGTTGATTACTTTGGAGTTCGCTACAATTTCGAAAGCATCATGCACTACGGACTAGATGCGTTTTCCAATAATGACAAGAACACTATCGACGTTAAAGTAATTAATTCATTATGAAACCTGGATTATTTTAAAACTGAATTTCTAAATATTTTTAATCTCTTGCTTGAACAATTTATTTATATGTGTAATGCATGCCACTAAATTATTCAGAGTAAACATCCTCCTGCCATTGGCGATAAAAGCCAAATTGGACAAAGGAGTCACCTCTCTCAAGGAGACATCGACATGATCAATGAAAAATATGAATGTAAAATCAAACTTTTCACATTAGTATATCGAAAAGAATATAAACAAATACTGCTGATTTTGGAACATTATAGGTGAATCGGGCAATACTGGAGGGTCAGGCCCAGGGACACAAAGTCCACCTAGCAAGGCAACCACCACTACCAAAAATCCTCTTTGCCAAGTTATGCCGCAGATGCCAGCGTGTAATGCGGCGGAAACATTATAAACTATACATTAGCAAATAATCAGACATAGATTTATGGCCCCACCCGAATTAAGAAGCGTGAAAATGTGTTTCAAACTTTAAGTCCCTGTGCTGCAATAATATAATATGGCAAAAACATAACTCACAATGCTAGTAATTCGAGAAATAAAATGATTAATTTCTTAAGATTTATTCCGAGGTACTCAAATGAATTTATTAATGAATAGGAATTTGACAACCAATGGCTACATGTTAATTTTCAACTTTACTTAAGTCGTTAATAAATAAAGTCACTAAGAAATATCCTGTGTGTACATTTTATCGCACAAAAACAGGATAATTTTGCCTTTGTAGGGAAGAAATGCAATCTTAAAAAGGTAAGGTTAGATAATACTTAATACCAAACTGATTACTTAAAAAGGTTATCATAGTATTGCATTTAATCCAAAGTAGTAGAATTGTTTTATTAAACTATGTAACTTATCAGTTAGTTGTCAAAAAAATAAATTGGATATTATTTCTATTTCATATTATAAACTTAAAGTTCTCTTAAATACTAGGTCCACGATAAATATTTTATCATCTAAGTAATCGTCTGCTTAAAAATTATCCCAAAAATGATGAACAATTATAATACTAACAATTTATATGCATCGTTTACACTAAATGGATAACTAATTAATTAAATATTCTTAATATTCAAAACAATAATTTTTAGATATTAATATGTCTTAAATTACAATAATAGCGCACTGGTTACTTGTCCAATCCTATAAAGGCTACATTTAAATTAAAAAACTATATAACTGAAAAGCTATTACCATTGTAACTGAAGTAAGCATACCAAATTAGGGGTAAAGACCTATTTTAGTCTACAAATCCGTAATAAAATTATTTTGACTTTTCTATACAAAACTATAATTCTGAAATATTGGTAATGGTTTTAATCTTTGAACATCTTTTCCCAATACTCAAAAATTTCTTGAAATGTTGACTCTGAAATAGTTTTTCCAAATCCGTTGGAAAAAGTGTAAAATCTGGACAACTTATCTGTACATTGAGAAAGTGGGCTGCCTTTAAACTTCTTTTCCTGTTTCTCATCATAGTCGAATGCGACGATAATTCTCTCAAAAGGCAACTCCGAAATGTTCATTACAGTTTGAAAAGCAGAATCACCGCTCAATTGGTATCTCAAGTCTACAGCTAGTTCTTCACCTTTGAATCTCGGGAGAATTGAATTTAAAGAATAGGGTTCACTGTACAGTACATGAAGCTGTTCCAATTGAAAGGCACATTTTTTTCCGGAAAACTGCACATTCCCATTTATGTAAATGTTACGCACAGATTTCGGGAGAGTGGCAATATTAATTCTGCAAGGAAAATTAATGATCGGTCTGACAAATTCTAACATCACAGTTGTGAGGTTTATACAATTTTTGAAAAGGGAAATGCACTGGAACTCTAATCCAGGAAGACTATAAGGCTTTGCTACATGTAAATTCAAAACTTCCAATTCTGATAGGTCGATTGGACTTGAGCACACAACTTTTGTAATATCGTGATCTGAGTCTCCGTCGGATATTTTAAGTCTTTTGAGGTTTCTTGGCAAAACAGCTAAATCAAGTAAAGCACCCTTGAATTCCAAATTTAAAACCTCCATTTCATTGTGTGACGAAAACACTACCTTGCTTAGCGATAACTTTTCGGTCACTTTCCACTTTGCGTTTTTGAAATCGCAATCTAATGTTCCTCCAGTCAGTTCGACTCTTTTAGTTGTCACTGGGTCCCTGAAGTGTAACGACAAGTAGGTCGCTTCATGGTCGTCTTGATCGTCAATACGCTGCAGCGTATCAAGCGAAAGATGTTTTAGTTTATCAAAATTGACGAACTCATTTAACGATGCCTTATCATTTTCATTTAGTTGCACCCAGACGCGTTGTAATTTCAATTCTACGGGACTAATTTTGACACCATTGACAATCCTTAGGCGGCAACCAACCAAACTAAGGATTTTAGTTGATACACAGCGATCGGTAGAAATGATCATTCCAATAATATCTTTAATATACAGTTTCGTCAAACTGAGCTCAATATATGGGCTTATGTCAAATTCTTGAGGTCTAGGATAGCTGTATGAAACCTTTCCCAAGTTTAATTCGTCGATTGTCAATTCTTTCATGCCGCGCTTAAGGCTTTCCAACAACTGCGTTAATGTGCTTAATTTCCATTTCACATGATTCGATTCTCCAGGGAAGGGTCCAGCATCTTTAGTATTTGTTAATTTAACTGCGGTAAATTCAGTTCCCAGTTTTGATTTCCGAAACAGCCGGTTGAATTTATGAAGCGAATAACCCGGCAGTCTGAACGAAATTGCAGACAATTTCTTAAGGAATGGAATAGCCACTGAATTCCAGCGACGAGAAACAAGGCGGAAACGTTTGATGTCTTCAAGTTCCGAAAAATTGAAAATGCTGTCCAGTATCTGAAACAAATATGAACAAGCTTAACTCAAGAACTACCACAAAACAGACCCAAATGGAATTAATACAATAAAACTGAGCAGATAGTAGTGCTAGTGCTTAAATGAATGCATGCTCTAAATCCAATTTGGAAACGAATTCTAAACGAAATCTAAAAAGAAACATTTGGAAAGTATATTTAGTTACCACAACATTATTGAAAACTTTTTCCTTTAATATTTCTTCCTCTCGTTCTGCGTTTGAAATTTTTTCTAAATCCGGATTTACAAAAATTGTAATACTTCGACTTCGTAAGCGTTTGGTGAACATTCCAATGTCTGTATCCTGAATATAAACAAATCGGAGTGTTATACTAGTTAAAATACTGAATATGAAATTGTAAATTCGTAAATCATTCAAATTAATTTGCTAATTTGTTTGTACCTTTTCAGTAGACATCTTAAGCTAGCTTTTCGTATCTTATCTTAAGAGTCAAGAGGGCCAGTTAATTTTTGTTCATTATTTCTAACCAAAAATCAAAGGACTCATCGAACAGGCGGTGAATATCGGTGAATTTAAGTTTCTTAGTTGGCGCGAGTATGACTCATACTGTATGAGGTAAAGAAATACTAGCATACTCTCAATATACCCCACTCATTTATTCTTAGTGTGAGCCATATGTAGTTAAACAAATTAATAGTTATTTTAATGTACAACGAAACTGTATTAGAGTTTTCAAATCTCAGAGTGGACTCCTATCACAAGAATGTTTCCAGGGGATGACTTGGGGGCTGCAGACAGAAATTCTTGGAAAGATAGTTTTCATTAATATAGAAAAATGTTTTCGCGTGCGATACATTTTAAGTTAAGCCCCCCAAAACTATTTTTTAGCTACGTCCTTCTTATTACCGATTTTACCTTTGTACCAAAACCCCACCCTTTTTTTGGTTTTGCAAGAAATTGCGTCATGTTTCAATATTTTTGATAATTCCTTTTCACAGTACGGAAAATATATTAGGAATTCATTTTAAGGACAATCCCTTTAATTGTTAATACAATATAAATAGATAGAACACATTGCAATTTGCAATCCAATGGTGTCCCTACATTTAAATTTAACTGAACTATTTAAAACCTTTTATTTCGTACTCTAGAAAATGTAAATTATATTACACTTATTTGAAAGTAAAATTAAATCATCAATTAAGTCATCAAGGCGTTGTCTTCTGTAGGCAACTACGAAATATAGTTAACATCCAAACATCCGTTAATAGTAAGCCAAAGCATCTTACTATTAACGGTTTTCTCATAATCATGAAAAATAGCAAATAGGATTGAGACAAAATGGTAAAAGAGTAATCCACTTAAAAAGTAAATACATTGCATATTTTTGAGCATATTGCTTGCTTTTTGAGCACCCGCCACCTGCTAGGCGAAGGGAACAGTGCTCCCAGACAGACGGGATAACACAGCACTCCGACGCTAGTAGGAACAACCACGACGGTTCGGCGGTTCCTCCTCCTAAATAGACTTAGGAGGGAGATGTGTAGATAGGTCTCTCCAGGAGAGTCTACTACAGACGTTGGCTCTGTAGTGTAGAGGTACAGACCACGGCTAGCCGGTGAGAGGTTCTGGGATCGAGTCCCAAACCTGCCAACCAAGTTTTACATGTATGTCAACCCTGGGTACTGACATCACAAGTTGGTCCTGTAATCTAACTAAATTACTGTACCACCTAAAATGAACTCCCTATTGTAGGCCTATGAAAAGTGTTTCGCCAATGAATTGATTAATTAGAATGATAGGATGGTTTACCATAAAAGTTTTAATCCAAGTAGGTTACAACAGCCGTGTAGATTAGATTTCTTTGTAGCAACTCTCCCAAAGACTGCTATTACTTCGCAAATAATGAATGCAAAAAAGGTAATGCTATTTTGGTATTTTTGAGGCACTAAAGACTATAAATACTGCCTCTGGGTGCTAAAATATGCAAATTACTCTGCAATGGGTGAAATCGCAATGTAAAATGCAATGCAAAAATTTCAGAAATTGTGTTAAGTTTGGCTTTTGTGGGACGCTTTAGATTTTCACGTGAAGTATCAGCAAATGCTAAAGTAGTGATTACGGAAAGAAATTAAATTATAGATAATTTTCAAATAAACTGAATTGCTTCAGCCTATTGGAGCCACAAAGCAGAATTTTCTTCCATTCCACTGAAATTACAAAATGTACACTCTAGCGCTTTAAGGATTGATGCTCCTCCGAATTTTACCGAGCTCTTTAACAATACTTGTAAAATCTGTAAGAAATATCCCATCTAAATTTAGCGGAAAAGTAATAAATACTAGTTGCTACTTTAAAACATTAGCACAGGCCACCCATTACTCTAACTAGCATAGTGCCGTATTCAGAGCCTATTCTCATTTTGTTCTAGTAGGAACCAATTTACCTAAATTATATACACCTGTGACGCGTTGTAATTCGTTCAAATTAAGACTACCCAATGTAGCGAGTGTGGAAATGTCTCTGTCCTATGTGTGTTAAAATTGATGAAAGTGTGCTGAAGTTGGGTTATTAAGACCTAAGTAAAATGCTGTACGTCAACTTAGTATACATAAAAAATGCTTTTTTAAATGCTCGTATGATTAATATTTGGAGCAAAATAATAGTTCATCTGCTAAAATGTGGTAATATTGTCGAAATAATTCCCAAGTTCTCTTATAATCACAAAAATCAATCTCAGCGTTTGAAACTAAGATCTGAATCGTAGCATATTGGAGACAGTCTGAAATACTTCAAATAGGGAGCGTCCACAAATTACGTGGTCACCCATAGGGGGGGTGGGGGTCAGCCAAATGGCCTCATCTAATTCTTCAAAAATAAGGGGGGGTGTCAGAGGTCTGACTTCTGAGGTCGTCAAACTATTTTTGTAAAACTAGAAAATACTAGTCCACGCAATTCAAATGAAAAGCTTAAAAAATGCGTATCGTTTCCATTTGCGTTATTTTGAGCGCTCTTATTGTCATGTTTGCATCTCAAAATGGTGTCCTCTTAAAAGAGATTAGCATAATGTGCACTCCATGATAAGAACACTAAATAAATAATGTAAAAGACAATCTGCAGGACTAGAGTTGCATGTTTCAAGCTTACGTTTAGTATGCAAAGTAAAAAAGTGCTCACCAGCGCAAATCGAAATTGGCGAAAGGATTTCCTGACCACTGGATTTATTATTATTATTACACAAAATTATCAAACGTATCATTAGTCCTGCTCTAAAACGCGGAATTGAAACTCTACGCTCAAATTGAATTTGCTTTCCTTCCTGATATAATAAATTCCATAACGTTAATAGATGATTCTAATGCAAAATTTTATTGCTGGGCAAAAAAGGCTACAGGTCTTCGAAGATAGGGTAGGGGGGTGTACCTCAATTGTCTTTAATGTGCTCAAAGGGGAGGGTGGGGGTCAAAAATCGGTAAAAAAGTGACTTCGTAATTTATGGACGCTCCCATACGTGCTCTGTGCTCTACGAAAAATCTAATAAATGCAAAGCAACCTGAAAAGTGCACAATACCTACTATATTCAGTGGCATCACTTAAAATTGATGGCGAATTCGTGCAAGAATAGTACATACTACATACACGACCTGGATTTTTGACCCGACTGCTTTCTTTACTGACCCACATCTTTCAATCTCAATGCTCAAAACTGAAATTCAACACAATGCTACTCCTGTTGTGTCTATCAGCACAATAGAAAATTGATCTATCAGAATCTAAAGCAGGTTAACGACTTTCAGGATTATTCTTAAAATGAAAATACGGGATATAAATTATATTAGACTTAATATTAATATGGCCTACAATTAAAAGAAAAGTATCTTCTCTTAAATTAACGTTCGTGCTCGGAAACTGGATCTTCGGTTTGAAAAATGTATCTTCTAGCTACAATTTCGGTGATCTTCAATTCTTTCCGAATAACATAGGAATTTTTAATGTTCTGTAAGTTGAAAAGTCATCAGGGCATCAATGTAGAATTACTTAGTCATAATAGTTACAATATAAACACTATAAGATTAGTTTAGTTTCTTGAATCAATCCAGCATTGTTTTCATGAATATAATGAGAGCTTACGAAATGTAACTTAGCAATTTTTGGGCAGTTTTCGCGATAATAATAGACAACTTTGCCTGAATATTTATTGAGCTTAGTGTAGTTTTTAGTCCAAACGCTTGCAATTTATAGGTAGTCGGCAGCTTCTTCGAGTTCACTAAAGTTCTAAAGTTCACTGGTATTAGTTTCACTCGGACCTGCCATAGTTGTCACTCTAATGGCAACTGCAAATAGACTGAGCAAATGAAGGTAAAGTAACACGTAAAAGTACGCAAAGCAATTACGATAACTTACCTTTATTCTAAATAATGTCTCACTTATTTTATGTATCTCACATAATTTTCGTTACCTTCGTGGATAAAATTAGTTACACCTTTTAGCGCAACTAATTACCTTTTAGTAAAAAATAAATTAGTAAAAAATTACCTTTTAGTAATACATCTATGAATACCTACCTGATAATATTATACCATTGACCAACAAACACAAGCAAATATATTCCCTCATTGTATTTCGAAGAAATTTTCCATTGCAGGCGAGTTTGCCCTCCTTCTTCTAAAAATACTGCAAAAAACAGCGAGAAGACACTATCCTTTATTTCCAACCCTTATTAATTGCCAGCCATTGTATTATAGTAAGCTTATATTAGATTTAAGAGGCGTACGTTTCTTTTACACCTATTATTTACGAACGTCTCTATGGAAAACCAAACTAAATCAAAATGCGCTATCACGCTTCTTTTCAATGATATGCACTAGATTTCATATATTGGGTCAATCATGACACCTTTTAAAATTTAAATACAAACACACCCATGAGTATATAAAGTATTCTGTATATTCCGCAAATTTATCATTTAAGTATTACATTAACTTAATTTTGAGCTGTTGAAACTATTGGGAAGGCAATAAATACAATAAATTCGAAATGCTAAAGCATTTGATTTTCACTGCACTATTCTTTTCCATGGTGAAAGGTTTTTGTGAAGATAAAAGTGAAGACAAAGGTGATTTTCGAAATAATTTAAATTAATTCGTTATTTATTAATATTTTATTGCATTCTACTTTTCTGCTAAATGCCACTATTAATTTTATATATAGTTGGACCACAAGAATATAAAGATGAACATGGGGAATACATCATCATCGATGATATGCACATTAGAAAGAATCCAACTCGGGCAGGTTTAGTAAACCATGCCTGGCCTAATGGGGAAGTCCCATATGTTTTGGACGGAACGCTGAGTGCGGAAATTCATAATTTAATAATTCCAGATAAACGGATTATAATGGTATCAATAATTTGAATATTTTTTAGCTTCTAAACAGGTTGACATGATAAAAGCAGCCATCGCGGATATTGCAACTAATACTTGTATCCAATTTAGACCAGCAAAAAAGAGTGACACATACTCTTTGTTATACGAAAACGATAGCGGAGACAAAGGATGTCATTCAAAAATTGGATTTCAGAATTACAAAAGACAAGTACACGTGTTGCCTATAAACTTGAGAATAACCGTTAGCTATTACCTATATAATGAAAGAAATAAAATAATAAAAATAAGTTCTGGTTTTTTGCAGGCTATACAATTTAGCGAAGGTTGTAGCAAAGGAAATGCAGTGCATGAAACAATTCATGCGTTGGGATTCTTTCATGAACAAGTCAGAGAAGACAGAGATAAATTTGTTAAAATTAATTGTGATAACATAGAAGCAGGTAATTAGTAATCGGTTTTCTATTTAAAAAATTAAACTCGCTAAACATCTGCAATAAATTACTAAAATTACTGATCAATAAAATTTGATTGATCGTTTGTAGGAAAAGAGCACAATTTTAATAAACTGAGTGAAGTGAATCCAGGAACAAAAACTGATTACTTTGGAGTTCTATACAATTTCGAAAGCATCATGCACTACTCACTAGATTCGTTTTCCAATAATGGCGAAAACACTATCGACGTTAAAGTAATTAATTAATTATGAAACATGAATTATTTTAAAACTGAATTTATAAATATTTTTAATCTCTTGCTTGATTTATATTTAAATGTTAATGCATTCAATTAAATAATTCAGAAAAAACATCCTCCTGCCACTGGGGATAAAGACCAAATTGGGCAAAGGGACCACCTCTCTAAAGGAGACATCGATATGATCAATAAAAAATATGAATGTAAAACAAAACTTTTCTCATTAGTATATCAAAAGTAATGTAAACAACTATAGTTGTTTATGGAACATTATAGGTGAGTCGGGCAATACTGGAGTTACAGGCCCGGGGACACAAAGGCCAACCACCACTACCAAAAATCCTCTTGCCTGTAATTCAAAGAAGCATTAATTTCTTAACATTTATTCCGAGGTACGCAAATGAATTTATTCGACACGAATACGAATTCGGCAATCAATGGATAATGTTTATTTCCACTTTACTTGTAAAACCGTTAATAAATAAATTCACCTAGAAATATCATGTGCGTACATTTTATTGCACAAAACCAGGATAATTTGGCTGATCAGAGAAGAAAGCTAAGGCAAGATAATCCTTATTTCCAGATTACTTTGGAAGGCCAAAATATTGTTGCATTCAAATTACCAAGGTTGTAGAAATATTGTATTATTTGTACACTATGTATCGGCTAGTTGTCAAAAATATACATTGGATATTATTTATTCCTTTCTCATATGAACGGTAGGTTCAATATGCGGCCCCTAGCATTTTAAAATCGTGAATAATTATAATACTAACTATTTATATATGCATCATTTAAGCTAAATGGATAGCTAATTAACTCCACATTTTTAAAATATAGTATAATAATTTTTAGATAATCTCTTTAAATTACATAATTGCTCAATTCTATGAAGGTTGCATTTGAATTAGAAAACTAAAACTGAAAAGTAATTACCATTGTAATTGAAGTACACAAACCAAATTATAATGTTAGCCTATGGGTTATGGTTAGCCTACAAATGCGTTATAAACTTATTTTGACTCTTTTGTACAAAACTATAATTGTGAAATATTGGTAATGGTTTTTTTAATCATTCAACATCTTCTCCAATTATCAAAAATTTCTTGAAATTATAAATTGTATTACCTTTAATTGAAAGCAAAATTAAATTTATGAAAGACTTCAAAGATGACATGCAATAAATGTAACACAACAGTGCAATTTCTTAACCCATTATACTCATTAACAATAAGACTTGATACTTGATTCAGTCACTATACTAGATTCATAAATGATTGTGAATCTTATATATATATAGCTTTAAATTGTAGACATTTAGTTTTGTTTGTGCGTTTCATTCCCAAAAGTGCATTGATATTCTATTTTATTGTGTTTCAAGATATGTGGATGGATATTTTTAATGTCTTACTTATACGATGCATAGTACAGTGTGAGTCAACTCAAATTCTAAATGATACAATCTTTACTATAATAATAACGCTGACTAAAATTTAGGAAATACCATTAAGACTGTAAACAGGTAGTTGGAAACATATAAGAAAAATGCCAACACATATAGAAACCGAACAGCTCTTAAAAATCCGATACGGATCCCGAATGGTTTCAAACAAGCGATTTGTCGCCTCAAAACTTTGTTCATTGTAGATTTGCGTTTCATGATTCCGTAGTACAATGTTGAATTGTGATATAACTTAGAAGCGCTGACTAAAAGGACAAATGCAGAAACTATGTAAAACCATCCAACCAGAATAAAGACAGCGTAGTAAAATATTGCCAGTTTCCCATAAAACCTGATCATACCAAAAAGGCCTACAATAATGTAATTTGCGAAAAGAGCAATAACTGTTGGGAATGAGGTGCAGATCGAACTGGCGTTGTAGTAAGTATTCAAAATCCGAAGTCTCTGAAATTGGTCTACTTGAGTTGAAATCGGCTCCTCGATTTTGCTATCATTACAAAAATTTACAAAATAGGTTGCTTAAGTATAATACAATTATTATAATAAAATTTTATTTGAATTTATTTATTCTGTGAACCAAAACTCATTACATCGGTATTTCCCACTTTTGAAAGATATTAGACCTTGGAATAATACTTAAAACCACACTTACCATACACACTTAATCCAGTATCCGGAAACAGTCATGTAGATTTCCTTATAAAATATTTGCCAAATGACCATGCAACATATCGAGGACTTTGCAAATACTTCATAAATGAAGTAAAGAAGGAACGTTATTATTGTCCGGTATTCTTCAGGAATTAAGTGGTATAAATACTGTTTTTGTGTTGGAAAAAGTGTAAATTGTATGAGATAAAGTATTGTGGCTGAGATGGCAATGTAATAGTGAAAGAATATCAAAAAGTTTGTAAATCGCGATTGACTTTTGTGGGAGATTTTGGATTTCTCTACAAAACATAAAAAACAACATTTCAACATTGCAATATTAAATAGAAATTTTTGAGAATATTGAACTTACTTTCCAATTGTTTACTGACGAAAGTGAGTTGTCTGAAAAAAGATGCCATTTCGTTTTTCTTGAGTTCCATATTGATAAAGATAAGAAAGGCCCACAAATATCCGAGTCCAAATATTAACATCATTGAGACTTCTGCATAATTCGGGTTTTCCTTTTTTATTTCCCCAGAGACACGAGACAAGAGGCAAAAGGAGTACACCAAATAATTCATGCCATAAATCCTCCAGATAAGTAAGTGCTTTAGACGTGTAGCGGCCACAAAACAGGACTTGGTGTTATCCCACTGAAATGGCAAAATGTAAACCTTTTCTAGAGCCTGAACAGATGCCCATATAAATTTTTCGGAGCTTTTTGACAGCATTTCTTTTCCGGGGAGAAGTTCTGTTCCTTCTGAACTAGGATGAAATCATCAGTCCGTTTACTACTGTAAGTTATACACAAGAGCTAATAATAGTTAAACTTAAGCACTTCTCAAGAAAAAATAATCGTTTAATCAATTAAATTATGTTACGTGTACGCAATTTTAAGTACTGCGGATTCCGCAATTTAAATTTCCACCAACACTGGGGTACTAATCATCATTAAAACCTTCTCATTGATTTCTTCCGGGTAATTGTTTTTAATTCCGTAAAGATACTTTATTCAAATATTAAGCAATCCTTGACGCAGCCCAATTCCAAAGCATTTTCTTCAATGCTATATTATCGGATAGTACTTTGGCGATCTCATTCTTGTATAGAATTACCATTTATAAGCTAAGCGTACCAAAATGTCAAAATAAAATGTATACAGCCAATCAATATCTAGAATATAATACTTTTACATTCGTTATAAATAAATCAATACATCTGATCGCATCAAGATTAAATTTATCGATTTGCGCTTGTGTAATTATTGTGCTCTTGGTATTACCATCAAAACGGTAAAATTTCATGATAGGTTTAGATTTGGGATGAAATTTAATTGCCATGACAAGTAGACCCGCAAACACAGAAAATATGTAAAACAAGCCAACAAGTTTGAAGACAGTGTAAGGAATTATGTCTAGTTTCCGTAACTCCTACAAAAACGTATTTATCGAAAAATATAACGTAAAGAAATTAAATGGAGGTGGATTGTAGTTGTAATTGTACGCATTGTAGTTGACGTTCACAATCCAAAGCCTCTGGAAGTGGACCACATGGGTTGATTACATGTTCCGTTTTCCTGTATTTAATCATTACAGAAATTTAAATACTTCGACGCAAGTGATTCGTAAGAAATACAGCTAGTTATTAAACTAGCTATAGTCTGTAAAATTCCTGTTATCTGCATGACTAAATTGCCTTACCTCCTGAAATGGTTTCAATTCTCTATGCCTTTGAAAACTGTTTCGCCATTAAATTGATTGCATAATTAGAATGATTGGGATTGGATGGTTTCCCAGGCAAAAAATTCCTGCCGAAATACGCAGGAAAAGTGACATGATTATTTCCTGTGGGATGATTCCTGTACAAAGCAAGCGATATTTGCAGACTAAGGTCTGCGTATTGAAACCGTCACACTTTTCTGTGTGGATCATTTCTGTCTAACGCAAACTACAGAGTTTAAGGGAAATACGCAAAATATATATGCGTAGTGCAACCTGCAGACTAGAACCTGTAATAAAACTTCTATTCGCTACCTAAAATATGCATTAATCATTATTCGATGCAAATAATAAGTAAAACCAGACCTTGAAAAAAGGCAGATGCATAAAGGGATATGCAAAGATGAAATTTTATTCCATTTTTTAAATTGGCAATTAAATTACATTCGTAATTTTTCCAATTTCGGGTTGAAGACAGTAGATTAGAAATACAAATATCATCCACGGGCAAGGATGTAAAAAGCTCGGCTTTTTGCAGCGAAAAGCCAAAAAGCTTAAAACTTTGAGTTTTTCGGGGTTTTTGGGTTTTAAAAAATTAACTGCCATCGAGCGTAGATTACCACAGTAAAATATTTTATACTTGAGATATCATTTTTGACACCCCTGAATTACACAATTTTACCCCCAAAAATAATTTACCAAAAAACTACTTTTCCCCCAACTTCTTCATCAGTACCTCAATCATTGTGTACTTTACCCTTTATTATAAATAAGCATTGAGGAACGAAAATATTAATATATTGAAGTGATATTAATAAATCGAAAAGCCACAGAATTTCAAATATGTAGTGACAATATGCTTGCATATATAAGATTTAGATAAATATACTTCCTGTGGGATCTTTAGACCAACATAATGTACTTTAAAAAACTAATTAATGTCAAAAGAAATCCACAATTTTATATTGAAAAAGCTTCCGAATTATATCTTAAATAACTTCAAAATTAGAAAAATTAATGCAAATGTAATAATGTAGGCAGAATCTCCATTTCATTGTGTAGAGATTTTAATGTTGAATTTATCAATTGTGTTTTGATTAAAAAGTAATTAAAAACGACAGCAGTATGAATTGAACCGAAGCATCTCAACACCGGATCAATTACAAGTAGCGTCTTTTTTAATTATTTTTTACTCAAAGCACAATTGATAAAATTAAAATCCCTAGCCAATGAAATGGAGATTCTGCCTACATCATTACATTTGCATTTATTTATCTAATTTTGAAGTTATTTAAGACATAAATAGGAAAATTTTCCAATGTAAAATTGGGGATTTCGTATGTCCTTAAGTGTTCTTAAACGTAGACATATTTTCACGTTTTGGTTTTTTGACTTATTAATATTACTGAAATTGAATTTTCGTACCTCAAAGCTTATTTATGGTAACGGGTAAAATACATAATAACGAAAAGTACTGTTTTTGGGACAAAATTGAGTACTTTAGGGGCGTCGATAATTACAGTTCTTTATAATTTTCATATTTGTTGACATTATTGCAGATTTTCATAAGTAGTATGTGAATGATTTTAAATTTTTCCAACCGTTTATATAATAATGAAACATCTTCAGAGAATACGGTTAATAAATATTTATTTATAACGACGAAAATTGTTAAGCTTTCAGTAGATCTCTACCGAAAGTTTAACAATTTTCGTCAGCTACTACGGCTACTATCGTATTGCATACAAGATTGAGTGTAAAAGAATAAAGACATCCTAAGTTCATCCCCTGTCTCAATAAAGGCAGAATAGCGCAGTGGTTAAGGAGTTTGACATTAGTAAGCGACTTCAGGCATTGTTGTACATAAGTACAGTCGGTTCAATAGCGACTGCCTCCAGTTGACGACCAAAAAGTGATCGGTTTCCAATACGCAGAGTAAATACGTTAAGAAAGAAAATATATTTTTGACATATTTTGCTTTAAAGCGAATTTTGTCTGCAGAAAGAATTCTGCAGAGAAAAAGGCCAATTTTACGCATGACACGGACTTTCCTTTGTATGCGTAGTCCGTTCTGCAGAAAAGCGTCTGCCATTTGATATCAATAGCTTTTTTCGTGCAGGTAAAAAGGCCAATTTTACGCACAATTTAAGCGGTTTGGTTTTGCGTAATTCTTCAGGACCATTTTTGCCTGGGTTACCATTACCATAAAAGTTTTGCCCAGTAAGTTACAGCAGCCATGTAGGCTATTTTGGTATTTTGGAGGCACGGATAACTATAAATACTGCTTCTGAGTGCTAAAAAATGCAAATTGCACAAGATAAATGGCAGTTGGTGAAATCGAAATGTAACATAGTACAGTGCAAGTATATCAGCAAGTCTGTAAACAAAGTTTGACTTTTGTGGGACGCTCTGGATGTTTTCGTGAAGGAAGAAAATGCTAAAGTTGTGATTAAGGAAAAAAATTTAATTATAGAGGATTTTTAAATCAACTGAATTGCTTCAGCTTATTGGAGCAACTAAATAATATCCACTGAAATTGTAAAATGTAGTCTCTCTAGCGCTTTAGCTATTGATGCTATGAATTTACTCTTTGACAATACTTGTAAAATCTCTAAGAAAAATATTTTCCGTCAAAATTTAGCGAAAGTAACAGTAAATACTAGTTGCAGCTTTAAAACTTTAGAAAAGGCCACTCGTTACTGTAACTACTACTTATAGTGCCGTATTCAGAGCGTATGTATTTCATGCTATTTTTATATCCAATTTACCTAAATTATATAAACCCATGACCCGTTGAAATTTGGTCAAATAAGACCCTACTACGTAGCGAATGAATATCTACACTATTCTGTCCCATTTGTGTTATTGATGAAATTGTGTGGAAATTTTTAAAAAATGGGTTTTAAAACCTAACTAAAATTCTGTACGTCAATTTTAGTGTAAATAAGAAAAGTTTTTTCAAATATTTGTAACATAATCAAAATGACATCCTGAACAGTGAGCACCCTGAAATTGCCTGATTGAAGTTACTTTTCTTCCAAAGACTCAATCAGGACAATCTTACTTCCAAGAGTCTAAGTCATGGAAGTAAAATCTCAATGGTCAGAATTACTTATTTAATATTGGCATTCTATTCAATGATTAATATTTGGAAGAAAATATTAGTTCATCTGCTAAAATGTGGCAATATGGTTGAAATAATTCCCAAGTCTCCTACCCACACAGAAATCAATTTCCGCGTTTAAAATTAAAATCGAAATCTTTGCATATTGGAAGGAGTCTGAAATACTTCAAATACTCAAAGCGCTACGAAAGTCTAATAAATCCAAAGCACCCTGAAAAAAGTACAATGCTTACCATATTCAACTGACGTCATTGATGGCGAAATCCTGGAAGAATAGTACGTACATGATCTGGTTTCTTGAGCCGATTGGTTTCTTTGCTCACCCACATCTTTCAATTCTTTCAATCTCAATGCTCACAACTGAAATTGCGAACACAATGTTAGTAATCCTGTTGGATCTATTATATCAGCACAACAGAAGATTAATCTATCAGCATCTATAGCGAGTTAAATATTTTTAGGATTACTCCTAAAATGAAAATACAGGACAGTAATCAAATTAGGCTTAATATTAATATAAACCACAATTAAAAGAAAAGTGTCTTCACTTAAATTCACATTCCAACATGGAAAATGGCTCATATTTACATGTACATGTACATGGGTACTCAAATAAAGCAGTTTAGTTTTAGAATAAATTTTATGGCTCCCAGTGAATTAAATCTATTTCATTTTAATGCAAAAATTTTAGAAATCAGGTCACAGTTAGCAATGACTTTAAATAACAGCAATTTTAAATACTGCACGAATGTTATGATGGGTTGTAATACATTTCTAAAATGCCATTTTTAAACCAATGTTTCTCTTTTGGATTATTTCCATAAAACATGGCAACTTGGTTGACTATTGCATATAAAGTATTGTTGCCTTTGAAGATATAAAAATTTGAGCATACGCATTCACTAATGTAAAGTAAAATATTCACCATTAAGTGATAAGTTCCTCTGAATCAGAGCTCTGATTTCGATGTCATGAGGCACATAACGAAATCTGAATATACATGAGAGTAAACCTTGAGATCTACTTTATTTTCCACACAAGCATTATTGACAAAGCTAAAAACAATCTTTAAATGCTGAATTATTTTTCACATTGACCTGGTTTTATGACCTGAATTATTTGATAATGAGACCTAATAAATGTGCTTATTAAGAGTCTTTATAATAATGCCCCATATGTCTGCATGTCTGTGCGTTCGCCGCGCTAAGCTGTACAGCACGACCGTTATCCATAACTGCGCACCGTACTCTGCACAAGACCACCTTTTCTTATACCCGTACTAACAACAATGACGCACTTTGTTTTATGCCTTTTTAACGGGTCGACGAAATAGCAATATAGACACTTTGAAAAATGCCTGTAACATTCTGCCTTTCTGTCTCTCCGTCCGAGCCATAACTCGAAAACTGTTTGTGCCTTCAAACCTGGAAAATATCTAGTGAAGGTTCATTAGATAATCAATTTCGAAGACAGTGTCCAACTGCCAACCTTTTCCATAGTAAATAGTAAATGCCAATCGCTGCTCAATTCTAGTCCATTATATCCAATGCAATATTACGATTTCCACTGTTTCACTGACGATACTTAGTTATACCTGTGTTGCACTGGTTTCTTATATTGTTATATACTCCGAAGTACTTCAGGAGCAAACTTTACCTTTTGCTTTCCGAGACGTAAACAAGTATTACTAAATGGTATTAAATGTGAACATACAGAGCCGGGAACCTTGTAACGCATTTGATTTTCAATATTTTTTATAAAACTGTAATTAATCTTTAAAAGTTTAAGTATGTTTCCCATTAACCTATTTTTATTGCGTGGGTTATCTGATAATGAGACCTGTATAAATGCAGGGACTCTATAATTATTTTATTTTATTACGTTCTCTATGACTAAACATTACCTTACCATTCGCTTTCTGATACGTATACAAAATGAGATATCTAATTAGCTTATTTCTATTTGCCTGTTTTCTCGAAGCAGGTTTTTGCAATTTGAACAAAATCGAGAAAGGACTTCTAGAGGTCTTGCACCAAAATAAAACCGCAGATGTCTTCGTAAACCTACGAAATACTAAAAAAGTTTTGGATAGTATTAAGAACAAAGATTTTCCCACCCAAGATGACAGAGTTGGTGCTGTTGTCCGTGCTCTTCAGGCACACGCAAAGTCAACCCAAAGTGCCGTGGCGAATCTTTTGACTTCCGAGTCTATAAATTTCAAATTTTTCTGGATATCCAGCCAAATTTACTTGAAAAATGCCGATTTGGCAATTGTTGAAAAAATATCAAATATAGAAGAAGTAGAAATAATACAAAAAGAACAAATTACAAAAATTGAAAGCAAACTAAATCTGAACCAGAATGTATCCCAACCGAAACTTATTACTTGGGCTAGAAAGAATCCGAGCAAATTTGGTATGGCAATATTCAACCGGGCAAGGAATTGTGGTTGCCGTAATAGATACGGGTGTGCGCCACACACATGATGCCGTAAAGGACAATATGCGTCCCATATTTTACTGGTATGATGCAGTATCCCTAAGACCGGACCCATACGACGATAACGGCCACGGTACTCACGTCACTGGTACAATTCTAGTAAGAAATGATATTGGAGTTGCTCCTCGTGCGCAGTGGATTGCCTGCAAAGCTATAAATGATAGAAGCGTTACAATTGAAAGCTGGATTTTGGATTGTGCCCAACGAATGATGTGCCCCAGCAGTAATCCTAGCAATACCGAAGCACTGCAAATCATCAACAATAGTTGGAGTTCTAATAATATGGCCTTCATTGAGCCCATTTTGAATGCCTGGTTGGCTGCTTCTATTATTCCGGTGTTTTCGGTTGGAAATGCCGGACAAAATTGCGGAACAGCTCAAGCTACAACTAATTTACACACCTATACTGTTGGATCGACCACTCAAGATGAGGATTTGGATATCTATTCTGGTCGTGGGCCCTATCAGTTTTTAATTCGTCCGTTTATTTCCGCACCTGGTACTGACATTATTTCCGCAACCAGTGAAAGTGACACTAGCTATGGTGTCGCCAGTGGAACAAGTATGGCTGCACCACATGTTTCAGGAACTTTGGCTCTACTTTTATCACACTTTAGGGTTATTAACGATGCTTCCCTTATTCAATTAGAAAAGGCTATTGGCGGTAGCGCAGTTAGAGATGGTTTGGTTCATCAAGGTCAAAATTGTGGTGGTATTGATGACCGAAACTTGCAAATAACGGATATGGTTACGGGCGCATTGATGCAGCAACTTCATTCGAGAGATGGGTGCAGCTGCATCCATAAATGTAGCAGTTAAATAAATTAAATTATACATAATAATTCAGCTGTTCTACATCATTCACGCTAATGAATTTGCGAAACAATAAAATAATTTATTCAATGCCACTAACATAAACTCGACAAAAGGGCAAATATTTTATGGGTTAATTTTAAAGCGGCTTAAAAATATAGGATTGTCTTAAAAACCATTTTTTTCCGGCTTAAGCTGGAAAAAGCAGCCACTAAATGTAATTAGGTTTAATTGACCAAGCTTAAAAGATGGTAAATTGTCTTAAAAACGATGGTTGTCTACTAAGAGCAGCAGGCTTCACAAGAGTTTTAGGGAAGTCTTCATTGAGGAATTCATATGTGTAAATTGTTGGGCCCATGTTAACAGGGCATATTAGAAGAATATTTTAAGTCAGTGATCCGAAAATACGAACTGAACTAAATGAAAATATCCATACGCTGTAATTGTGCAGCTCCAGTAAAATGTTTGATCGCACGTCCCACTAATGGATTAAAAAATGGGCAACAAGTGACCTTTAACGACTTTGTAAAATCTGAGCGAACAGATTGGAAGGTAACTTTTGACCAAGAATCATGGCTTTCTTCAGCGTGTACATGCCCAATCCAATAATACCAAAACAATTCATCTGTAAACATATACTAGTCTTCTATGAATAAAAAGATAGATTTATCCGGCAGCGGTAAAAAATGTTATGTTAAGCCAAAAAATAAAGCGTGGGCGGCTAAGTGGATCTACTACAGCTTTACTGATGTAGCCGTAGGTTAAACTTATATCCGGAGGAGGTAACCGGAGCAGTTAGCCGACTATTATTTTTCATTGACTTTGCATACATGATTAAATGTATTTTATCATATTCTCGATCTTTGATTCCAGGCATTAGGCAGCAGTAAAAATATGCTCACACTTTCATTACATTATCATTAATATATTCGTATTGCATTATTTGATCAATCCAAATATTATACTCATGCATTGTTTGAAAAATAACATTTAAAGGACTAAAAATAGCGCTTTCTCTCTCTTGCTCAACTGGCTTATGTATTTTATAAAAACCACTAAGATCTGGGGAATATAATTAAAATAGTTAACAAATAATTTGACACATACAAGAAAAATGTGAGACCATACAAATATCGTACAACTCTAAGAATTCCAACTCGAATACCAAAGGGTCTCAAGCTATTTACTTGTCTGCGTAAAAGAACGTTACTCATAGCTTTCTGTTTTAAGTTAGATATGTATAAACCGGAATAGCGGTAAAATTTAGCAGCATTAACTAAAATGAAATACGAAGAAAATATATAAAACACAGCAAGAAGAAAAAACACAGAATAGTCCAATAACAATAATTTTTTATAAAATCTGAATAATCCAAATAGGCCACCAATAATATATATAGCAAAGAATACCAAAACAGATGGGAACAAGGCAGAAATAGAACTGGCGTTAAAATAAATATTTGAAATACACAGTCTCTGAAATTGGTCAACTTCAGTGGCTAAATGTTGGCGGTCGGTATTTCTTGTGCTGTTAATATTGTTAATTATTATTTTGTTGGTTCATTTCATTATTATCTTAATCATAACATACAAAATTTACAGGAGAAAACCCACCACAGGAACTTTATCCAGTTTCCGGCAACAGCCATGTAGATTTCTATATAGAAGATTTGACAAACGAGCAAGGCAATTATACTTGATTTTGCAAATACTTCATAAAGGAAAAATATGTCAAAGACAATCGGAGTTCGATATTCTTGGGGTACAAGAAGAGAGTATAAAAACTTCTTTTGATTGCTAAAGAAAAAGAATTGCACCAGGTAAATGATAACAAAGACAAAGACGACGTAGCAATGAAAAAGTACCAAAATGTTTGTAAATTGAGATTGTCTTTTATGCGATGTGCAGGATTTCCCTAGAAATCCAGAGAATGTTTTAGGAGATTGCTCTTAATAAATAATTAGGAGTTAACATACAAATATGTAATTTTTCTACTTACTTTCCAATTCGTTATTAATGAAAATCAATTGCTGTAAAAATGATGCCATTTCTTTCTTCTTCTGCTCAATATTGCAAAATATTAGCCAAGCCCACAAGTAACCAAATGCGAAAGCAAACACGATACCTAATTCTTCGTATCTTTGTTCTTTTTTTATTTCGACAGACAAACGGTAAAAAAGGCACAAAGAGTACACTAAATAATTCACACCATACATTTTCCAAAAAATTAACTGATGCAGACATTTCGTGGTTACAAAAGTGGAGTTTTTTTGGCTCCACTGAAACGGTAAAATGTGTACTTTCCCCAAACGTTCCACGGACGTCGCTATGACTTTTATTGAACTTTTGGATAGCATATCTTATACTCTGATGCTGTGGGATGTGCGCGCCAGGTTTCCTCCAAAGGGCATTTGCAAACTATTCAGCGTTTTCCAACCAGGTAGATAATAACAATAATTAAAGCCTTAAGAAAGTATGTTGAGAGTTTGCATTAATTTAATTACGATTTCGTCATTGTTCGACTGACATGTGTTAATTAAATTTAATAAAAAGAAAATATCTCTGAGAACTTCAAAATTCACCTTAAATTTGAATACCTTAGAATTACAGTAGAAACATTGTTAATGCACCTCCGTGTTAAGAAATGGAATGGTAGTTGTTCTTAAATATCCCTTTTATGACTATTTTACTGATGAAAGAATTTTAATGATACAAGTACGACATGAAGATATTTAATAACAGTTTATTAGTGTAGTGAATTTTTCTTATACAATTTTAAAATTCTACAAAAAGTATAAATTCACAAGGTCAAAAATAGTTCCACAATGACCAAATTTTCAACAGACAATGATATCATTTTCGTTTCCTACGACACTGTTAATTAAATATACGCATAACATAAAATTAAATTGTGACTCCGCTGTTACATAAACGGGGAATATAACCTCTAATTAATGAATCTGTACATAAGGAATTAAAAGCAAGCATGCAATCAAATATGCAGTAACATCCTTCATTCTACTTCTGTTCTTGAAAAGGTAAAATATTCAAGAAGGAGAAGACATTATGCATGAGTAGAAGACAGCAGGCTCAATACAGAATAATAAATGTGAACCAATGTTAGAACAATCAATAATCCATAATCCGATAGTATTCAATGAAATTGACAAAGAAAGCTAAAATTCATTGACGAAGATGCTTAAAAATCCCTGTGAAAAATAAATACTAAATAGTGGAATGAGAATTACAATGCTCGTGTTATAACAATATGATACTACAACTGTTCACCGCATTATCCTTTATTTCGAAAATTGTGTCAAACTTATGTTTTTAATAATATTAATATAGTTGGAAAGGTATTTATAAGATTACTTTAACCGTTGTAAAAAACTAATTGTAAGTACTACATTTACAGCCTCGACAAGGACTGGCTTTGGTTTGCCCTGGTTGCTCTGTGTCAAACTTTGCAATGAAAAATAATTTCATTTAAATATTTTCCATAATTTAACTCTAGTTTCACTGTCTCAATAATCAATAAGTAATAAGCTATTGATTGATATCTTCTTGGAACTTCACAGATATTTGTACATCAAGGCTCAAAGGCCAAATTAAAGTTCAAGTGAATTATCTTAATTCCATTGCATTCATTATAATTAATATAGTTACAACATTTTCTGTAAACACACAAATCGCAGTGCATGTTTGGATGTTTGGTCCTACTTCATTTACTTAGGATGGATTTATACCAAACTTCTTCTGAAAATGTATTCAACCCAGGCTGACAAATGTAAATTGATTTCATATAATTTCTGTGTTACTTATATTCGGCAATACTGTTATTTAAATGGTGGTATATAGTACTGTTTTAATAATAATGTAAGGCCAGTAGTTTTGCATTCCTGTTTCTCAGTGTTGAGATAGCGGAACTATTTTTAAGCAAAGTCTGATTTCTAAAGAAATTTCTAAGCTACAGCGTAAACAAAAATATATACTTATGTGTATATTTATACCTCTGCTGACCTGCTGATACGAATTTCTGGAGACTACATTTTTACGTTTCTCGTCATTCTGGTAGAGTTCATGTGGTTAAACATTAGTACGTAATGTAAGATAAGATAAAGAAGGCTTAGTGTAGTATCAATAATATTTTTCACGTCAGACTTTCATTCAGTCGCGCAAGGAATGCAAAAAACCTTCTTGAGAATCTTGAGAATTGTTTTGCAAAACATTTGAACTATGTTGATTTTATTTATCAATAAATAAGCTTACGTATATCATCGGTTGCTGGGAACAGCCTTTTACACTTTTTTTGGAGTTCACATCGTTATATAAGCTTTAGTATTTGTCTAAGTTGTGCTCACATAAAATCATTCTCTCCAGGAAGGAGCTCCCAGATACAATAACAAAGTGGTTTGGCATTTTAAAATTTGGCTGGTTTAAGTCTTTTTTTTACAGAATTTCGAAAATGGCTAGCATCGATTTTATTTACCCGAGCAATCTTAGTAGTTATAGAGCAGGAGAAACAGTAACAGGAGTCATAGCTATTAAATTTGAAAATCGGATGGCAATTAAAGGTACTATTCTTTCTACAACAAATTCAACTTATCATTACCAATGTTTATAAAGATTCAAATATAAATTTTACAATAGGTGAAACGGAAATAAATTAAATAAATAAAGATTTCCTATGCGATTAAATTTATAGCATTACGGAATATTAAGCAAAAAGATCTTAAAGCATTATTCCTCAAAGAGTAATAACCTTTGCGTAATAATATTTTAGGTGTGAAGATAAATTTAATCGGAAAAGGCAGCCACAAGTTCAAGGTCAATAGGATTGTTTACTACATGCAACAAACGTATTTTGATGCAGAACTCTATTCTCTTCGAGATCCAAGTAAGGTTTTCTTAAATTGACAATGACTGTATACAATATTCAAACTAATTTTGAACATTTACATTTTGCAGATGATCTGGATGTGGTTGTTGAGCCTGAAAGCTATTTGTTTCCCTTGGCATTTAAATTACCATCAAATATTCCAGGTTCATTTAAAGGAAGATACGGATCGGTGGAGTATTCAATGATTATAACGATACAGAGAGGAACCTTTAAATTGAATATCAAAAAATCCTTCATAATAAATGTCGATGGTGTAATTGATTTAAACCGTGTTGGTTCTTTAATGCCAACTGTTTCAACACTTAACCCAAACAACAGAGTTGCCATTAATTCAGACGAAGAAAACTTGCTGGACGCTGCTGATGAAAATAGTTTTTTGAATTCCCTGAGCTTGCCTAGAGAGGTTGCAATGTGCAAAACCATAGGATGCTTCGGTGACACAAAACTCGTATTTACGTTGAGGAAAACTGGATTTGTTCCTGGGGAGAACATAAAATTTAATGCACGAATTTTCAATAATTCCTCTACTTCTATTCGTACCACATTTAGAATTTTGAAGGTACATTTACTTAATTATAATTTGTCTTATTATTTAATTGCAACCCTTTTTACAGATCATATTATTTATATGCCATCTAAACAGTAAATAAATAAATGGATATAATTTTGTTTACGAAATGATTTTAAAAACAATATTTTGCTTTTACCATAGGAAGTGAAGTATATTTATAAAGGTCAGCCATCAAGTTGGTTTGGCTCCAGTGATGCGGAAGAAAACGAATATCGGACAGTTTTCATGTTGGAAGGTCCTACGATTGGGCCCAACGACGCAGAAGTGTGGAACATGGACGATGCTAGATGTGAAATACCCGCACTTCTTCCTACTAATTTGGGAGGAGGATCAATAATTAGCGTCAATTATTGCGCACAGGTAATATTACTGTAACATGATTTAAAATTTAAAAAGCATACAAATATTCCCGTATAAATTGACGGCAGCTTTAAATTAACAAAATTTATTTATATCAAACTAAAATCTCTGTTATAAAATTAAAATTGTCAACTTTTTAATTTTTATGGAAATTTGAGATTAGAAACATACAAAGCTGGTGAATGATATTCGAAAAGTGATTTAATTGTTGGAATTTGACTTTCGTTTACAGCTCCTCTTAAAATCAAAATCGTGCGGCGTCTTCCGAATGACTGCATCAATTCCGATTACAATTGGTACTATACCACTTGATAGTGGAGCAGAAGAAGCATCACACAATGTCCTCAGAGTAGAAAGCCAGACATTTGCAAAACACAAAACTTTAGCAGAAAGAATAATTTACTATTTTTTTCTGTCTTGTTTGCTTATCGCAATTTTCTTCGCTGTATCATGGCTAAAAGGTTTATTTCGGTAGTTTATCCAAGTGGGAAAATGTCACATTCGTGAAACTTAAAAATATGGAAGCAATGCATATTCACCGGTTTATAGTAATTAATAGTTATCAATTACCTATTAACTATGTTTATGACGTGAATAACGTCAGACTTAATAACTAACATAAATATCTATGTCACTGTCTGTTCATAATACATTTTATTTGTTTTCATTCTCAGTGACACATTCTCAAAATAATTCTGAATATTTTTTATGTTTTTTAATAGCGTTATCAATAAAAATTGTCACAAAATATTATTCACTGTACAGAAAAATTTGTTATTAATTCTTAGAGTAGTTTTTAATTTAAATCAAATACATTTACCAGTTGCAATCTGTCTTTGTTAAGTTGAATTCACATGTGAGATTTGCCTTTAATTCAGAGAATCCAGAAGAAGAAAGGTTTTTGGCAACGCTTTATTATTCGAGGTTACAATAAAAGATAATTCTAATTTCGTTGTTTGAAACAAGCTAGAGCCAATGAATTGTAACTAGATTTGTCTTCAATTTAAATTAAAAAGAAGCTTTTCGATTTCAAAATTTCATGTTTAGATTAGTGTGAATTTTTTGTAAAAAAAGTACTGAATTTGGTAATTCAATGGTTGGTGAACTGTGGTCTGTGAACTTTATCTGTATAAACACTTTGACATTTCTATGTTTTCCAGCTAATCCATTTTTAAAGATAACCTTTATATACTTAACATAATACTATCATTTCCTTTACCACATTATTTTATTAACGTTTTTATGCTTACCCAGAAATGCGACGGAATACGGAATAATCCTTTCCTGTGACTAATGTAGTGTTGGTTTCAACGAGTTGTTTTTTCAAGATAAGATAAAGAAGGTTTGGATTGGATGCTATACCAATAATATTTTTACAACTGAATTTCATTTTATTGCGTAATCGAATATAAGGTTTTTAGAATTGGCAAACAGATTACTACTGCAATTATGTTTTACTTCAATATGTTTTATCGCCTTTTATTTCATTTCCTTTGCATAATGTAAACATTAACATCAATACAAGAGTAGCGGTGTAGAATTTACCAATTATCACCTGCTGATACGAATTTCCTGGAAAATCGTTCTACGTTTTTTCCAAACCTTATGTCGTTTAACAAGTATGCATTTTGTTCACCGTAAGCATCATTCTTTCTGGCAAGTACCTCATACAAAGAATGTCAAAGTAATTTTGCATTTTACAATTCGATTTGTTTGAGTTTTTGCCCCAGTTCATCAATGGCTAGCATAGATTTTATTTGTCCTAGCGGTCATAGTATTTTCAGGGCAGGAGAAACAGTAATTGGAGTCATAACTGTTAAATTTGAAAATCGGATGGCAATTAAAGGTACTACGGAGTCAAATTTTTCGCTTTATCTACCAGTTTAGCTAATTTTCATAAATATCTTCTCAAAATGTTTATTAAATGAGATCTATTGTTAGCTCAAAAGGTGTTAATTGGCTAAAATATATAAATTATTATATTTTTGTTATTTTAAGTAAAACAAGGATCTGAAATTTAAGCAGTATAAAATTATGAAATAATTTTTGCATAATTTTTCTTTAGGCATAAAGGCAAATTTAGTTGGAAAAGGCAGTCACAAGTTCAAGATCAATAGAACTGTTTACACTACGAAACAATCGTACTTTGATGCAGAAGTCTATTTCCTCCGAGACTCAAGTAGGCTTTTATTGTAAATGACAATGCAATATGCAAAATAAGTGAAAGTTTAAATACATGTATTTTGCAGATGATCTTGATGTAGTTGTTGAGCCTCAGGGTTACATGTTTCCCTTGGCATTTAAATTGCCATCAAATATTCCAGCTTCATTCGAAGGAAGATACGGATCGGTGGAGTATTCATTGAAAGTGGCAGTAAAGAGGGGCACTTTTAAATCAGATATCGATAAAACCTATAAATTAAATGTAGACGGTGTAGTTGACTTAAATCATGTTGGTTCTTTAATACCGAGTATTTCAACCGATCTTAACCCCAACAACAGCCTTGCCATTAATTCAGATGAAGAAAACTTGTTGGATACTGCTTATGAAGACAATCTTGTGAATTCACTGATTTTGCCAAGAGAGGTCAAAGTAGAGGAAAGCATGGGATGTTTCGGGGACACGAAACTAGTATTTACGATTTGCAAAACAGGATTTGTTCCTGGGGAGACTATAAAATTTGGTACCCGGGTTGTCAATAATTGTTGTACGTCTATTCAAACCACATTTCGGATTTTACGGGTACACACCAACAGAATAAATAGCTGAGATTTCATAAAATAACCGAAAGTATAGAAAATAATATTTTGGTTTTTCAACAGGAAGTGAAATATATTTACAAGGGTCGGCAATTAAGTTGGTTTGGTGACAGTAATTCCGAAGTGAGCGAAGAAAACGAATATAGGACCGTTTTCATGTTGCAAGGTCCTATAATTGAACCCAGAGCCACAAAAGAGTGGTATATTGACGATACAAGGTATGAAATACCTGCTCTTCTTCCTACCAATTTGGGAGGCGGGTCAATAATTGGCGTCAATTATTGCGCAGAGGTAATATTACTGAAATACAGTTTGAAATTTAAAAACCTATTCCATCATAAAACGACACCACTCTTAATACTGTCTCTAAAATCAATATTAACCTTGCGAAATTAAAATGTGAATTTCTAAAATGTGCTTAAATCTGAAATTATTGTATCCTTTATGTCAAAATATCTTGCTCTAACTAACTAGTCAAAAATTAAAATTGTCAATTTTTAAAATTATCCGAGAAATCAGAAAACAGATTTTAATGAAAGATCTGTAGGCCTGTTTATGGAAATAGTAAGATCAGAAACGTCCAAAGCTGGTGTATTGTAAAACTTGATTAAAATTAATAATAATCCTGGGAAAATGAATACTTTTGTTTATAGCTTCTCCTGAGATCTGGGATCTTTCGATCGACTGCATCAATTCCTATTACAATTGGCACTATACCTCTGTATTAGTGAAGCACAAGAAGCACACACTATCCTGAAAGTTAAAAGCCAGACATTTGCAAACCACGAAACTAGGCTAGCAAGGATAGTTTATTATTTTTTTCTGTCTTGTTTGCTTATCGCAATTTTCTTCGCTGTAGGATGGGTAAAAGGTTTATTTCGGTAGTTAAATATCTCATGCTTAAAACTGTGAACTGTAATATGAATTATGTATGAACTACATATGAAAGTCGTTACATTAGGTAGTAATTTCATTTATACTGTTTCAAATTTCAAATGACACATTGTATGATAAGGGATTCTAAGCAAGACTCTAATAAACATATTGTGGATGTTTAACGCAATAATTTCCGTATACTAGCGTACGTTCTTCTATTTCAAAAATACCATTTTACATGAAGCGCGTACTTAGGTATGGGAAATAATTTTACTAAGCATCGGAACAACCAATTTAGCCATGCTGTGTGGAGAATTTATTTCAACTGTAAATACCTGACAGAATTCGGTTGTAATTTTCAGTATGGCAATTAAGAAATTAGAAATTCAAGCATTGCAAAAACAAATTAACAGAACAACACAAAAATGTGGCTAATTTCTTTGTTAAAATAAAATGAATACAACGGTTATCCGTTGTGTAATAATATTCAACTTGCTTTGATATATATACTTTTCCTTTTTTTAGTTCCTTTTAATGTTCCGGTATAATACTATTAATTTATATTTTTGTATTATTATCATCATCATACTGCATTCAGTAATATATCCTCGTCATGTAACGTCATGTTAGTATGGCTTTTACCACAACTGAAAGTTGTTGTATTATGTGTTCATCTGTGTGAACTCCACAGTTCATCCAGTTTTCATGATAACAAAACGCATTTCACTGACTTTATAGGTAAGCAATGTGTGGCGCCTACGACAGCTTATGCGCTATATACTTCAAAATTTGACATGTGACAGATTACAGAGTAATCCCTATTTTGTTACACATCCGCAGTGTAGGTTGTAACTATCCTATTTTCGAGATAAGATAAAAGACTTTTGGGAATCGAATTAACGATATTTTGTACGACTAGATATCATTTTACTGCTCCAACTTAATAAAATGTATACGTTACTTTAATGAACAAAATCATATAAACAGTTTATAATTTCTCATTTGCTTTTCTTTGCGTAATCAAATACAAGAGCACAGCAACATCAGTTAACAGAATGTACTTCACATTCTTATGGATACATTACGCCACTTTTCTATACTGTTTATAACAGTATATTTAAGGGGCAACATATTAATGATTTTCACTTCTGTCAATGCATTAATGTCTAAGTCTTGTCCCCACTATACTACCCTAAGCTGCTGAGATAGTATGTTCATGTATGCGCATAAGTTTAAAAGAAAATTGTTTTTCAAGTCACGCCTTTACGCCTTGATAAAGCAATAGAATTTTTATATAACTGGAGTATACATACACATTACAATATATACCGCTGGCTCTGGATAAAGTAAGCACTTCGGAATAATTTATAAGCAATTTTTTCAGTTGTGCTAACTCTACTTTTTCAATACCGGCCGCAATCCATATTTTGGTGTCTCTAAATCCATAACAGGTGAAAATCCGTTTCAACGATCTATAAAACTGTATTAATGGTTTTAAATTTATATATTTTTAAATGACTTTTTGACAAAGTTAACAAACAAGGTGTCGCCATTTGGAAAACTATTTCCGAGATAACCTTAATTGTAGTTGCAACATATTCATGTACAGACAAAATATCGGGGTCTTCTTACTCTCTGAAAGCAAGTAGAACAAAATAATTGCACCCCAAATTATTTAGTTTATTCATTTTTTGTTTACCATTTTGGGTCACCGTATCATTTAAAGTATGCTCACCGATTTACAAATTTCGTCCTTTAATGCATATTTTCGAATATTTGGTTATTGTGGACTTATTCTGTTTGAGAAATCAGGAAACAGATTTACGATAACAAGAAAAAAATGGAAAATCGTAACTTGGGCAACTGGAGCAATATATAATTTCATTTCATGTATCCTACTTATTATTATGGAATTATACTGCTTAGCTTCACAAAGATTACAAATAAAGGATCACTTGTATGTTTTCTGTGCCATTTTTGCCACAGTAGCCTCGATTGGAGCAAATCTATCCTTAATTTTATTCGGCCTCAATGGAGTACCTGAAATTTTCAATCTATGTATTATATTAGATGAAAATCTCACAGGTATCTATAGAAATTATAAATCATTATAAACTATCAATTTTTGTCAAATTTAAACAGTTTTCAGTCGACTCTTATTATTATTTTTTAAATCAGCAATTACTGACATGTGGTTTTAAAAATATGCAATTTTTATTTTTCAGATATGCTTAATATCCCCAAAATAATATTCCTTTTACAAATTAAATCTTTTATAGAATTTGAAAGAAAAGAAATGTCACCAAGAAAAGACGAGGATCGTAAACCTGAAGTGCTAGTTCCGCAATATAAAAATGCAGACAAATCTCACACTCAGGAAGAGAAAGCGTTGGTACTACGTTTGCTACAAAAAATAAAAGGTACTTTATTAATATTGCTAGTTAATAAAAAACCACGGGAATCAGAAACTTTACTTATATATTAGCATGAAGCCGACTTAGGCGATACATCATTTCATTACTAATTAAGTAATGAAACATTTCACTTTGTTAAGCTTCAATTGTTTAGGTTTTCTACTAAAATGCATTTTGACAAACGGTCAGTATGCACAAAGTCCGTAAACGTTGTTTTAGCCAAATTGTGTATTTAGATCCTTTTGATAGCAAATTATATTTACTTGCACTTTCTTAGCAATACCAGTCGGCTTCATTAATTCATAACAACAGTTTATTATATAGGTATATATTATAATTCCCATCTAAAGTTATAATTGAGAAGTGTTACTCTTAATGCTTATTTGAAATACCAATGCAGCAATATTTGTCTGGATCAGAAATATAGCAAAAGGAAATTTGGACTACTTAGGAATATTTTTGCACTTATTTGTGCCAATGAATATGCTTATCGCACTGTTATTTTCAATCTACGGCTCCATATTACTTTCAACAATGATCGTAGGCAAAGATTGTCGTCAAGAAAAAATGACAACTATGAGTGAACTGTTTGCCACACTGAGTTGCGGAATTGGGGGCTTTGTCACTGCAATGACGTACATTGGGTCAATGAATCTCTTCTTAATGTATGGTTGTCTATACAATCAATTTACCAAGTATTACCTTTGTTTCCTCTGGAAATTAAGAAATACAGAAGATCAGCTAAAAATATATTTATGGCTATCACTTTACAACAAATTCGTCAACAGAATTGTTAGTGTCTTTGTGGTCCCACTTTTCATTTCCTGTGGAGCACTTTTAATTATTGGAGTTGCATACGGCATTATAATATTGAAAAATGAAATGGAATTTGCAGAGTATCTTCTCTTTGTTCTTGCTATTATTTTAGCGGTTCCTTTAAGTGTACTTCTCTTGCAGCAGGCTTCTGAACAACATACCCTGTCTTACCGCTTTATAACTGCCGCACAAAAACATTCAAATTCGGCTATTCGCAGACAAGCCAAAACCCTGAAACCAATTTGCCTTTACTTTGGAAACTTTGGTTACATCGACAAAGGATTTACGCTGACATTCTACTCATTTGTGTTGATTAGGCTTTGCGAGATGATCCTAGTTTTGAAATTGTAGTCAACATTTCTTTGATTATTTTATGGTAATCTATCTAGACCGTGGCTATTACAATAGAAGTTTGAATCACACAATAGCAGTTTGATGGTTGAATAAGTGTTTGAATGGTGAATAAAAATGTTGATAATTTGTACCATTTTCTTCATATCGTGTAATGCACGCCATATTTTATAGTTTTATAATTTATAGTATTTTTACGCAACGTAATCAACCAATGCAATGAGAATGTTTTTAAGAATAGAAAAATAGCTTAACAAAAACTCACCAATAGCTGTCAATAATTTAGTTACTTTTAGTATTTGTGAAATTGAAAAAATCCTTTGCAAAATAGTGAGACATGCACCAAGATTGACTAATAATACTAAATTCTTGTACAGGGAGGTCGTTAACGATAAAGCGCCCCCCCTGGGGCCAAACCTGGCATAGTAACACCATAGTTATGTACATCATTCGAAAGGGTATTTCAAGGAGAATCTATGACACCTGGTCTCATCAAAATCCGTTGATATTTACTAGGTCAAAAGTTAGGTGAAATGAGAAAAGTCAGAAAATTCATTTAAGAAAAATGAGAAATTATTATCTTTGCCTTTCATTAGATATGAAATTGCGCTATGACCTGCGAAGTGCTTTGCTTCATCGGCACTCACTACCGCGTAATTTGTTTTCACTTTTAATTAGTCAGTGATAAATATCAGGACGGTTTAAATCATGACAGGTTATTACGGTGATAACGATGAGAAAAGGGTAATTGATCGCAGTCTTCTTGGGAAAAAGGCAGACCAGAAATCCTCAATAGCAAGAACATTATTTCTTCGGCGTCAAGTCATAGAAATGAAAGCTGTGCTCCGGTCGCTAAACAAATAGCAATGTCGAGGGGCCACAATATTTCGAAAGGAACGGTTTTGCGCTATCGAAAAAGCATGGGGATAAGACGATTTCATGAGATAAGAAAACCATTGAAAACAAGGCTCAATTTCGAAGATCGGGTATGGTTCGTTGATTTTTTGCGATTATGGGACAAAGACAGTTTTCTTCACCTTGCCCGGGGATGAATTATATATTTATTTAATCAGAAAGCCAAACTTTCAAAATGACAGAATTTGAGCTAGGAATATTGAAAAATATCTAATGAAAGGCAGAGATAATAATTTCTCACTTTTCTTAAATGAATTTTCTGACTTTTCTCACTTCACCTAACTTTTGACCTAGTAAATATCAACCGATTTTGATGAGACTAGGTGTCATAGATTCTCCTTGAAATACCCTTTCGAATGATGTATATAACTATGGTGTTACTATGCCAGGTTTGGCCCCAGGGGGGCGCATTATCGTTAACGACCTCCCTGTAGATTAGTAGTATTGCATGCGTAATATTTAATAAGCGAACTTGCACCTCGTAGAATTAGCATTTATAATTAACAAGGAAAATGTATGCTTAACTTGGACTTAAGTAGGTTAAGTAAATAGCAATAGTAATTATATAAGTACTTCTTAGTAATAAGTAAATAGCAACCTAGTTTTTCCTGATCTTGAATTGATAAATGTAAGCACACGACTACTTTGAATTCTAAGTAATATTATTGATCCCATGTAATATTAAATAGAATTACAATTAGTAATAATTCATACGTAATAATTTACCAATTAATTTAAGAGAATTAGCATGTAAAAACGATGAATAAATTAATGCTAGTATTTCTTCCCTATAAAAATTATATTCATAAATACAAAATCAAATTGGGAATAAATCTTTTTAGTTGACAATCAGTACCAACTGAGTATCATTACGTCATTAGGTTAGCCGGCCTAGCTAATCATCTTATAGCGATCAGTAACTTGGCTTGTCCGAAGAATTTGTAACACCTTCAAAGTCAGTCTCAAATGCTCACTTTTCAGTAGATCTGGCTTCATTTGCAAATTCTTTCCATTTCCTTAGATATTCATTATTTGGGAGATTAAATTGCAGGTAGTTGATTGCAGGCATAGAATTGTCAATACAGCGATAGTGAGAGTAACCCGGAATTACCAGAATAGTGACTATATGTAGGCATAACCATGCAGTAATTCCCAAGAAACGCCATGCCTAAACACATCGGGTTAGGCTTTACAGGGAATACCTCAGTATATTTACTAAATTACTTTCGTTGAATATTTAATGCATTTTAGAGACCTTCTTAAAGAAAACTTACAAAGAGAAGCTGAAGTTACCTTGATACTTTTTATTTAATTTTAATCAAATAAAGTATTCAAGTGGACAAAATTGACAAAACAGATTCAGTAATAATAATGTGAATTGATCAACAAAGTTAAGCACATTTTACTCATTCAACCTTGTATTTCTAGACAATAAAAATGTAGACATGCTCACATTTAGTGCTTTTTTCCATTTTATCTATATTCCAACCATCATCAGTAAAACAGACAAAACCCACACTCCTTATCTGGCGCTGATTAAAATGTATTTCTTACATACCGCTAACATGGTAAAGCAAAAATTAAAAACTGTTTCTGGAAAGTATGTGTAGCATCATAAACGGTATACTAAACAATATTAAATGACCGAGAGCAAAAGGGTATTCAGGGTATCTCACTTGAAACTAATAAATTACCGTTTCGATTGATTCACCCTCAAGCAAACTTACTTAAGCTTTATTTGTGATATTTTCAAAAAAATTCCTTTTTTGGAATTTGAGAATTTCTTTGACCGCATTTATTTTATTCCCCATTGATAGTTAGTATCTATTGTGTAAAATAAGGCTGTCATTCATGGGATACATTGTGAGAATTCCATCGTGGCCTTCAAATGTAAATGGACTGGTTTTGTCCAACTCTACTTTAAAATGTTGAAAAAGGTTTGTCATGAATAGAAATAACTGATCTTTTGCAAATGCCTCTCCTGGACAAGATCTCTTTCCAACCGAAAAGAAAATGAATGCTTCATGTTGAATGATATCTTGTTCATTTTCACTGAGAAATCTTTCAGGGCGGAAATTATATGAATCACCCCACACATTATTGTAGTATCATTCATAACTTCAGTAAAGTTCGTATAAATCGCTGTGCCTTTTGGAATATTGTAGCCACCCAGAACAACGTCTTCTAACGCCCTCCGAGATGTTTGGGGAACAAATTTCGTATATCGTAACACTTCCATCACAACAGCTTGGCTATACGGCATCCTTTGAAATTATATAATTAAAATGTGGCTAGTAAAACATTGCTAGTATTATTTCTTAAGATAATTTAGGATGCAGGTAATAAAAACGGTCTGGACAAAAACTACAGACAATAACCTTTAGTATTTCATGAGAGACAAGACAATCACAAGATAATAGTATAGCATGTTTAACTTAAATATACCTGGTTCTATCTATGAGAGAAGGTGTGTTGTTCTGTCCTACTATGGATTTGATTTCTTCATAAAGTTTTTCTTGCTTTTCAGGAAAGTGAGCCATAGTGAGAGCAATCCAAGAAAGAGCTACACAGCATGTCTCACTTCCAAACAAAACCATATCGAGTAGCGAGAAAATCATATTTGACTCTGTTCAAGATAAATATTTGATTTAGTTACAGATTAACGTATTACTACAAATTTGTGAAAAATTAATTTATTTTGGTGTAACTATATCAAGAACGGATTTATAAGGAGCACTCAGGCACGTGCTCTCTAAACCTCAATAGGCGAGATAAATTGTTCTTGAAAAAACAGAAATGTTTCTCCGCGAGAAGTATTTTTTAATTTTCCGCCCCTCTTAATTTAAATTACTGGATACGTCCTTGCAGTATAATATAACACCACTGGTAAAGGAATCTAGGAAATATATTTTAAAATTCTCCAAACCTCCATTTGACATATAAAAACTTGATTCTGGATCTGCAGTTTCCTGAATTCTTTTTAAGTAACAGTCAATTACGTCTCTCCTGACGTCCATTTTATAACTTTTTTTGTGTTCCATAACTTTAGCACGAATAATGTCGTTAATAGCAGACGCATTTTTCAAGAATAATCTTTCCTTCGCCAGTTTTAAATATTTTAACCAAGGAAACCGAACGGATGTAAAATATGTCTTGCCGTTCCTTAAGTATCTGAAACACAAATTCAATAACATTATTGTATAGGGATTACTAGATGTTCCTGAGGAACGTATCTCTTAGTTACATGATTTATAAATATTTGTTTGTTACGTATTTCATATTAATATATTTAGAAACTTGTGTGAAATGCGATCAGTTATGTCAGAAACTTGGTAGAAGTGACACGCTCATTTGAATCATTGTCGAACTGAATGTAATAAAAATTGTTTAAGTTGTTAAAACCACGGCTTGCTAGCATTTTACTAATTTGAAATATATGGTCCTTCGAGAAAACTTGAACCAACATGGAGAAACCTGCCACTTTCGCGGAAATCCTTCGTAGGAGTCAGAGAAAACAGGGAATTGAACCTGAGATGCCCGTCAATATGTACCCGAGTTTCCGTCGAGCACGTCTCAACTCAAAACAGAGAATTGAACCTGAGATGCCCGTCAGTATGTACCCGAGTGTCCGTCGAGCACGTCTCAACTCTAACCCTAATGCTGATCCTAAGGAAAGGTCTGATGCAGTGGAAATGGATGAAATTGCTCCTTTGGTGTACGATCAACAATCTATTATTTCACGGAAATCGAAAAAATCTGTTGGAAATAAAGATTTTGATGGAAAAAGTATGACTTCTAAGGCTAGTCAAATCAGAAGACGGCGACTATTGGCAGAAATGGAAGCTGAAGAAGAATTGGAAAATTTAGAAATAGAAAAGAAAATGATGGAATTAGAAATGCAAAAGCGAGCTGTTCAGAGAAAACTCAAGCTGCGTTTGTTCGACATAAGGAAGGACCTGGAAAGCAAAAATCATAGCATTGATGGCAGATTTCCTGAAGAAACTGCGAAATCTGATCATGGTGTTGATAAGTGGCTGAACCAGTGTAATCCTGATAGTGAAAAAACAAAAGATTCAAAGAAAATTAATGATTGTAGTCTAAACACAGTGAATCAGAAAAGTTGCTGTGGTGATATTGCATACCTGTTGGAAAGACAAACGATGGGAAAGGATTTGACTTACTTCAACGGTAACCCAGCGAAATGGCCGTCTTTTATCAGTGGATTTCGCAGATCGATCAAAGAATGCGAGTATACAAATGTACAGAATCTGTATCGTCTTAGGAAATGCCTTAAAGGAGATGTAATGGACTTAGTCTCTTATATGTTTGATGTTCCCGACAATGTTGACATGATTCTGGAAACATTAGAAATGAACTTTGGCTGCCCGGAATATATTATTGATGTTCTGACTGAAAAAACAACAAATGTTCAGTCTCCAAAGGAAGAAAATCTTCATAGCTTGATTCTATTTTCTAATCCAGTTTTTCAGAATGATGAAGATATGGACTTACTGCATAACATAGAAATTGAAAGAGCCGAAAAGATTTTAGCGGCAACAACGCGAAGAGTTGGAATTCGGTGGCAAACTAGTCTGATTTGGAAAAGTGGCAACATTCAGTTTCCAGAAAGTAAGAAAAATGCAATGAGACGAATGTTCGAAATGCAATGATAATAGAAAAGCAAATTGATAAATGTAAGGACTTTGCTGATCAATACTGTGCAACAATGGAAGAGTACTTCCAGAAAGGATTTGTTACAAAGTTGAATGAGGATGGAAAATCAACCGTGAATCATTTTGGTGTCTTCAATCCAAATAAGCCAGGAAAACTCCGACTTGTCTACGATGCAGCTGCAACAGCAAATGGAATGAGCTTCAATGATGCTCTATTGAAGGGACCGGATACGCTCAATTCTTTACCAGCTGTATTACTGAAATTCAGAGAAATAAAAATTGCATTCACCGGAGATATCACCGATATGTTTCGTCGGGTACTAATTCGTCCGCAGGCGGAGGATCAGTGTGCACGGAAGTTTCTTTGGCGTGGGATGAAAAGAACTGGCGAACCTAAACGGTGGCGAATTTCACAACGGCTAGCAGATCACTTTTGGAAAAGATGGGTGAAGGAGTACCTACCTACTCTTACGAGACGGACGAAATGGTTACGAGAAACAAAGCCGACTGAAATTGGAGACATTGTTATCATCGCCGATCCGGACCTATCTAGAAATGTATGGCCAAAAGGCAGAGTTGTCAATACTATTCCTGGAAAGGACAATGTCATTCGTGTCGTAGATGTTAAGACACAATTTGGAATTCTACATCGGACCTTATTGAAACTTTGTGTCATGGACGTGCGACAGAAATATTGTGAAGAACCCGAGATTCTTCACGGGGAGGAGTATGTTCCTGAGGAACGTATCTCTTAGTTACATGATTTATAAATATTTGTTTGTTACGTATTTCATATTAATATATTTAGAAACTTGTGTGAAATGCGATCAGTTATGTCAGAAACTTGGTAGAAGTGACACGCTCATTTGAATCATTGTCGAACTGAATGTAATAAAAATTGTTTAAGTTGTTAAAACCACGGCTTGCTAGCATTTTACTAATTTGAAATACTAGAGTATTGGAAAATAATCAAGATAATAAAAGATTTTATGGTTAGTTTTCAGATCAATAGAATAGAAAATCGGTCCTAAGTCGTTTATAGTATTATTTGCAATTTATTGCAAAAAATAAAACAAAGAAGACAAAAGGACAGCTGCTGACTTAAAAGAATCTGCATAAGAGGATAAATGAAAAAACTCGATCCCTAGAAGCAATTCCTTAGGGGTCTTCCATAAAGGACGTCCGGCTTGATGGAGGGAGGGGGGGTCCAGCACAAACGGACAAATTCGGACACAGAGGGTGGGTGGGTCTACGGACATCGGACGTCCGAGGGACTCGTAAAAAATTAAATGCAATTATCACAACTGTAGTAGTATACTATATGCTCTGGTACAATGGACAACTATTTACTGCAGTATGTATAATGTCGAGCTACATGCAGTAGGAAGCGGCTCCGCTTAAAAGTGCAATTCGCATGTGTGGTACACAAACTTGAATTAGTGGCGTGTTGCTTTAATGCCTTCTTTTTATCGTTTATCATCTGAATTGTTAGGCGCCGGTTATGTTCCAAGAGGATTGCGGATATATGCTATGTGCTTTCAGCAGTAAATAGGGGAGATTTGGTTCAGTTTACAACAAATAGCGCGCACAAATGTGGCTCCGAAATATTTGAATTTTAGTCATTTACCATTCGATGCCTACTCTCAGTCTTTAAATTCTGATCTAGAAACTCGCATATGCCCTATTTGTCACGTATATTTCCCAACAAAGATTACAATGGAATCTCACAGAAAAGCTTGTCATCGTTCCTCAATCGAGTCTATTATTATAACGTTGCTCACGGAATTAATGAAGAAAAATCAATGGAAGAAGATGCCGAGGAGGCTCTGCCAATAATTCCGAATTTGCAGCACTGGTTTCTTCAATCTCCATTCTAAGACGACATTGCATAATCGTTTCTTAAATGAAAATAATAATATTAGTGTTGTCAAACGTAAAAAATAAAGTCTAAAATTTGACGTTCTTTTTTTTGCTGGACGTCCATGGGGGAGGGAGGGGTCTTGGATTTCGGACACATGTGGACAAGGGAGGGAGGGTGGGTCTAAAAACGGCCGAAAATCGCGGACGTCCTTTATGGAAGACCCCTTAGCGGAAATTTGTTGGTATGAATAAAAGCAGAGTGAAAGAATCATCGACCTACTCTGACAATAATTGACGAAGTTTGATATGTTCGGCGTTTGATTTTGTAAAGCTTTCTCCGGTTGTAATTTCCCATATAGTATTAAATTGGGCTGGAAAGATTTCTTCATGGAAATTAATTGGTACGCCAATTTTCGATTTTAATACGGTAACAGCTTCAAATGCATCTTGTTGTAAACGAGCATCGATGGATTTTGTGCCGAATCCAAAATCTCTGAGTTGCTTTGAAAGAAATCGCCGTTGTTCTGACCAAACCCTTCCTTCGGTGAATCCGAAACCTGCTGCAATGTTAATTTAAATCAAATTCAAAAAATTCAAGTATGTAACAGAAATTAGTTGAGTTTTACTATAAATTATTTCGAGCTCCGAAGATGTAATAGTGTAACTTAATTTTAGATATACCTTGAACACCTCCATTACTATGAAAGGATAATCTTGAGAAAGGTCGGGCGAAGAATTCAGGCCGAACAAAGACTTCCTTAACCAATTTGTAATCATTGACTACAACGGCTCTGTAAGGACATCACAATACAATGCTTAGTATAATTGCATTTAGATACTATAGAAGCATTGCTAAGATGATTCTCTAACTATATAGTAAAACAGAATTATGACAAATCTTTTAGGGGAGGTGAAGTATACTTTTAAATGTGTTTAATTGTGTAAATATTGTTTTCATGATGAAGTAAAAAATCATGATTTATCGTGGACTCTGAGAAAAATAAATTTTATCCCGAAATAATGATAAAGGTCATAAAGCCCAAGATTGCTCGTTGCTCCCCAGATAAATTACACATTAAAAAGCTATAATAATGATTCATTAATAATTCTAGAACATTTTCATATTTTATACCAATGTACAGAAGAGATTGTACTTCAATATAGGAATGCGTTACCTTAAGTTCCCTAAGTCCACAGAAAATATATCGCCATATTGTTTTCTAAGCTTTGAAAAAGCTTCAAATTGATTTGGCCTTAGCTGAAGTAAGTTGCCAAAAATGGGCAAACCCTGTGGTCCTAAAATTAAATAGCATTAATGTGCGTTTTTTTGTTTGTTGGTGGGGTGTATTTTATAGTACATGCACATTTATGTTAAATAGTAATAAAATTATCTAGTTCTCACCTGGAGGATAATTCTTTATTCTTTTTCGGAATTGGAAATACAGAATTAGCACACAGACAACGGAACAAGTAAATATTGGAAGTGCAATCATTTCAAATGATATTGATTGCAGTATTTACAAATTCTTTTTGCGTTCACACAGCAGAGTCTAAATGTACACTGAACAGATTAATGTGCGAGTTGATACCATTTTATACATGTCAAAATTAGCATTACGCAATCGACAATAAAATTAATGCAATTAATTATTAATAATTATTACTTATTATTAATTATATTAGTTAATGGGTATATATAAAATGATGGGAAAATACATGGAAAATTGATAAAGAAAGGAGTTTGACGTTTTTTAATCCAAATTAGTTACAAGCTGACCAGATGTCCTTCTTTTAGGAGGGCAGTCCTTTTTGGACTCAATCTTAAAAATGTCTTTTTTTGAGGAAAAATGAAGAAAAAATCCTTATTTTTGCGTAGGATGTAAAGTAAGAGCAAATAGTTGTTATTAACAACTTGTTAAAATCCCATTTTTTTAAAATTCACGCTCCGCGCAAATTTATACGTCTCTCTTGCACATTGAACTATTTTTGAGCTTCGTATGATTTCTTAGCTTTTTGAAGGCATTGTTGGGTATTGTTTTTCCTAATAGGGCTGGAATTTCCGAATAGGTCCCTTATATTAACAAAATAATTTCTTCATGTTTTTGCACTACTGCAATTGATAGCTTAAATTATAGTAGTAATTAGAAATTTATTTCGAACAATTATTAATTGTTTTCTTTGTGTTTCTAATTTGTAAGCAAAATGATTTTCGCGCTTGCTGCGAACCGTAATTTCGAATGTAATTTCAGGAGCAAATATGGACTACCAAGAAGAAGAGGGATACTTCTTCAAAGAATTCGTTAATATTGAAAAAACTAACTTTATGTATACTTTGCGCCATTTTACCGGGGTTTCACAATTCTAAGAGCAGCGCTAATGAACATACCAGTTTTACGTGCAGGCATAAATACATCAGAAATTCCAAAGTATTACAAAATTCAGCTCACCATCTAAACGAATCAAGCATTAAGAGTGACCTTTCCTTCGGAAACTCCGTTCCAGGGCCACCATCATTTTATATTTCCCATATTGCGCTTATTTAAAGAAATAAAATATTTTCTAAACTAGAAGCACACAGTCGCCGATGTCTAAAAGGAGAGTATAATCAAACGTACGTTATATAATATTACGACTAAGATTGCTGACTAATAGCTACATCATGGCTACAAGACTCATGACAGCACAATAATTAATGTGCGGTAAAAATAATTTCCGCTACATTAGGAAAAACACAATAGTAATTAAAAATGATTGTGCCATCCTGATGTAGATATATTATGTGTGTCAATTTTGCAGGTATGCATCTTATACTAAAAATATCAGTGCACTTCGTATCCCATCCAAGCAGACATTCCCGTTCCCATTTCGTGTCTCAACTCGAAGCAATTAAATTCTTTAAAATTCAAGTGGATATTCCCTACTAATTACGGCTTTGAGCAGTTTTATTTGAAATAGGTAAGTAAAAAAAAATTTGGTCTCAAAACAAATTTTTATGTGCCTTAAAATTTTCATAACAATAAATAAATAATACATGTTTTGAGAAAAAAATTTTTTAATGGCCCCGTGTGGGGAGAAACGAGAATTCAAGGTCATCAAAGTTGCAATCTTGTAACATTCATAGAAGGCAAACCACAGGTCCAAAAAATATGATCTTTTTTTTAAACATCATCTAACTTCATGGCCGAGATAGGTATTTTTCAGAATTTGAAAATTTGACCTGCATCACATGTTAAAATTTTTCAAAATTTTGAAAAAAAATTAAAAATGGTTTATACTAATGAAATGTTGTACATGTTATTCCTACTTGACCAAACGCATTATAACACTTTATTTTGCGTTGACCTTACAAAAGGTCAAAGGTCATGCGTAGACATACGCATTTAATATAGCCATATGGCATATCAATCAGCTTCAAAACATTGTCTAGAGGACGTTTCTGGCATTGCTTAATACATAACGGCCGCTCTAAAAAAGTTAACGGCCAAAATCGCAGCCTTATTCTTCTTTGGGCAAAAGTGAAGTTGCAATTTCGACCGTTAACTTTTTTAGAGCGGCCGTTATGTATTAAGCAATGCCAGAAACGTCTTCTAGACAGTGTTTTGAAGCTGATTGATATGCCATATGGCTATATTGAATGCGTATGTCTACGCATGACCTTTGACCTTTTGTAAGGTCAACGCAAAATAAAGTGTTATAATGCGTTTGGTCAAGTAGGAATAACATGTACAACATTTCATTAGTATAAAACATTTTAATTTTTTTTTCAAAATTTTGAAAAATTTTAACATGTGATGCAGGTCAAATTTTCAAATTCTGAAAAAGACCTATCTCGGCCATGAAGTTAGATGATGTTTAAAAAAAAGATCATATTTTTTGGACCTGTGGTTTGCCTTCTATGAATGTTACAAGATTGCAACTTTGATGACCTTGAATTCTCGTTTCTCCCCACACAGGGCCATTAAAAAATTTTTTTCTCAAAACATGTATTATTTATTTATTGTTATGAAAATTTTAAGGCACATAAAAATTTGTTTTGAGACCAAATTTTCTTTAATTACCTATTTCAAATAAAACTGCTCCTTTATGATTAACTATTTTGCATGATTTCAGGAAGTAAATGACATAACCCAAAAGGAAGAGCAGAAGCCAACTATGTTGCAATTGCTGATTCTGTTGGTTAACTAATGTTTTGGCAGACTTGATTTATTTGGGTATCTGAATTAATACAAATTAAAATGATTAAACGCAAAGTATGACGAATTGGCAAGTAGCTTTGGCCTATTAAAGCGTCATTTACAAATTATCTTCAAACATCGAGCTTTTATTCTTGGTGATAATTATCATGGTTTCTTTCTGGATTTCCTTAAGGAAAGGAGAAGAATATCCACAGGAGTTGCAAAGCATTGAATTGGTGTTCACTGAATTTACTTAATTACTACTACTGCAGTAAACTATTACTGTACCTACTATTTATTAGTATAGGTACATACAAACTGCGTAAGCAGACTTAAGAACATATTTTCATCTTTTCCATTAAAGTAATGTTTCATTACTTTTTCGCTAACTGCCTCGCTCTTTTCGTTTTTTGAGTGACTCTTTCTTTCTGCACTTAACTTTTTTTAAACTGTTTTTGAACTAAAGACCAATAATGAAAACAGGGCTGGAAATTCCAACTACGTAATTGGATTTAAGACAATAGCCCATAATATCACATCACATCAGTGTACAAATAATACTTAACTCTTCCTTTTAGACTGGACTAATTTAAGCGCTGGAATGTTATGTTATGCAAGCAACACATAAATTTATTTAGTTTGAGTTTAAATTCCATGAAAGAAGAGTTGACTTTAGTAGCAAAGTAATTATCTGGAAAAGATTTAATCAACTTTAATCATAGTTTTAATATATGGTAAGCCTATTATGTGGTGGTTCTTACAAGGAAGCTATACGGGCCTTACGCAATTTTTTTTGCTAGTTAAATATAATAGTATTTACTTATGGACCATATTTATATATAAAAACTGCAATTTTTTGCCTACATTATTGGCCGGCGGCGGTGGAAAACCTACAGAGACATTTAAAGTCTAGGCTCCATTCAATTCCTTGATAGTCAGTATTCTCTAGACGGCAAATCAGCAGGGTTCAGTTTACCAGGTACGTAACGGCAATCTACCACATGAGTTAGATTGCAAATTTCTCTAACCCGATTTTCCACAAAAGTTCCCCACTCGTCATTAATAAAAGTGATGTTTTCGAAACACACCAAAATAAAGTTGGTATTAACTCCAATGAGTGGGATGACTTCACTGATTCATCTAATCGTGCACTGATTGTATAGGCCAAAAATTCTAACCTAGGAATACTTACAGTTTTCAGAGGTGGGACGCAAGATTTTGCGAGAAGCAATTGCACCGAAATACCATTTTCTGTTTCTGTCCAGAGAAATACTATGGAGGCGTAGGCATGTATGCTTTTATATAATGACACACGCAACTGACACGTTTTATTTTTACTTACACCTCCAGTCACATTCCCGTCACACAAAATCAGTCACACAAAATTCCTTTTCAAAATGGTGAGATATGCATCAACCAAGATTGATTACTAATTGTAACTCAGTCGGCCAAAGTGCGAAGCACCAATGATTTAAGAGTGGTCTTATTGTGGCAAGTGTTAGTCAAGAGAAAATCTTCTCTTAATTTATGAAAGTTTATAGTAAATAGACAATAAATGTTGATTGTTTGTTTATTACATGGTTCACAGGTGCATCTTATAAAATTTTATCATTTATATATTCGAAATATTTTCATTTTTAAGGTTGAGGATATATACAAACAGTATTTATAAAAAACATAAACTATATCACAAAGTGCAGTTCTAGTAAAATATACTAACCATTTTGGAATTTAAGAACTTCTTCGCCCACATTTATTTTATTCCCGATTGATAGTTAGCATCTATTGTGTAAAATAATGCTGTCATTCTTGGGATACATGGTGAGAATTCCATCGTGGCCTTCAAATGTAAATGGACTGGTTTTGTCCAACTCTACTTTAAAATGTTGAAAAAGGTTTGTCATGAATAGAAACAACTGATCTTTGGCAAATGCCTCTCCTGGACAAGATCTCTTTCCAACCGAAAACATAACGAATGCCTCATGTTGAATGATATCTTGTCCATTTTCACTGAGAAATCTTTCAGGACGGAAAGTATTTGGATCTCCCCATACATTAGGATCATTCATAATTTCAGTAAAGTTCGTATAAATTGCTGTGCCTTTTGGAATATTGTAGCCAGCCAGAACAACGTCTTCTAATGCCCTCCGAGATGTTTGTGGAACAAACTTCGTAAATCGTAACACTTCCATCAACACAGCTTGGCTATACGGCATCCTTTAAAATTATATAAATAAAATGTGGTTAGTAAAACATTGTCAGTATTATTTCTTAAGATAATTAGGGCGCAGATACTACAAACTGTTTGGATAAAAGTAAATCTTTTGATACTTCATGCTACAGAGTTCAAAAGACAATATTGAAAGACAATCTTTAGGAATAAATCATAAAGATAATAGTATAGTATGTTTAACTTAAATATACCTGGTTCTATCCATGAGAGAAGGTGTGTTGTTCTCTCCTACTACGGATTTGATTTCTTCATAAAGTTTGTCTTGCTTTTCAGGAAAGTGAGCCATTGTGTGAGCAATCCAAGAAAGAGCTACACAGCATGTCTCACTTCCAAATAAAACCATATCGAGTAACGAGTAAATCATATTTGACTCTGTTCAAAATAAATATTTGATTTGGTTACATATTTACAAATTACATAAATTTGTGAAAAATTAATGTATTTTAGTGTAATTATATCAAGGACGGATTTATAAGGGACACAGAGGCACGTGCTCTCTAAACCTCAATAGACGAGATAAATTGTCCTTAAAAAAACAAAAATGTTTCTCGCAATTTTTAATTTTCCACCCCCGCTATACGTCCTTGCTGTATAATTAACACACACCACTGGTAAAAGATTCAAGGAATAATTAATTCTCCAAACCTCCTTTTGACATATAAAAACTTGATTCTGGATCTGTAGTTTCCTGAATTTTTCTTAAGTAGCAGTCAATTACGTCTCTCGTGACATCCATGTTATAACTTTCTTTGTGTTCCTTAACTTTAGCACGAATAATGTCGTTAATAGCCGACGCATTTTTCAAGAATAATCTTTCCTTTGCCAGTTTTAAATATTTTAACCAAGGAAACCGAACTGATGTAAAATATGTCTTGCCGTTCCTTAAATATCTGAAACACAAATTCAAATAACATTGTTGTACTGTGAATACTAGAGCATTGGAAAATAATCAAGATAATAAAAGATGTTATGTTTATTTTTCAGATCAATAGAATAGAAAATCGGTCGTCAGTCGTCTAAATTATTATTCGTAATTTATTGCAATAAATAAAACAAAGAAAACAAAAGGACGACTGCTGACATCTGAAAAACAAGAATCCTCTGCATAAGAGGATAAATGAAGAAACTACCGAGAAGCAATATCATAGCGAAAATTTTGGTATGAATAAAAGCAAGAGTGATAGAATCATCGACCTACTCTGACAATAATTGATGAAGTTTGATATGTTCGGCGTTTGTTTTTGTAAAGCTTTCTCCGGTTGTAATTTCCCATACAGTATTAAATTGGGCTGGAAAGATTTCGTCATGGAAATTAATTGGTACGCCAATTTTTGATTTTAAGTCTGTAATAGCTTCCATTACATCTTGTTGTAAACGAGCATCGATGGATTTTGTGCCGAATCCAAAATCTCTGAGGTTCTTTGAAAGAAATCGCCGTTGTTCTGACCAAACCCTTCCTTCGCTGAAACCGAAACCTGCTGCAAGGTTAAATAAAAACAAATTCAAGAAATGTTCAAGTATGCAGCAGAAGTTGAGAAATTGACTCGTAAGTTTTTTTTAAATATTTTTTACTATAAATATTTCGAGCTCTGAAGATGTAATAGTGTAACTTAATTTTAGATATACCTTGAACACCTCCGTTACTATGAAAGGATAATCTTGAAAAAGGTCTTGCGAAGAATTCAGGCCGAACAAAAACTTCCTTAACCAACTTGTAATCATTGACTACAACGGCTCTGTACGGACATATATGACAATACAATGATTAGTATAATTTCACTTAGATACTATAGAAGTATTGCTAAGATGATTTAAATATGTAAATATCGTTTTCATGATGAAATAAAAAAACATGATTTATCATGGACTCTAGTGAAAATAAAGTTTATCCCAAAATAATGATGTAGACCATAAAACCGGAGATTGCTATTTACTTTCCAGATATGGTCCACATTATAATGTCTGTATAATAATGATTCATTGATTCATTTATAATTCTAGAACACCAATTTTATATTTTATACCAATGTACATAGGAGATTTGTACTTCAACATAAGAATTCGTTACCTTAAGTTCCCTAAGTCCAAAGAAAATATATCGCCATATTGTTTTCTAAGTTTTGAAAAAGCTGCAAAGCCGTTCGGTTTTAGCTGAAATATGTTTCCAACAATCGGCAAACCCAAGGGTCCTATAATTAAAAGAAATTGATAGTAATTTTTATTTTTATTGTGTTCTTATTGAAGTTAGTTTAATGACTTTTAAATGTTTGATACAAACCTGGAGGAAAATTCTTCAAACGCTTTTGAGAATTAAATAGGAATTTAAGGACCACGAGTCCCACAAGGACGATAAAATATGGTAACGCAATCATTTGGTGAATTGATTGATGAACCAATTTTTCTTAGCTGTAAATATAATTTAAGAGTTACACAAACCTGTGATTGTCAATTAATGTGAACATAATGTACCCTATTTTCCGAATTAATAGTTTCTGCTTCACCCTATCTTCAGTTGCGTTACGGTCAACTATTTAGGGACAATAATGTCTAATTCTAGTATGTAGTACTGAATAGAATTTTAGTTAACTAGTTGTAGTTTTATAAAGGGTTTGCTATTGAAATAAAAGTCAGGCTGCTACTAGTTATCATATTAAGTTTTATAATATATCTATTCAGAATAACTATAAATGATTGCTAATTTTAATTAAGTTTAAATTTGAAACTTAATAAGAGATAAAAAGATTTTATCCAATGTGCATATGCCTACGTGTATTATAGTATATGAATGTAATTAACAAAATTTGATTTGCAAATTACCTGTCAGTATTTTAAGTTGTGAAGTTAAATTGAGCTTAAGCAGAACAAATAACACAGTTTTCTACCATGGACTAGAAACTAGGATGTTTTCTGTTTTGTTAAAGAACTGCTTATGTAACACATAAAATGTAAACTTCGATTGTGGAGTAAATCCAAAATTTCAAACTTTAAATATACCTAAAAACCACCTTGCAAATAAAGCGATCCTCTGAGAACTAACCGTGGATTTCAGGACAATTCAGGTTTTATTGCAATTTATAGTTCGGCAATACCTTACTACGGTGTTAATTAGGTACCTATATAACCAGTACTGAGTCCCACTCCACTCAGTACGCCGTACTCACTCAGCACTCAGTACTCACACAGTACTGAGTGCGTAGTACAGTCACTTTGCCAAACGGGACGTCAACCGACTTATAATTTGTGCTAAAGATCGCTCACTAGTTGTTAGTTGACTGGCATATGTTCTCACGTTACTGACGTTACAAAGGGAGAACATTCCAACATGTTGATAATATTACGCACCTTTTTATTTATAAAGCTAGTGTACAGATTTAGGTTTTATTATTCCTCCTAAAGAGCTTTGGCCTTGAGAAGATATGTATAGGTACTGGTGGCAACACATTCTAGAGATGAAAACTATTCTATAATTAATCTAATAATTTCAAAAGCAGTTTGGAGAATAAATGTTACACTTTATCATAGCCGAAAGTATAAATTATTTTAGCTTTCTTGTAATTTTTAAAGCGAATCCAATCTTCTTGTTTAATGTTTTCTTGGATTATTAATAACACTTGAGGCTTTTAAAAGGCAGAAATTTTTTATTTTAATGTATCTTTCCCAAATGGGTTCAAATTAATTATATTTCTGGACAAGATTGTAGAAGCAGCTACTCATATAATCGCTAAACCTGCAAAGGACATGGCCACTGATGAAATCTCTGAGGACGCTTGTATTTACATCACTACAGAAATACCTGCAAAGGAGTTCTATGCAATGCTACTGGGAGAGCTTTGGATGACTCTGCCGTAAGAATCGCAAAAACTTACCTTGTCATTCCGTGAACTACTTCTGAAAATTCAAGTTTTTTTACGTTATTTTATTATGCTTATCTATTGGGAATCTGTATTCGTTGCCGAAACACTTAGAATTTGAAATGGCTAAAATATATTTTGCTGATTTCCTACTAATGGGAGTTGTACTCAAAATGCTTACAAAGGAATCGTCATTGTTGATTTAATAAGAGAAATAGACATTTGAAAACTGAAATCTGTGGAGCAGTTCGGGAAATTAAATGTACATCAATGAGTTTTCCGGATTACGAGCATTTGTAGTATGCTTCCTTAAAAAAGAACACTTTTCAAAGTGTCGAATTATTTTCCTTTTGTATTAATTGAATTGGTTCCTTTGATTTCGAAATTGCAATAATGTCAAGCAGCTCTGAAGTACTTTACTTGAATACTTGGAAAGTTTTGCTTGTAAAAGTGCCATTCCTGTACATAGAACAGAATTACCGGCTGAAATCTTTCCAAGACCAAGATATTAGAATTCTAAGGAACATGAAGAGTACTACAATCCTTTAGAGAATCACACGATGGTCAGTGAAAGAAAGAAAAAGAACAATATATTTTTCACGTGCAAAAACTCAGTATTAATTGAAAAACAAAATTCTCTCCATGAGAATCTATGTAGTCGGGAAAACATATTGCAATCAATGGGCAAATATGCATAATGTAAGCTAGCTATGATAGCAAAGTGATGGGCAGAATAAATTTGCAATTCAATCTAATTTTCAAGTCTTAAATAAAATGGCATGATTAAAGAGAGTCCATAGGATTCGTACACAAGTTGGCTATCGAAGTTAAAATCACTCGTTGCTGGCACAAGGCACATTGTGCATTTAGAATACAAAGTAGAAACCTCAGATCATATCATCCCAGTAGATATAATACAAAAACTGAGATCAGTTTTTGTATATGGCTGTATGTATATGTAACAAAGAATTACACGCCCAGTTCTCCTTTGCAGAAAAACTTACCCAGAAACCAATAAACTTTGTATATGACTCGGAGCAACTTGCTTACGTCATATTTAAGATGTATCCCTAATACTTACTTCGTGTAACAAGTTTTTCTAACCGTACGTTTGCAATGTGTATTCCTAAGCATCGTACCTATATATGCTTTTAAAGAATAGTAGATGCAACTCAAATGCAATAGTATTTACCATTATGTTCTAGCTGTTCCAGGCATTAATAGGTACGTATACAGTTTCAAGTTGAAGTTCAGTTACGTCCTTACTCAGGATTCATGCCCATTTCTGGGATGATTACGAAAATCTACTTAGAATAGTCGAGTGGATAGAATTTCACATACCTATCGGTGTTGAGAAAACAACTTTTTACAATGAGTTGATTGAAGTGCAAATCGTGCTGGATGAAGAGCTACGGGAATTTTGAAGGCGTTCTTTCTTTTAATGCATTCTACCGCAGAGATTTAGGAGATATTGTCGCAGGTTACCAAATAGTTGTACTTTACGATTGTGTTCCGCGATACAAAGGAATTGACAACTATGTGGTTTACTTGGAATTGGACGAAATGATATTACCCTACCCAGAAGCAGAAAATAATTACTTTGAAAAGACTGAATTTCTGAACAGAAAAGCCATCCGGAGAAACTTGACTAGTACACAGAACTGCTGGATATAGTTTTCCTCATAGAGAGTTGTTAATACAAGAGTAAAAAATAAATAGAAAGTTGGAAATCCTTTATCATTGCTGAGTGTAGATGCCCATCCAGATTACATTGTATATTTTTGCTGTTGGGCATGCATACTGCATGTAGTATAAAAGGATAGTAGTGCATAATGCACAGAATGGCAATATACTATAAAATACAAACCACTACAGGATATTAATCATAAAATAAACTATGCATACATCGCCTAGTATTGTCATGCAATTTGAGGACTGTGCACACTAGAACTGGAGGCTAAGTATTGTAATGCATTGTAAGGTATCATTCTTTTTGGAGCAATAGGGACCTATCCGAATGATCAAGCACGTTTTATGAATTCTTTTGAAATTCTTTTATTTTTAGTTCGTAAGTTTAAAGTCAGAGTACTTTTGAAAGCAAATCTGCCTAATAAATCGAAATGTAACGAAAGAAAGAATATCAGAAAGTCTGTAAACAAAGTTTGACTTTTGCGGGACGCTCTGGATTTTCTCGTGAAATAACCAAATGCTAAAGTAGTGATTACGGAAAGAAATTAAATAGAGAATTTTCAAATAAATTGAATTGCTTCAGCTCACTTGGAGCGCGCCACAAAATAAGATTTTCTTTCATTCTACTGAAACTGCGAAATGTAGACTCTAGCGCTTTAACGATTGATGTTCTTATGACTCGAGCTCTATGACAATACTTGCAAAATCTCTAACTAAAACATGTTCCGTCTAAATTTAGTAATAAATACTAGTTGCTACTTTAACACTTTAGGAAAGGCCATGCACATCCACCCATTACTGTGACTGTAACTAGTACAGTGCCGCATTCAGAGCGTATTCTCATTTCGGGTTATTAACGAGCCATTTACCTAAATTATGTATACCTATGACCCGTTGAAACTCCTTCAAATAAGACCCTATGTAACATGTGCCAAGTGTAAATACAGTGTTAAGTCGTTTTAGTATTTAAGTATTCAATATCAAATAACAAATGTTTTTTTCCAAATGTTAGTAACATAATCAAAATGACATCCTGACTGCATGAGCACTCTGATATTGTCTGATTGAAGTTACTTTTCCTCCAAGGGCACAATCGAGGCAACCTTACTTCCCAGGGTCTAAGTCGTGGAAGTAAAATCTCAATGGTTCAAATTATTAAATATTGGCATTCTATTCAATGATTAATATTTGGAAGAAAATAATAGTTCATCTGCTAAAATGTGACATTGTCGTAGTGGTAATTCTCAAGTTGTCTTATCCTCACAAAAATTCATCTCCGTGTTAGTATTAATAAAATTAAAATCTGAATCTAAATCTTAGCATATTGGAAACATTCAGAAATACTTCAAATACTCAGTGCGCTGAGAAAAATCCAATAAATGCAAAGGAATCTGAAAAGATACACTACTTGTATTCAACTGACTATTGTATTTAAATTTTAAGTCATTGCGAATTCCTGGAAGAATAGCACATGACCTGGTTTCGTGACCCGATTGGCTTTGCTAACCCACATTTTTCAATCTCAATGTTTCTCAACTAAAATTCAACACAAGTTTCAATGTTAATCATGTTGTGTATCAGCACAACATAAGGTTAATCTATCAGCATCTATAGCAAGTTAAAGACTTTCAGGATTATTCTTAAAATGGAAATACATCGTAATTATATTGTAAGCTTACATTAAATGTAAGAGACGTATCTTTCTTTTACATCTATTATTTACGAACTTCTCTGTGGTAAACCAAATCAAAATGCGATATCACGCTCATTTCAATGTCATACTTACCAAACTAACTCAATTAACGTATTAGGATCTTGACTATTGTTAAAATTTAAATACAATGACACCCATGACTATATAGTAGTTTATAACTGGCCAATTTCTTAGTTAAGTATTGCAGTTAATTTTAACGTCTTGAAACGGTTCGTAAAGCCGTAAATGGTAATAATTTTGAAATGCTAAAGTATTTGATTTACGCTGCACTGTTCTTTTCCATGGTGAAAGGGTTTTGCGAGGATAAAAGTGACGACAAAGGTGATTTTCGAAATAATTTAAATCAATTCGTTAATTTATTAATATTTTATTGCATTCTACTTTTCTGCACAATGTTACCATAAATTTTATATACAGCTGGACCACCAGAATATAAAGATGAACATGGGGAATACATCATCATCGACGACATGTACATTAGAAAGGATCCAAGTCGTGCAGGTCTAGTAAACAATGCCTGGCCTAATGGGATAGTCCCATATACTTTGGACGGAACATTAAGTTAGTAAATACATAATTAAATATTTTTTCATAAGATGCACACTGTTTTAAAAAAAATAATTTGAGTATTTATTAGCTTCTCGACAGGTTGACTTGATAAGGGAAGCCATCGCGGATATTTCTAGACAAACTTGTATCCAATTTAGAGTAGCAAGGCAGAATGACAGATACTCTTTGCTATACAGAAATTACAGCAACGACAATGGATGTCATTCAAGAATTGGATTTCAGAATCAGAAAAATCAAGTATAGTTTAGATATTATTTTCTGCATTTAATAAAAACACTGAAGTTTATATAAACTTATTAATATTACTACAAATACAAAAAAATGGTAATGCAAAAAATTACATTTGCGCAGCCTATACAATTTAGTCTTCCCTGTAGTAAAGGAAATGCAGTACATGAAACAATTCACGCTTTGGGATTCTATCACGAACATGTTAGAGAAGACAGAGATGACTACGTCTACATTAATTGTGACAACGTTATACCTGGTAGTACTTTTTTAATTCTCATATCTTTAAGATGCACGTTTCCAATTAGTGTAGCTTGAAATATCAAAAATTTCCTAAACCCCATTTCAATGAAATATACTACAATGCGAATTTCTCTTTTTTTAGGACTAGAACACAATTTTAATAAGTTAAGTGAAATGAGTCCTAATATACAAATTACTGACTATGGAATTCTCTACAACTACGAGAGTATTATGCATTACCCATTACGCGGCTTTGCGATAGATAAAACGATGAACACCATCGAAGTTTTAGTAATGATTAATTATTATTTGCTAATATTTTTATTTTTTACAATTTGAGGCACATTATTTCAATGCTCGCAAATAAATAATTCAGAATCAACATCCCCCTGCCATTGGAGATATAAACCAAGTTGGTCAGCGGGATCACCTCTCTCAAGGCGACATCGATATGATCAACACAAAATATAAATGTAAGCCATATTGTTACCCAATGGTTGTATTTAAGTGTACCTAAAAGTAAACGGTTTACCTCAAATAAATACATTGAGTTAATGAAGGCTCAAGTATACCTGTAATATACCTTTGCCTCAAGTTGTAATGCAATTTACTCATGTTTTAGTACACTTAACTTAAGTAAAGTACGAAATCCTCACTTTACTTGAGGTAAATGTACTAAAAGTTAGCAACTTACATTAAAACTTGAGGCAAGGGTATCAGTTCGAATTAATAATTAATGATACTAGAGACTAAGGAAATATTTATTAGTTAAACGTACTTATATCAGGTGAAATTATTTTTCAAGAGGTAAACCGATTATTTTCGAACTCGTTTTAATTTTCCCCTTATCTAATTAAATTAGAGACAAAAACATATTCATTTTGGAATGTTGTTATTGTAATCTCTATCTAAGGTGACTCAGTGGACAATGCTGAAGAAAAATCTACATCAACAAATAGTCCTGTAAAAACCACAACTACAGCAACTGTCAAGCCGACAACCTCTACCAAAAACCCTTTGTGCCAAAAAATGCCAAATTTACCTATTTGCAAATCTCCATGATGGATTTAAGTTTTGTACTGCAAAGGGTTAAAAGGTAAAACAACTGTGAATGTGAACAACAATACAAGCAATATTTATGTTATGACGTTACGACTGCAAATATGTACGTGCAAGTGCATATATAAAGTCGCTAAAATAAAACTACGTAGGACACAATTTCTGCAATGCTTTCTCTAGAGATAAGAAATGGTAGAATAAAGTTTTCAAGAATGTTTATTTTTAATCTCCAATAAACTGTAAATGATAAATATCCTCAAAGGCGAAATTCCTGAAATTTTTCTACTTCAAACCCTTCCATTTTTCATTTCTGATCGTAGTACTGAGCTGTTGGTCATCTTTTGCAAAATTATCCTGAATTTCTTTCTCTACGATATTAACGCCGTCCTCCACCCACCCAGTTGGGTAAAGTTGGTAGTGCAGAAATGATCACCGTTTCCAGGATTATAATATTGATAAGAGGGAAAACTTTCAATAATTTCGGTTAAATACAAGTACCCAGCAATTCCTTTGTGGGTGTAACCCCAGATAGACCTCCCAAGAGTTCAGCTCATCTGATCGGATAAAAGTGATCTCCGCTACCTTTATTGCAGTAACGATAAAGTTTAAGTGGTACTGTTTCTGTTTGTATTTGGAAATATCCTACCTTGAACGATTTCACACCTGTAGTCTTCGCTTCCCCCTTAAAAATATATATGTCACCGTCCCTGAGAGAATCCGGTCCCTGAGAGAATCCAGCCAAAATTTATATGCCAATAACTTTGTCCCTGCTAAATATAAGAAAACGAAAATTGGTACACAAATTAAAAGAGGTTTAATCTACGTTTCCACCAAATTTCGTCCTCACAGCTCGTACAGGAAAAAAGTTATTAATGAATAACATCCTAAAATGAAGTATTTGACTGACTATTTCAAGTAATTCGTTAATAATTTGTTTTCTAGTAAGAGCTGTGGGGACGAAATTTGATGGAAACGTAGATTATACCTCTTTTAATTTGTGTACCAATTTTCATTTCCTTATCTTTAGCAGGGACAAAGTTATTGGCATATAAATTTTGGCTGGATTCTCTCAGGGACCGGATTCTCTCAGGGACGGTGACATATATATTATCTATCGTCGGATACCCTCATTTGCAGTATTGAAATACTCAATAACTGACAGGTTCAACAAATCCCTGTTTAATGAAACTGAAAAGTATAGCAATATGGTTTACCAACAAGTTCATTTCAATTAGTGGTATAAAAATGATCACCATTTATCGAATTGTAGTACCGATGGAAAGGTATTATTTTCCAAGCAAGTCGTGAATCCACAAACTATAATTCAAAATATTGATAAATTCAACAAGCTACTATAACAATTAGTGGATTTATTCGCTATCCGTCACAACCCATTTAATAACTTGGTTTAAGTACTAAAATATAGAAAGCAGAAGAGGAGACGAATATGAAGATTTTATATTAGCTTATGTTTTTGGTTGGTTTGGTTTTTGGTACCCCATGTATAAATCTATTTCATTTTATACGTGACACATCTAGAAATCAGGTCACGGTTAACAATGACTTCCAATAACAGCAATTTTAAATACTACACGAATGTTATCGTGGGCTGTGATATCTTGTAGTCTTTTATCTACACGTTCTGGGCTGCAGTTTCTATAATTATAATTAAGTAATCCAAAATATTATCCATTGTGATTTTAAAAATTAGATATTGCGTTTTACATGTTTTCCACAAACTAACCTAAGAGTTAGGCTAGCGGGTTGAATATTTAATGAACAGAACTAATTTGGAAATTATAATTGAGCTTACACATTCACTAATGTAAAATTGTTTGTTTGCTAAACATTATGTTAGCATTTTGTTCATTGTAATAATCATGTTGTCAACCAGCTACCAGAAGAGTCTTAATGCAATTTTGGATTTAACTTTGACATATTAAAAAGGTTACAATTGAGTTCATTTGCTTAATCGACCTTAGTATTACGGCAGGAGAAATAGTAATTGGAGAAATACTAGTAGTCAAAAATAAAGATCCACAGAAAATTAAAAGTAATACTGAAAACATTTTGCAACTTCAAAAAGCAGTGTCTGCGAATTATATTAAATGAACGATTTAAAATATTTTAATAATTTATGAAACCTCAAAATGAGCTATTTTTTGTATGGTGTATGAGTATGAGTGAGTCAGTTAGTTTTCAACTTTCAGTTATTAGAAAGTACCTCATATTCCACTGGATAAATTACACCTTTTCTCTATGCTGTTTACAACACTATATTTAAGTGGCAGCAGATTAATGCTTTCAACTTCTGTGTATGTAAATACATGAACCCTAGGCTGCGAGGACTTTATATTCATATATGTGTATCCAGGAAAACCAATGTATAGGTTGTGTCGCCGTTTCATTTTATTGTATTCTCTCTGAAAACGAAAAGTCTGAGTTGTAAAGTAAACGACTACCAAATATATCTCTGTAATGTAATATATATTTATATACCTTTTAATTACAATGTTCTCTTGGACAGAAAGTTATAACGCTACCGTCGTTGTCGTATATTGTAGCCAAAATAATTCATTACAAAATGTCTGTGTTTAAAATCGTTTAAAGTTACGCCTTTACATGTTTTTCCTGAAATGCAATTACAGCCTATAATTTATAGCGACAAGTGATTTTGCACAAGCACCGTTTGGATGCTGCCAAAGACGGAATGAAGCTGAAGAGATTTTCCTGAGGAGAAGCATTCAGGAAATGTATTCGTCTATAACTAGTAAGTTTTGTTAGCGCTTCACATAGCATATATATATATATATATATATATATGTATGTATATAAAATATTTAGTAACCCAATATTTCTCAGGTTTTTTATAGGCCAGAAAGCCACACTTTCTATTGAATTTGACATTGAATAACTTTATCCTCTCACCATATATCTACCACACCTCCTTATTGCTATAAGGCACTAAAATTCATATAAATAGAGTATACATACATTACCATGTCTACTACTCTATGGATAAAGTAAGCACTTAGGAATAATTTATAAGCCATTTTTCCCGTTGTGTTAACTTCTCTGCTTTTTCAATACTGAAAACCCAACAAAACTACTTTCCTGTTACCTATATACCTGTTAGTGGTGATTAGGAAAATTAAGCATTTTGGGAACTGCCTAGGCATTTTTGGAAATGCCTGAAGAAACCCGGTTATTTTCATTTAGCCGAGGAATTTAGGAAAAGGACTAAACGTTTTCAAAACTGCCTAAACTTTACTCGGCATTAAGCGAAATGGTTTTCCTAATTGCCGAGTAAACATTTTACTTTATTTGATGACTGAATTTCACCAGGCTGAAAGGAAAGTGTCTCACAAAACATATGCTAGTATAACAGCGTGTTAAGTAAACTAAGATGAGTAAGCCAAATATTTGCTAACAAAAATTTTTTTGTCAGCAAGATGTAATGTTTACAAAAATTATATTTAAATGTATGTAGGATGAAATAATAATTATTTATTTATTACAATAATGTTCACTGTTGTGCCATTGAGCACTATTTTTTACACATCTGCAATTCTTATCTTGGCAGTTCTTTGTGCAGTAGCAGCGAAAAAATCCTTGTCCTGTAGCAATTGAAAATTTTGTCGCGACTTCTCCCAGTGCAATTTCCACATTAGAGATATTTTCTGGACGTAAATTTCAAAAGTTTCTCGGTAGTAACTTTTAACTGCGTTCTGGTATACAAATATTTTAAACGACCATAGTCTGTGTCTAATGTATAGACGTCTTCGTCTCTTCTTAATGGTTTTTTAATGCTATCGTCACCGTTTAATTCCCTAAACCTAATTTCACTTGTGCATTATGAATTTCCGTTTAATTTTATCATCCATTAATTCGCCAAACCTGGCTTTTGAGCCAGCCTGGTAAAATTCAGTCATTAAGTAAAGTAAAATTATTACTCGGCAATGAAGAAAAACATTTCGCTTAATGCCGAGGGAAGTTTTGAAACCCCTAGATATTTTTCTAAATGCCTCGGCTGAATGGAAATAGCCGGACTTACTTCAGGCATTTTCAAAGATGCCTAGGCCGTTCCCAAAATGCCAATTTTTCTTTACTACCGCTAACATATCTTAGTTGTCTTCCACCTAGAAAATTTAATGTAAGTTTCCTATTTAGCAACGATTCTTCTATGCTGTAATATAGTATGAGGAACTGGTTTCTCTGTGTACTTATAAAACTACATCTTGTTTCTTTTTGACATGTACTTTCACTCCTAAAATTCGTATTACAGTAGTATTTTACCACCGCAATCCATTTTTTGTCGTCTCTAAGTCAATAATAGGCGCAAAGTGTGTTACAGCGATCTCTGAAACTGTATTTAACAGTCTTAAATGTAGTATACAAAGTTACAGTGTTTTCTTAATCCTTGAAACAAGTAGAACAAAGTACTTTGTACCCCAAAATAGTTTATTAATTTCTTGTTTGCCAATTTCCCCTTAACTTGGACTACCGTGTGATTTAAAATATGTTCACCGAATTACAAATTTCGTCCTTTAATGCCTATTTCCAAATATTTGGTTATTGGGGACTTATTCCGTTTGAGAAATCAGGACACAGAATGACGATAATAAGAAAAAAATGGAAAGTCATAACTTGGGCAACTGGGGCCATATATAATTTCATCTCATGTATCCTTCTTATTATTTTGGAAATATATTGTCTAACTTCACAACGATTGCAAACAAAGGACTACTTGATTCTTTTCTGCGTCATTTTGATCATTGTAGGTTCAATTGGAGCAAATCTATCCTTCATTTTCTTTGGCCTCAATGGCATGCCTGAAATCTTCAATTTAAGTTTTATATTAGATGAAAATCTCACAGGTATCTGTATACAAATTATAAGTGATTATAAGCTATTAGTTTTTGCCAGACGCAATAACAGTTTTTATTGACTATTAATATTCTTTAAATCACTTATGTGAATTATAGGATATTACAAATGTGTAGACTTTTTATTTTGCAGACATGTAATAATATTTCTTTATAGAGTTTGAAAAAATGGAATTGTCAGCAAGAAAAGGCGAGGATCGAAAACCTGAAGTAATAGTTCCGCAATTTAAAAATGCAGACAACTCGCACACCCAGGAAGGGAAAGCGTTGGTACTACCTTTGCTGAAAGAAATAAAAGGTATTTTATGACGATTGCTAAATAATATAATCCAAAAGCTTTACTTACACATAAAGCCGATTTACCCGATATATCATTTCACTACTAATTAATGGAAGATTTCACTTTGTTACACTACAATTATTGTTTGTTCAAAAATTTTTATTATCGTACTATATTTGTAATCTAGTTATAAATAGCATGTGAATTTTTGCATTTGAATTTTGATAATAGTATGTTAAATTACTGTCATTACAGAATTTCCTCAATGTACTACGAGAAACATCTAATCGGTGTGCGTGTCACAGTCTATGAGAGAATCCGGTCCTTGGCGGAATCCAGCCAGAATTTATGCCAATAATTTTGTCCCTATTCTTTTCTTTTGTTCAATTAATGTACAACAAAGAATTCTATTGCTTGACTAATTCATCGTGACGGTGAAATAACACGTACACCGATCAGATATTTTTCGTAGTGTATTGAAGAAATTCTGGGATGAAAATATGTATTTTAGAAAGTATTTCCGTACGTCACATTTTTTTCTGGATCAGAAATACAGCAAAGGGAAAATTGGACTACTTAGGAATATTTTTGCACTTATGTGTGCCAATAGAAATTTTTATCGCACTGTTAATTTCAGTCTACATGTCCATGTTACTTCCAAAAGCGATGTCCGACAAAGAATTCCGTCTAGGAAAAATGACAACAATGACAATTAGTGAAACGTTTGTAATATTGAGTTGCGGAACTGGGGTCTTTGCCACTACAATGACATGCGGGGCGTCATTAACCATTTTCCTAATGTGGGGTTGTCTGTACAATCAATTTACCAAGTATTGCCTTTGTTTCCTCTGGAAACTAAGAAATACGCAAGATCAGCTTAAAATATATTTATGGTTATCACTTTACAACAAATTCGTCAACAGAATTGTTAGTGCTTTTGTGGTTCCACTTTTTCTTTCCAATGGAGCCCTTCTAATTATTGGAGTTGCATACGGTATTATAATATTGAACAATGAAATGGAATTTGCAGAGTATCTTCTCTGTGTCCTTATTATCACTTTACTTGTTCCTCTAAGTGTACTTCTAATGCAGGAAGCCTCTGAACAACATACACTATCTTACCGCTTTATAACTGCTACACAAAAGCATTCCGATTCGTCTATTTGCAGACAAGTCAAAACACTGAAACCAATTTGCCTTTACTTTGGAAACTTTGGTTACGTCGACAAAGGATTTACGCTCACATTCTACGCATTTGTGTTGATCAGGCTATGCGAAATGATCTTAGTTTTGAAATATTAAGCAATATTCATTTGATTATTTACTGTAATTTACCTATACAGTCTGGCCATTACAATAAAAGTTTGAATCTTACAAAGTTTGAATCGAACAAAAAAAGTTTGGTGGTAAAATACGGGTTTGAAGTTTGCATCGTGAAATAAAAAGTGTTGATAATTTGTACCTCATTTGATATAGATGCCATATTTTATAGTACGAAGCAACTTATTTTCAATATCAATGCAATGCGAACGTTTTTATGAATAAAAAATAGTTTAACCTGAGCGCACGGATTGGAATGTATTATTGTCATATTTACATATTTAAGCATTTATATTATATGGGAACTACATTAAATACGGTTATTCGTAGAATTATATTTATTTCGGGATAAATGATTGTATGTGATAAAGCAAACTAAATTCGATGTATTTGACGTTCTTCTAATACATGAGCAATATTTATCTTACGGGTATTATTTGCAATTCCTTCATGGCCAATTAGCTTCCGATGTACAAGGAGCGCTCAAAAATGCATGTGGTAATTATTGGTTCTTCAGTGTATACTATAGTATTTTATTTTACTATCACTTCTAAAGCTGAGGCTAATACAAATCGAAATAGTAGTTATTATACAAAACAAAAGCTATAATATCACCAAATGCAGTTCTAGTAAAATGCACAATTAATATTAAACTATTGCAACCAATGCACTTAGTAAAGTAGCAGAAGCGACATAGGATGATTGAGATTTGATAACTTCTTTGATTACATTTATTTTATTCGCTATTGGTATAGATTTAGTATCTATTGAATAAAATAAGGCTGTCATTCATGGGATACATTGTAAGAACTCCATCGTGGCCTTCAAATGTAAACTTATTGGTTTTGTCCACCTCTACTTTAAAATGTTGAAAAAGGTTTGCCATGAATAAAAATAACTGATCTTTTGCAAATGCCTCTCCTGGACAAGATCTCTTTCCAACCGAAAAGAAAATGAATGCTTCATGTTGAATGATATCCTGTCCATTTTCACTGATAAATCTTTCAGGCCGGAAATTATGTGGATCTCCCCAAACATTAGGATCATTCATAATTTCAGTAAAGTTCGTATAAACTGCTGTGCCTTTTGGAATATTATAACCACCCAAATCAACATCTTCTAAAGTCCTCCGAAATGTTTGTGGAACAAATTTAGTATATCGTAGCACTTCCATCAAAACAGCTTGGCTATACGGCATTCTTTGAAATTATATAATAAATAGGGCTAATAAAACATTACTAGTATTATTTCGTTACATAAAAACTGTCTGGACAAAAAATAAATCTTTAGTACTTCATGCTACAGAGTTCAAAAGACAACATTTAAAGACAATCTTAAGGATAAATCATAAATGATACGTTTGATTGAGAGACAATTACAAAATACTAGTAATGTAGAGTATATTTAACTTAAATGTACCTTGTTCTATCCATGAGAGAAGGTTTGTTGTTCAATCCAACTATGGATTTGATTTCTTCATAAAGTTTGTCTTGTTTTTCAGGAAAGTGAGCCATAGTGAGAGCTATCCACGAAAGGGCAACACAAGATGTTTCAATTCCAAACAAAACCATATCGACTAACGAGAAAATCATATTTGACTCTGTTCAAGATAAATATTTGATTTCGTTACACACTGTTATACTAATATTACTGCTGTGAAAAATTAATGTATTTTGGTGTAACTATAGATCAAGAACGGATTTAGAAAGTACCCAGAGGCATGTGCTCCATAAACCTCAAAAAACCACCTTATTCAAATTACTGGTAACGTCCTTGCTATGTAATTATCGCCATTCGTAAGTAATCTAGGACTATTTATAATTTAAATTATCCAAACCTCCTGTTGAGTTATAAAAACTTGACTCTGGATCTGTAGTTTCCTCAATTCTTTTTAAGTAACAGTCAATTAAGTCTCTCGTGACGTCCATTTTATAACTTTTTTTGTGTTCCATAACTTTTGCACGAATAATGTCGTTAATATCAGCTGCATTTTTCATGAATAATCTTTCCTTTGCCAGTTTTAAATTTTTCAACAAAGGAAACCGAATTGATGTAAAATATGTCTTGCCGTCCCGTAAATTTCTGAAACACAAATTCAAATAACATCGTTGTACAATGATTAGAGTGTTGGCAATTAACTATGATAATAAAATTTTTATCTTTCAGATCAATATAATCTTTCTTAAGTAGTATAAATTATCCTTCGTAATGTATTGGAAAGAAATAAAATAGAGATAACAAAACACGGCAGCTGATTTAAAAGAAGTCAAACCTCTGCCTAAGGGGATGAATAAAGGAACTGCCTAGAAGAAGCAGTTTCTTAGCCAAAATTAGTTGGTATGAATAAAAGCTAGAGTGATAGAATCATCGACCTACTCCAACAATAATTGACGAAGTTTGATATGTACCGGGTTTGTTTTTGTAAAGCTTTCTCCAGTTGTAATTTCCCATAAAGTATTAAGTTGGGCTGCATCAAATTCGTCATGGAAATTAATTGGTACTCCAATTTTTGATTTTAAGACGGTAATGGCTTCAAATGCATCGTGTTGTAAACGAGCATCGATGGATTTTGTGCCGAATCCAAAATCTCTGAGTTGCTTTGAAAGAAATCGTCGCTGTTCTGACCAAACCCTTCCTTCGGTGAATCCGATACCTGCTGCAAGTGTAATTAATAACAAATTTAAAAAATTTATCAAATTTAAAAAGTATGTAATAGAAGTTGAGTCTTTTTACTTTACTTTTTTACTATAAAGTTTTTCGAGTTCTGAAGATTGAAGGCTTAGTATAACTTAATTTTAGATATACCTTGTACACCTCCATTACTGTGAAACGATAATCTTGAAAAAGGTCTAGCGAAGAATTCATGCCGAACAAGAACTTCCTTAACCAATTTGTAATCATTGACAACAATGGATCTGTAAGGACATTACAATATAATGCCTAATATATTTGCACTTAGTTATTAGAAGCATTGTTAAGGTGATTGCCAATTTATGTAGTAAAGTAGAATTATGATAAATATTTGAGGGGAGGTGAGCTATACTACTTTTAAATATGTGCTTCAATGTGCAAATATTATTTTCACAAAAGTACAAAATCATGATTTATCATTTATCGTGGACTTCTGAATGATTTTACATTTTACCCTGAAATAATGATGTAGACCATAACGATCTGCTTGTTACTCTCCAGATTTTTAAAAGTCTTAGTAATGATTCATCATATAATTCTAGAACATAAATTTAATAACTATGCTATGTATTGAAGAGATTGTACTTCAACATAGAAATTCCTTACCTTAAGTTCCCTAAGTCCACAGAAAATATATCGCCATATTGTTTTCTAAGTTTTGAAAAAGCTACAAATTTGTTCGGTTTTAGCTGAAATAAGTTTCCAACAATCGGCCAACCCAAGGGTCCTATAATTTAAAAAAAGTGGATAGTACATTTTGATTTTTATTGGGCTGTTATTCAAATTTGTTTAGTGGTCTTTAAATGTTTGATACAAACCTGGAGGAAAAATTTTCAAACGCTTTTGGGAATTAAATCGGAATTTTAATGCCACGAGTGCCACAAGTACGGTAAAAATTGATAACAACGCAATCATTTGATGAATTGATTTATGAAACTAGTTTTACTTTAACTGTAAATATAATTTAAGATTTATACAAACAAACCTGTGAAATGCATTGTTAATTAATTTGAACATAATGTACCGTATTTTCCTAATTAATTACACAGGTAGTTGCTGCCTGTTCACACAATTTTCAGTTGCGTTACGGACAACTATTTCGAATGGAGTAATAAGTATTTTCTCGACATACTAAACATGCAGGGAAGAAATTAACACTTGCACAACCCAAATTCAAACCTCCGTAAAATACCTTCTTTTGGTTGGGATTACTTTTCCTTTTTGGCTTTTTTCCTGTGGAATAATCACTTTTGTAAAAACGAGGAATGCAATTTTCGCTTGTAATAAGAATAATAGCAATGATAATGCATTTTATTTTTTAGTAACATTTGAATGTAAATATGGCAAGAGACACCTGTTTTCTTGGTACTAAAATATTAATGTGGAATTTTGTGCATTTATCATGCACTGTCAGTTATGAATGTGAACTGCATAGAAATGATTTACGTCATATCCAGCAACCTAGGCATTACTAATTAATGTTTATCCATCACTTTTCCAACATATATATCAGGTTTCATTCAACATTGAACTAGAATGAGGCTATATATGTAGAACTAGAACTAAAACCATGCATTAATGGGAAACCAAATATGTTGATATTTCTATACAAACTGTGTCAATGCAATTACAATTTTGTCATTGCTTGTAATTATCATTAATAAATAAGCAAATCACGTAATAATAGATATAGGCAGAGCTGCAACTCTAGTATGTAGTAGTAAAATTTAAGTTAACTTGGCACATCAAGCAAAACCGTAATTACACATGCTTTACTGCTTTCACAAATGCACACTAGAAAACTAGCCCATGAGAAGTTTTAAAGGATTTGTTATTGAAGTATAGGTCAGGCAGATGCTTATTATTTATTATTACCTTACAAAATAACGATAAATGATTATCAATTTTAATTGAGGTTAAATTTAAAACTTAATACGAGATATAATGTCTTTTATCCATATTTCTGCATATGCCTACGTGTACTATATATATGAATGTAGTTAACAAAATTTGAAGCGCAATAAATTACCTGCCAGGGGGATTATTTTAAGTTTTGAAATTAAACTGAACTTAAGCAGAACAAATCACACAATTTGTTAGCACGTAATAGATATTTTTCGTTTTGCTGAAGAACTGCTTATGTAATGCATAAAATGTATAGAAACTACGGATTGTGGAGTAAATCTGCAACTAGAAATATACATACAAATCACCTTGCAAATAAAGTGAACCTCTGAGAACAAACCGTGGATTTCAGGATAATTCAGGTTTCAGTGACGCAAGGACTTTTGAATTTTATAGTTCGGCAACACCTTACTATGATTTTAATTAAGCATAACCTACAATCAGCCTCTGGTCCAGTACACATCGACATTCCAGGCCACTAGACTTGAATGTACTAATACAAGTAGTTGTATCAAACTGATATGAGGGATCACACAATGCTGACGTAAAGCAATGATGGTTGACCTTAATTACAAATTCAGATTGAGCAAGCATTCATTAAGAGTCTGATGTATGGTTGATAAAAATATCTTAATTGCATACATAATTCAATAAAATAAAATGAAGGAAAGAAAATACATCAGTAAAACAATACCCAGTCAACCATTGATGATGCAATATCGGTTCATCGTTGGTACTTTGATGGCAAATAATGCTTTGGCAGAAATTTTTGACTTTTGGCTTGTATTCAGCACAGTAATTGTGAAATAGACGTTCATAATTCGGGTGTTAGTAATTTGGCGTTAGTAATGGCTAGTTATTGATCATCAGCTTCATTAGGACTGACATAAATCAGACATTGGCGACTTGCTTGGAATTTCAATTTTTTATTTATTTTCAAATTAAATTCAAGTTATTTTACTCCAAACAGAAAATGACTTTTAGGCTTAACAGTCTTCGATTTTACCTGTAAAAATTGTAACTCAAAGCTCATCATAATTTATCATTAATTACAATTTAATTAATTTAAAATCTTTGCGATGTAAAATAAATACAGCATGTACCTATATACCTAGGGTATAGCTAGGTATAGCTATATGGGTTTGGAATAATGGCAAAGATGCCAAGCTGATTGTGGACTGGTTAAGGAGTAGTATATTTGCCAAACGTATAGTCGCCCCTATTTTTGCCAATGAGGTTTTCCCAAACTGTCGGTTGCCAAACCGTCAGCCGACTTAAAAATTGTGCCAAAGATCGCTCTCTAGTTGTTGGTTGATTGGGATATTTTCTCACGATACAAAGAGAGAACATTTCACATGAGAGATTTAGATTTTATATTTCCTCCTTAAGAGCTTTGGCACTTGAGAATACGTGTATAGGTACTGGTGGCAACACATTGCATATTTTTGCCTTTTGCTGTCTGACATGAATATACGGCATGTATAAAAGGAGTGTGCTCAATGAACACAATGACAATGTATAAAACACAAAGGTAATGTACACACCCCTACAGGATTCGCACCACAATAATCATAAAATAAACTGTGAATATATCCCCTAGTATTGTCTTGTCATGCATTTTGAGAACTGCGCATATCAAGTACTGCATGACTACAGTTTCCTCCGTACTACTTAGAACAATGTTGGGAAAGCTACGCCAATGTCATAAAATTGGAGACGTGGTAATGTAAATTTCTTTTTTCAAGCAAAACCCCGATTTACTTCCATAATTTATTTATTGCCATGTCTGAATTACTTTACATATTTAAATTATTTCTGTGCCTGAATTATTTCTATATTTCCATGCGTGAACTATTTCCATAATTGAATTTTTTCCGAATGACCAGAATGATTCCCTGAATAAAAAATAACTTTGAATGACGTCTATATCCTAATGACGTCTAATTCTGAGCAACTTCAAAATCTTAATGATTTTCTAATCTAAAGGAAGTCTGTTTTATTATCACTTTCCTGAAAGATGAATCTATCCACTTGGGAATGTTCCCATAATTACCCCACCCGAAGGAAAACACAAAGTTGAATGAATTGTTTGCAATGATAAAACTAACCTAAAGTTTTTACATAGCCTTCCAGCCTCTACCAATGACCAGAAAAGTCATGGAAGTCATTCCTTTATGCTTCAGTGCAAATATAGGATATGGATTAGAGTTGTGCACACTCGATTAACGAACAAATGCCTTGGTTGACGCAAATCAATTTAATAATGGCATAAAATGCTTTGAGTTATGTGATTCAAGAAATCAAAACATGTCTTACTGCAGCTGTAGCCACAGTTGATTTTGTTCACCGCATTAGCAAGGCAATAAATAGATTAGAGTGTTTTAAAGAAATGATGAAGGATTGAGTACTACTCCATGGGTATTAAAAAAAGTATTTTCAAAATACGAACTTTCCATTTGGCCTGGCTTCATTTTTGACCTAGAGGTCCTTCCCAAAAATCTTTGACTTTGACCAATAAGTCCGGATACCAAATTTTCAAGCGAGGAGAAATTCTATTATACGTTTACGTCACAATCACCTAGCTATATACCTAGGTACAGTCCTAGTAAAAAGCTTACTATAAAATAAATGATGAATCTAATCTAACCAAATTGCATTTTATTATTTCATCTGTCTAAGATTAGTGGTGCTGCATCATATGTAATTTATTACTGCGAACTAACCAATAACATAATATATTTAATGCCAAGAGAAATAAATATTTGAACATTTGTCAAGAAATAAATCATTAAAATACAATTTTAACTGCATTCTTTTCTGTTGCACAAAACAAGTTTGTTATGTTTTGGATACATTGTCAAAACTCCATCGCTGCCTTTAAATGTAAAATTATTATTTTCCAAAACGACTCTAAAATTCTGAAAAATACTTGCTGTGAATATAAATAGTTGGTCTCTTGAAAATGACTCTCCTGGACAAGCTCGCTTGCCAACCGAGAAGAAAATGAAGGCTTCATGACGGATGATTTCTGTCCCGTCGTCACTTAAAAATCTTTCTGGACGGAAGTTCTCAGGGTCACCCCACACGTTAGGGTCTTTCATAATTTCAGCAAAGTTAGCGAAAATTGCCGTACCCTTAGGAATAATATAATCATTCACTTTAACATCTTCTAGTGCTTTGCGAAACGTTTGGGGTACAAATCGAGTGTATCGTAGTACTTCCATGAAAACAGCTTGCGTATACGGCATCCTAAGAAAATTTAAAAATTTGCATGTATAGTATTGAATTGAAGATAGCATTATCTTTTATGTCTTTAAGGGTCATATCTGCCGTTTCCAATTACTTAATATACGTTGTATTTGGGTCCCTTTCTTGTGCTTCTATTGAGCTATCCGAATACTCAAACAAGTTTTTATGAATTCTTTTGAATTTCTTTAATTTTTAGTCCGTAAGTTTAATGTTAGAGTATTTTTGAAAGGAAATCTGCATGTAATACCTTGATTCCTAAATTGAACTTAAGTTCCCGAAAATATTCATTGCGGTTTAGTTATTATAAATGCATAATAATATATTATCTGTCTAACTAACTAACGAAATGACGGATAGGCAGACAGACAAAACGCCTTTCCCCACAGCAGCTGCTAGCAACTTTCGTTACTGAAAATGATTAATCAATGTGTACCTGTTTTTGTCCATGAGAGAAGGTGCATTTTTCAAGCCCACCACATCTTTAATTTCTTGGTACAGTTTTTCTTGTTTTTCAGGAAAGTAGGCCATTGTAAGAGCTATCCAAGAAAGTGCAACCGCATTCGTTTCAATCCCAGAGTATATTATATCGGACAATGAGAATATCATATTTGCCTCTGTTAATTAAAAACAAAAATATAACACTCGGATAATTAAAAATGTAGTAATAAAAATTGACACTGCCAAAAACAATAATATAAACTACCGAAAAGCTCACTCTAACCTCCAGCGGATTTATAAAAACTTGATTTCGGATCAGTAGTATTCCGAATCTTATTCAAATAGCAATCAATCAAGTCACGTTGGACATCAGTGTTGAAGCTATTCTCATGTTCCAATGCCCTTTTTCGTATAACAGAATTAAGGTAGGCCGTATTTTTTATGAAAGTTCTTGGCTTATTCAGTCCTAAATATTTCAGCCAAGAAAATCGCATTGACGTAAAAAATGTGTCGCCATCTTGTAAATTTCTGAAAAAGAAAGTAATTTTTAATAAGTTTTCAATACTTAAGGACAAAAACACATATATCTAAAATAAGTTTATGCTATATAAAGAGTTAGGCGACTACTAACTAAACTACTTCAAATTATTTTGAAGAACGTATGTCTGTAACACTAGACAATAATTAAAAATAATTCAGTTTACTCCGAGATTGACTTCCGAAGCTTGATAAATTCGGGATCACTTCTTGAAAAACGTTCTCCAGTTGCCATTTCCCAGGTGCAATTCATTGTGGCTGCCTCAAATTCTGTATATAAATTAATTGGAATACCTGTTTTTGATTTTAAAGCCGTAATTGCTTCTAAGACATCTCTTTGTAAGCTAGCATCACTGGATTTGGAACCAAAACCGAAATCTCGTAAATGTTTTATAAGAAAGCGTCGCTGTTCAAACCACACACTTCCTTCCGAAAATCCGAAACCGGCTTTTCAATGAATTGCCAAAATATGCAACGATAAAGCATGATTATAAATTAAAGAATTTAAAATTCAAATTAAATTTGAAAAATTGGAGTGTTTTAGTTATGCTTACCCAAACGACCTCCGTTAGTAGCGAAAGATAAACTGCAAAGAGGTCTGCCATAGAATTCAGACTTAATAAATACTTCTTTTATCAATTTGTAGTCATTAAGAACCACGGACCTGTGAATCCCAACCAATTTTGCAATACTTAAATTACTTAAAAATAAAATTAGAAATTGCCCAAGTTTTGTTACTTCAGACTTCCCAAGTTCACGGAAAATATGTCACCATATTTCTTTCTAAGGTTCGAATATGCTTCAAATTGATTAGGCCTTAGCTGAAGTAAGTTGCCAAAAATTGGCCAACCCAGCGGTCCTAAAATTAAACATCACAATCGTACTTTATTTGCTTGTTGGTTGGGTATTTTACAGAACAAACTTATTTTTTATAGTGATAGTTTTCTAGCTCTCACCAGGAGGATAATTTCTTATTCTTTTTAGGAATTGAAAATATAGAATTAACACACAGACAACGGAACAAGTAAATATTGGAAGTGCAATCATTTCAAATGATATTGACTGAAATATTTACTAACCGTTTTTGCATTCACACAGCAGAGTCTAAATGTACACTGATAGGTTAATCTGCGAGGTGATGCCATTTTATACATATCAAAATGAGTATTATGCAATCGGTAATGTAATTATGCTTAGCATAATACCTTTATTAATGCAATATCTTGGGTATAAAATGTTGTGGAAATACATGTAGGGAAATTGATAAAGGTAGGAGTAGGAAGTTTTTTAATCCAAATAAGTTTCTTGGTTGACCAGGCGTCCTTCTCTTGGGACTCTGTCCTTCCTATTTAAAAATGTCCTTTTTGAGGAAAAATAAAGGAAAAATCCTTCTTTTCGTGCATGAGGAAAGATAAGAGGAAACACTTATCAAAATCTACTACTTTATATCTCCCATATTGCGCCTAATTAAATAATTAATAAAATATTTACTAAACTAGAAACAATACGTTAATGGAGAGTAATCAAACATTACATAATATTCTGTTATAAGAGGTGAATAACCATTCTAATAGGTAGAGAAGGTGTCCAGGGCTCAAGCCACACAATCGGGCTCATTGCCAATACATAATATTACGACCAACAACGCTGCATTAATTATAACTACACTACAAGACTCATGATTGAGTCATGACAGAACAATAATTAATGTGCAATAAAAATTATTTTTGATATGATGGTAATGAAAAATGATTGGGTCATGCTGAGGTAGATATATATGTGTGTATTTTGATACTAAAAATATCCATGCACTTTGTATCCCGTCAAAAGTTGATAGGATGTGCACATTCTATAACTTCGTGTCTCAACATGCTTAATTTTATTTTGCATTTCAAGGAGTAAATAATATCATGACCCAAAAGGAAGAGCAGAAAAGTGTTGCAATTGCTGATTCTGTTGGCTAACTTTTGTTGTGGCAGACGTGATTTGTTTATAGACTTGTGAATTAATACGAATTGAGTAAACTATCAAAATATGACGTATTGGCAAGTAACATTGGCCTATAAAGCGTTATCAACGAATTGTCTTCAGTCCGTCTCATCGAACTTTTATTCTTGGTATAAGGAAAGAAGAAGAAAATCCACAGGAGTTAAAATAATTAAATTGATGCTTGCTGAAATTACTTAATTACTGCCATAAATTATTACTCTACCTATTATTTATTACTACATACAAACTGCGTAATCATACTGCACATATTTTCATCTTTTCATGTTTTATTACCTTATCGCTAACTGCCTCGCTCTTTTCGTTTTTTGGGTCATTATTTATTCTACTGCTATAGTATTTTTAAAAAGACTGTAAATTATTTTTCACCTAACTTTTTTTAAATTTTATTTGAACTGAAAAACAATAATGAAACCAGGACAGGAAATTCCAACTACGTAATTACATGTAGGAGAATAGTCAACATATTTGGATAATATCACATTATCAAAGTACAAATTATAATATTAAACGCTTTCCTTTAGGCTGAACACTTACGTAATGCTGTGTTATGCAAGTAATACAGAAGTTTATTTACTTTGAGTTAATTAAAATTCCATGCAAGAAGAAAAGTTGACTTTAGTAGTTAAGTAATCATTCTGGCAAAGATTTAATTAATTTTAACTACAGTTTTAGTATGTGGTAAACCTATTGTTTTGGTGACCGTTACAAGGAGGCTAGCTGGGCTTTAGGTAATCATAATTGTAAGTTATAATGGTATTCAATAAGCGACCATATACAGAATAGTACATAATATATTAAAAATTGCCATTTGCTTTCTCGCTTTTGCGTAGCTTTTGTCTACGTTGGCTGGCGGCGGTAGAAACACTAAATATACGTTCATATCGAGATAATCGAGAAAACGCATAACAAGAAGAGAAAACTGGATACTAGCACTTACTTAAAAGTTTGACGTTGCTGGCAAAATGCTTACAAAAGTAGCTTTAGAAGGTATTAGGGCAGAAAAATTAATTTTCCAACGTACTAAACTTTACAGCCTATCCACAATATTTACAGATACTAGATGAAGCATTCCATTGATTATAGTTCCCAAAAAAGTGCAGTAGTGGAATTTTCCATTTCACTGCTGCACCCTTATGCATTCTATTCTCATCCATTGACCAGAATAAACATATTACATTGTAAAAGGGCATTGTCCTGCATACCTATATTATACTTGTACTTGTACAACAATACCAGGCTTTGACTGACCACCAGAACAAATGGAAAAACCTATAAATATCTATAGACGAATTTAGAAAATAAAAATGTTTTACCCTACACCTTAGTCATTTCATTTATACTGCAAGAGATTGAGTAGCACTCTTAAAGATAATCAGAATGTATAGCAAACGGTTAGTACAGTTTGCAGCAAAAAATATTTTTATCATTTATTCTATTGCCTATGTATTGAAATTATGCTCTGGGGAAGATTTCCAAATTGAAATTGAAGATGCAGTACCTGAAGAAATAAATCCAAATCCATCCATCGAATCTGATGATAAGTTTGGAATTTTTGGTGTACATAAACCAAAACCGAATGATCATCATTCAAAACCTAATTCTGGAAATCGACCGCCGCCACCGCAACCTCCAAACCATGGATGGGGAAACCAAAATCATGGGCAAGCTAATCATGGTTGGGGACAGGAGTCTCACAAGAAACTTATTTGCTACTATAATCCATCGGCAGGGTATAGGTATGTTTTAAACCACCATTTCTAAAAGGTCATTAAAGTCCTAATTTTATAGCGATGCCGAATATCGTTTAAATCGTTTAATCTGTATCCGTGTGTGTACAAATATTAAATTTTCTTAGTATGGTGTTTGTTTTCAATGTTTATATTAGGAACAAGAGAGATTTTACTAAAAGCTCGGTTTTCAATTACCAATTTTCCGTTTCTTACAAAAGCACAACACTGATATGTCAATAGCATTTGGCTTTAAATTAGTACCAATTCGAATTATTCAAAGCATTCTAACGAAATTGCTTTCAAATGTTAACAAATTTGTTTCTGTGACAACTTTTTAAATTCGTCTATATAGGTACAATGTTTTTCAGTGAGGTTGTTCAAGTATTTTTATAATTTAAAAAATTTTATAACAAAAATTGTGAATTCTTTATCTACAGTTACCGATGTGCAATCGGAGTATCAATTTAATTATGTCAATTAAAAAATTTCTTTATATCGAAAATTCTAGCACGGTATTTTAATTTATATCAGATTTAATAAAACTATTGTTTGAAATTTCTGCAGGGCAAATGAAGGAAGGTTCCTACTGAGAGACATTGATGCGACTCTTTGTACACATATTGTTTTCGCGTTCTTCATTGTAGACGGAGATACATGGAAGGCTAAAGTTCATGAAAGCTGGCGAATTTTCTATACAGATAATTTGACACCCCCTCAAGCCGTGAAACATTGTCAACATAAGGGTGTTAAAGTACTTGGCGCCATTGGCGGTTTTACGGACTCTGCAGGAAATAAATACTCGAATCTTGTGGCAGACAGAGCTAAGCGGAGTATTTTCATCCATAGCCTTATTGAGCTTAATCGAGACTTCGGATTCAACGGATGGGATTTTACATGGATTTTTCCCTCATGTCCACAAGGAGAAAATTGCAATACAGCGGAAAACCCTGCAGATAAATTAAATTTTGCAATTTTAATATCTGAGTTAAGACTTGCGATGGACGCAACACATAATTCCAAACACCCAACTTTAGCACCGAAATTAACTCTTAGCATTACGCTTTCTCCGTTAAGAAAGCGTATCGATGGAGGTACGTTTTTTATGCTTTTTCAATGTTAGGGTCAGGGTAGATAAATTTACAGATATATTAGTGAAATTTAAACTTTATCATTATAACGAAAGCCCCAGTCAATTTATAAGTCAATTTTTCTCTAAAACATGTTTAGTTGCTGGTGATAATGAATGCGAATAAAATTCTTTTGACATTGTAATTGAATATAAAGCATATAACAATGATTAAAGTCATGTATTTTAACTCAATATTTTCTAATCACTGGAAAAAGCTCGTATATGGCAGATTTTAGATAGATTGTAAGATGTTTTATTCGTTTTCAAGTTTTCACCTAACTTATTAACTGGCTGGCTCCGACTTGATTTGACAATAGAGGAATTTTGCAAGTGTTAAAAACAACCCATAAAAGCTATACAAATAACCATAGAACTTTATTGGAAAAAGTTTACTTTCTACCCGATATTAATTTAATTTATTTGAAATGAAAAGTCAATAGCGAAATTAATGGTCATTGCGCTTACAAGACATCAATTTTTATTGCCTACATTAAAATAACGGTTCTATAACCCTTTGTACTATCACTTATAGGTCTATTACAAAGAACAATTAAATGATTTGATAATAATTTGATGTGTGTTTGCAAAATGTTTACATTTTTCAGGTTATGATTTCGACAAGTTATCCCCCAGTGTCGACTGGTACAACGTATTGGCTTATTTATACAGAGGAAGCTGGGACAATGTTGGTGGAGTAGCGTCAGCACGTGGGACAGCACATTTTGCACCACTTTCATATCTCGGTAGTGTAGACGAAAATTTGAATACTAACGACACAATTTCTTACCTAATCGTCACGAAACAAATTTCACCGTCAAAACTGGTGTTGATCATCCCAACTTTTGGCAATAACGTTGAACTTGTAGATAGCAACAATCACGGTCTTGGGGCTCCAATAAAAGGACCTGGTCCCCTTCAAGAATTCACACAAGAACATGGAGTTATAGCATTTTATGAGGTAAATGCATTCAAGTTTAACACTGTCCTGTACAATTCCAGAATTCAGAGTTAAATTAAAAAGCTTCTTTGTATAGATCTGTAGAAACATTCAAAAATCTGGTTGGAAAGTTGTCCAAGAAGGTTCTGGGAAGTTTGGACCTTATGCTTATCAGGGTACACAGTGGGCATCTTTTGATGATGTAGATTCAATCAAACTCAAAACAGATTTCATCAATACGATCGGATTAGCGGGCGCCGGAATTTGGGCAATTGACTTGGATGATTTTATTGGGTTCTGCGGCTGCGGGAAATTCCCATTAACCTCTGCAATTAGCCATGCTTTGAGAAATATTCCACATGTTCCTAAAAATTGTAAATATTATTAATCCAATTAATTTGTCAACAAGAAATAATTGCAATTTAAAATAAAATCGAAAAGCTGTGCTGATATGAAAAAAGATGCAATTACGTAAAACTGCTTTCTAATGTCCATTATTTACAATACAAATGCATTATTTAGTAAAAATAGTGATAGAAAAATCTTTTCATTATGACGTCGTTCGCATTTTTTAAGAGTCACATTGATTATGGTGCACTTGGTGCACTTAAATTATTAATGGGCATTAACCTAAGGGAACGAAAAATCAATAACCCAACGTACGAAGCTTTGCCACCTATTCCCAATATTTATGGATACTAGATGAAGCATTCGAATGCTTATAGTACCTAAAAAATACTGGAATTTTCAATTCCACTGCAACCTTATGTACTGGTATTCTATTCTCATCCATTCACCAAAATAAACACATCGCATATTAAGGGCATTGTCCTGCATACCTACATTTGTAGCAGTAGCAGTCTTTGATTGACAACCAGAACAATTGGTAAAATCTATAAATATCATTCGACGAATTTAGAAAATAAAAATGTTTTACACTACACCATAGCCATTTCAATTGTACTGTCAGAATTTGGGTAGCAACATACAGTAGAATCAGAATGTATCTATATAATAAACAGTTAATACGGTTTGTACCAAAAAAATATTTTATTATTTATTCTATTGCATATTTATTGAAAGTATGCTCTGGGGAAGATTTCCAAATTGAGATTGAGGAAGCACTACCTGAAGAAATAAATCCAATTCCATCCTTCGAATCTGAGGATAAGTTTGGAATTATTGGTGCACATAAGCCAAAACCGAATGATAATCATTCTGGAACTCGACCCCCACCTGCAAACCATGGATGGGGAAACCAAAATCATGAGCAAGCTAATCATGGTTGGGGACAGGAGACTCAGAAGAAACTTATTTGCTACTATAATCCGTCGGCAGGATACAGGTATACATTAATCCGATTTCATTTCTAAGAAGCCATTGAAATCGGCATTTTATAGTGGTACCGCATATTGCTTAACGGTATTACCAACAAGAACAAATATCTGTATCATATTTTACATTTTCTCATATTTTTCTAAGTATGCTGTATGTTTTCAATGTTCAAATGTTTAACAAATATGTTTCGCTGGTAGCTTTTAAAAAAAATCCGTCCGTAGAACCTTTTTCGCTAAAGTTGTTTTTATCCTTATAGTAAATTGATGGATTTTATTGCAAAAAATTGTACATATGGAGCCATTGGTTTCCTTGTCTGCGGCTACCGATGTGCTACAATCAGAATTTAAAGCTAAATCAATTTTATCGATCATTCTAGAACGGAATTTGAATTTCTATCAGATTTAATAAAACTATTGTTTGAAATTTCTGCAGGACAAGCGAAGGAAGGTTCCTGCTAAGAGACATTGATGCGACTCTTTGTACACATATTGTTTTCACGTTCTTTACTGTGGACGAAGATACATGGAAGGCTAAAGTGCATGAAAGTTGGCGAATTTTCTATACAGATAATTTGACACCCCCTGAAGCCGTGAAACATTGTCAACATAAGGGTGTTAAAGTACTTGGCGCAATCGGTGGCTATACGGACTCTGCAGGAAATAAATACTCGAATCTTGTGGCAGACAGAGCTAAGCGGAGTATTTTCATACACAGCCTTATTGAGATTAATCGAGACTTTGGATTCAACGGATGGGACTTTACGTGGATTTTCCCCTCATGTCCACAGGGACACAATTGCGACACAGCGGGCAACTCTGCAGATAAATTAAACTTTGCAATCCTAATGTCTGAGTTACGACTTGCGATGGATGCAACACATAATTCCAAACACCCAACGCTAACACCGAAATTAACTCTCAGTATTACACTTTCACCACTAAGAAAGCGTATCGATGGAGGTACGTTTTTATGCCATTTCAGTGACATTTTAAGTAAATTTTGCAGGCATATTAATTTTTAAAACTTTATCATTACACCAAAACCTTGAATGAAGGCTTTAGTCAATTTAGTTCCCTTCTCCCTTAAGCATAAACCTATTTAGTTGTTAGTGATTATGAATTCTGGTCACATTGTAACTATTCTAACAGTTATCGGGCATTGCATATTGTAAACGTAGAACAATTCAATTGAAGTCCTGATTTTAACTTTTTGCTTTCTAATCACTTGAAATAGGTCTGTAGGTATAAGAAAGCGCATCCTGTATGCTGCATTGTATTGAAATACACTGTTTGTGTTCATTTGTACCTTCTGTGATATTTTATGTTACAAACTAGCGAAGTCGATAGCTGTTTAAACGCTGACTTGATAATTGATGCTGACTTGATAATTGGTTTGACAAAGCAATTATTTTATTATTACTATTTTAAACAAACCGTTTTCAAAAAGTCATATCGAACAATAATTCCTCTCTAAAAGGAAAATCAAATTACCGATATGTAACAAAGCAGCTCTTAAAGCTGTAAAAATTATTGCTACTTTAAATCAAGCGTTTTCATAAACCCATATCGAACATTAATTTCTCCCTAAAAGGAAAATCAAATTACCAAAGTAAATAAAGACGAAAGAAGAATAGAGATGAAAACATGTAGGATTTTAATGCAGAAATTTTACTAACCAACATTTATTAAACTATTTTGAAATAAAAAATCAGCACTGAATTTAATGATTAACTTTCATCTTGCAAAAATTCAAACACCTATATTCAAAAAAACAGCCTTCTGTACTACTACTTATAGTTTTATTGCAAAGGACAAAGGAAAATTAATAGATAGTTTGATAATAATTTGATGTGTATTTGCAAAATGTGTACATTTTTCAGGTTATGATTTCGACAAGTTATCCTCCAGTGTCGACTGGTATAACGTTTTGGCCTATTTATACAGAGGACGCTGGGACCGTGTTGGTGGAGTAGCATCAGCACGTGGAACAGCACATTTTGCACCACTTTCATATCTCGGTAGTGTAGACGAAACTTTGAACACTAACGACACAATTTCTTACCTAATGGTCACCAAACAAATTCCACCGTCACAACTGGTTTTGACCATCCCAACTTTTGGCCACTGCGTTGAACTTGTAGATAGCAACAATCACGGTCTGGGAGCCCCATTAGTAGGACCTGGTCCCCTTCAAGAATTCACACAAGAACGTGGAGTAATTGCATTTTATGAGGTAAATGTATTGAAACCTAATAATACTGTTCCGCTCAACTCCAGAATTCTGAGATACTTAAAAAGTTTGTTTGTATAGATCTGTAGGAATATTCAAAAATCTGGTTGGAAAGTTGTCCAAGAAGGTTCTGGGAAGTTTGGACCTTATGCTTATCAGGGTACACAGTGGGCTTCTTTTGATGATGTAGATTCAATCAAACTCAAAACAGATTTCATCAGAACGATGGGATTAGCGGGCGCCGGAATTTGGGCAATTGACTTGGATGATTCCGTTGGGATTTGCGGCTGTGGAAAATTCCCATTAACCTCTGCAATTAGCCATGCTTTGAGAAATATTCCACCACATGTTCCTAAAAATTGTAAATATTATTAATCCAATTAATTTATCAACAAGAAATAATTGCAATTTAAAATAAAATCGAAAAACTGTGCTGCTGAGTCGAAAAGAATACAGTTGAGCTACTTTTTAATGTCTGCATGATTTATAGGTACAAAGCAGATATTTTATTTACGTTATAGTAAACAATTGAGTGTCTGTACTTGTTGCTATTTCAAACTATATAACATTTTAAGCATAACTTTGTAATCCCCGTAAGTGGTTGTGAGTGAATTTCAAAATACCTATCTCCGGCCTCGTATAAGGACCTCGGCATAACTCCTCGTAACCATAGTTTCAATGTGCCTTAATGGGTATAGTGACTATTACTTTATCAGTATTATTACATAGTAAATTATTTAGGGTATAAAATCCTTTACATAAGTGATTGTAATCCCATGAGTCCAGCAGGATTAAAAATAAGTGTTTCTCATGAAACAAGAATACAAACTTTGGTACTTTGGGTTCTTATTCAGATACAGCTAGCGACATTACCTATAGATTAGCCTCACGGTGTACATTGCAAAGCAACGAAACAAATGAAAATAAATGCTTATTATATACTGTATTGTACTTGCGCTAATTATAAAACGTCAATAATAAAAAATTAGCTGGACAATGTGTACTTGTGCCAGTTGTACATGCTTGGTTTCAATTGTATTGGATTAATCAAATTGTAAAATGAAGAAGAAGTGTAGACACACTCAGGGATAAATACATTTCCTACATTTGCTCTTTTATCAACGGGCAAATAATTTACATCGACACCAACCACATTTACAATATTTCACACATTTACATACTTACATTGTTGAAACTATAATTAATAAATATTTAACTAAAAATAGTTTACAAGAAGCAGGTATCTGAAAAAGATAATAAAATGTTATAAATAAAGAAGGGTACATAGTTTTAAGATAACAAAGGGGTATAAAAACATTTTCTGAAGTCATGGCAGGATTTATGAAAGCAAGCAAAAGGGTTTCGCTTTTAAATCAACATTTAGAAGTTTAAATTGACAAAAGTATATTTAAGTTATATTTAGGAAAAATTTATATTATTTTACCCGCACTCAACAACACAAAAAATAATGTTAAAAATGACTATACTCTTGGAGAATTCTTTCCCTATTCTATAATTAATTTTAGTCCTACATGATTTAGTACAAAATTGGTAACTAAAGTTTTTCAGCAATGAAGTCTTTGATGACGCCTAAGTAAGCTATTAGTTTGAAACTTCTTACAGCAGAAACTACAACGGTACGGTTTCCCCCGGGTATGAACTTTTTCATGACGTTTAAGTTGACTAATGTGCCCAAATGATTTGCTACACTGCTGACAATGATAAGACTTTTCTCCACTATGAATGCTTTCATGAATTTTAAGGCCTTCAACAAATCGGTAAGTTTTACTGCAGAAACTACAACGATAGGGCTTTTCCCCGGTATGAATTCTTTCATGACGCATAAGATCACTATTAGATTTAAACCTTTTACTGCACACAATACATTCGTGCGGTTTTGTCCCAGTATGTGTGATTTCGTGACGCTTAAGACCACTACTGTTCACAAATGATTTGCCACACGTATTGCATCTATGCGGTTTCTCCCCTGTATGAATTTTTTCATGACGTTTTAGTTCAGACCTACGCCCAAAGAATTTGCTACATGGGTTACAACTATAAGGTTTTTCCCCGGTATGTGTTTTTAAATGTATGGTAAGGTTACGACTATCACTAAACGGTTTAGTACAAAAATAACATTGATAAGGTCTTTCCCCGGTATGAATTCTTATATGCCTTTCAAGGTCTTCATTAATTATAAAGGTTTTGTCACAGAAACTACAGTGATAAACTTTTCCCTCAGTATGAATTCTTTCATGATGACTAAGCTTACTTTTAGATGTAAAAATATTAGTACAATATCTACACTTATACCAGGTTTCAAAGTAATTTCGCTCTTGCAATTCTACATGATTCGATCTTTTACGAAGTTTTCTTTTTATGTTCCCTTCCGCAGTGATGATCTTGATTCGGAAAAGTAAAATTTTCGGTTGTAAACAGGAATCGGGCATTATGTATACTTGTGTTCGACCATTTGGAGTTTTGACAAGAGTTGAATATCGTTGTTCCTAAATTCAAAATTAGTTTTAGAATATTCACATAATTATAGATAAAGAAATGCGCAACAATACACTATGTTTACTTGAATTTGTTTAAATTTTATTAACTGCAGTTAAGAAAACACGAAAACGGAATTTGTAATGGCAGAACTAGTGAAAATATAATTTGATATTGTTTCTAGAAAACGGGATTTCCGAATTAACTTTGAAGAACAATCAAATTAGTTCACCAGTCTAACCCGAAGTCTAGAATTGAATAAAAATCCAAGTTAATAAATATTCAAAGCCCGCGTATTTATTACGAAGAACGTTTTGTTTAAAGGTTATTGGACGCATATATAATTAGACTTCAAATGTTCAGATTAGTAGTGCTACAATTTTTTGAATTTTTCTGGAACAAGTGCCTTCTTTTAAATTAAATCAAATGCGATCGATTGTGCAATGCAAAATATATTTCATATAGAGTATATTGCCTTTACAAAATACTTCCATAAAAACATTTGAAGTTTTTCAGCCTCTAATGTTATACGAAATATTTCAACGGTAATCAAGAAGGCTCAATCGAAACATATGTTATTTATGAATATGAAACTAAGCTTTCAACAACGACCAGTTGTCAGTTATCTTCCTCAGAGACAAAATTTTGACCAGAATCTAAAGGAATACTATTTTAAAAGATTTTATTAATAATATATTTTTCGATTAGCTTTGATTACTGGTTAAACATGTATTAAAATATATTTTAGCAATTGCAAACCAAGTAAAGACTTGATTTTTATATTTTCTCAATTTTAAAAAACAAAATTATTTTATAACCCACCTAATACGTACCGTAATAAGCAGATTTAACTCACAACTCAATGAATGAACAACTTGATGTTCATTGGGTGGTCATCTCTCCATCCTCACTTACATTAACCAGGACCAGGACATCAAAAATCTGAAAATATATAAAGGATTCAAATCAAAATAGAATGGCACACAAAAAATACCTGTTTTACAATTTATTATGCCAAATACTTGTAAACTCACTGGTAGTGGTAACCTGTAATCTTTTAGTAGAGTATTTTACAAAGAATGCAAAATAGTCTGTGATGTGACGGGTATTTTTGTTGTCTGTCCTCCTCTGGTGTATTCCTTGCTGAAATTTTGAACTGATTCCTACGGTACCCAAAAAAGCAATCCCATTTCCTCATCAAGACTTTTATTATCTTCAGTTTGAAAATTTTAATAAAACCAACTTACAATTTAATAATCCGCTGTTCTTAAGCAATCTGCTTAGAAACGATATTCCTTTACTTTAAATATTTCAAAAGTGGTTTCCTTTCTGGATGCTCAAGTAAGTTTTCCTAATTTTTCAGGTTAAGATTTTGTTTATTAAAGAGATCTACAAAGAACTCAAAATATGACTCACTGTGTAATATTTGAAATGTCAATGTCAATCAAAGTAATAAAACTTTACCCCGTGAGCAACTTACATTGCAAACATGACTTCCAAACCGCTCTGTTAGAAAGATATCTTGGACAACAACGTGGTTTTCTGGGGTATGTTGACTTTATTCCGTCGCATTCGGTGGGACTGCGTGAGATTATCTTTTATTAGAATGTGTTATGCGAATTGATTAAACACGCATTAAATTTTACATAGCTTTGCAGAGAAAACTTATCTAAAATAGCAATTATGCCAGTGTTAAACAATAAGAATTGAGAACGAAGATAGTAAAATATATTTTTCTTAATAAAATTGCATTTTTATTTGTCTTCACAACAGGGAAAAAAGGGAAAACACTGCAAATGCTGCCCAAAAGTAGTACTGTAAAGCAAAGTCGCATACATCATTAATTAGATGTATGCTATCACATTAATTTTACGCATTTTCCACAGCTCACATTTAACCATTATCAAAAAATGGGGTCCATTGGGATTTCTATCTCCGTGAGACACAACAGCAAACAAGGAAAAAATGGAAAGGCAAAAAATACAACACACGAACTTCAGCCGCCAACCAAACAATGCGGAATGCGGAACTGCTGAACGTCATAATATCATTACCAAAGCAGGTATGCTATTATTTAATCTTATTTGTTTTTGGGTGCTTAATCTGCTTAATAAGTTGACTTCATGTACACTAGTACACTATTTTTTCTGTCTGGCGCAGGAAGATTTTCTGCCTTGACGTCACGGAAAGAAAACGCGGGTTAACGACGATGACCCAGTCTCCTTTTTGTCTTTCTCTCAGAAATTTTTGAGTGCTTACATTGCATTTGTCTTTTCTCGATTGCCTTTCGCATATCATATTTTTTGAACTGAAAGTTGTAACTTTGAAAGTCAACTTTGCAGTTTGCATTATTCTTAGAGTAAACATCGTAAGTTTATTTCACAAAAGTCAAGTGAGAAAACACCTGTTGTACATAGCTTAAATTACCAATTGTATAGGCATAAGTTTTTGTTTCTAATTTGGATATTTGTTTTCTAGTTTGTCTTGGTTTTCACACACAATTCGAGAGTTCGTCCATTCTTCACCTACAATTTCCGTTCTGTATCCCCCGTGACCATTTTTGACAAAAGAAACAATGGCCCGGAAAGATGACAAAAATGTGGTAATTATTGTGAACCATATATATCATAAGATTTAAAGAATACTTTTGTTAAATTGTATTTCAGTTTGTACGTGTTTTGGAAGTACTTTATGAGTTTTGGAATGATAATATTTGTATTACCTCAAAAATCTTAAATACATATTATGTTTTAACTATTGAGATATGTATTTAAATAGTTGGTAATAGTCTACAACACAATAATTATCAAACTGTTTTGGTATTGGAGGTTCGCCAACAGATTGCTAGACAAGTAGCCGACGAAGACGCTTCAAATTTACTACGTTCTCTTCCTCAGTGTCTTCAAAATCAACTGGCTCGAATGAGTAATACTAGGAGACCCACAGATGCAAACACTTCCAATCAAGGTGCAATTAATCCAACTCCTGTAAACAGAGGACCACCACAACAGAGAATAAATAGCAGTGGAATTCCTCTTGCTTCAAGTAGCACACTTCGGAAAAGCAAGCCAATATCCAATTTTAATATAGCAAAACTTCCCCCCACAGGAAGACCTGTACCTCCTGCATGGTAGAAAGTCACGTTTTTTTAAGTTATTTAATTTTATTAGTCGCTGATAATAATACCAAAATAATCTTACAACAATAGTACAATTACAGTAATGAATTTTATAAACTTATTCAGGAAACAAATGGGATCCACACAGAATTTGGCAAAAGCAAAGGACTTCTCATTCGCTTCAAGAAATTCAACATTTGCTTCAAGGCGTTCAATGTCGGTTGACTCCTTGTACAGAGAAGGTGGAGTAACTCCAGTTGGTTTTACACCCGGTGGAAGGTATAATTTTAAGAGCTTTTAAATTTTTTACTATTTAATGCATATAACGGATATTCAATGACGTATTGTAAATAATTCAATGACAGAACTGGTGGGGCATCTAATTGTTCAATCTTAAGCAATGGTAATTATTCTGTTGCTAAAAAGACAATTAAAATCCCTAATGCAAGCGAAAAAGGAGTTCTAAATGGAATGGCTCATGATGTGAATTCTTATCTGGAGTCAAAACGCTATTCAAGGAGAATGACTTTAAGTGAATTTAATAAAATGCCATCTTCTGAATACGTCAATATTTGTGTGGTAAGCAATAAAGTTTCACTTCCTATTGAACTAGTATTACTGTTTTGAAAAAGGCAATAAATGTACATAACAAAGTGTTATTCATGTTGCAGTTTGTTGGGACTTTGATGATGGGTCCTTCTTACTTTCAAGGCAAGCCTGATCCGTCAGCAAGACTTTTTGAATTGGCAAACCTACTTCAATATCCTGGACAGATATCAAAGTCTCATATAAAATGCGGTTGGGAATTTTGTCTTCAAATATGTGATTTGGAATATGAATTTATAAAGACAAGGCTTATTTGATATATTTACTTTTTTAATTTTCAGCTAATATTCCTCACTCTTGGCCTTATGCTTTAACCTTTTTGAGTTGGCTGTGTGCTCGTGTTGAAGCGGCCATTTCTCCAGCCTTGTTTAGCACACCTGTATCAGAAATAGCACAAATTGACTGCAAACAGGTATTTGTAAATATATACTTAGGTATCTTTATTTAATTTGATATCGCGTTTCATGAAAACTTGATGAAATTTATATTAAAGAAAGTTTACTCAATCTGAGTGAGCCTGTGATTTGTAAACTGAAATTTATGACACGCGAACTTTAAACATTATGGAAATGTAACTTTTGTATTCAATTGCGACGCTAGTGTGTAGATATGTACAATTCTACCACAATATAATATAAGGAACGTGAAAGCAGATGAAATATTAATTACACTAAATACTGAAATTCACAGGTAGCTGTCGAATCCTACTTAAAATTGTTCCTTCATAAAAACGCAAATGAAGGCGCTATGGATCCGGAAGTCGTGGAAGAAGAGCTGCAGTTGTTTAAGAACAAACTTCGTAAGAGTTGTATTTAATTTGATTTCGACACGATATATAATTGACAAGAAATGTATGTAGAATTAATGATTTTCTATTATTTCTATGTACATATGTTTGTAGAAGAGAAAGTCATGGGTGACATTCCTCAAACAACCGAAGAATTGGAAGCTATACGTGATGCTGAACTGAATAAACTGAAAAACCTGGAGTGTCTTCCTTTTCCAACTAAGGTTTACTAATCTCTAATTTATTAATTTGAACTGAAACTGCCGTTTGACTTAATTGCAAAATTGTCAATGACTTAAGAATATATTTGATTTTTCTACGTATTGATTTTATTTTCAGAGCTTCAGGGAAGCCAAAGATACGTATGAGAAAATACTGAAAGATAGTCAGGATAAATTGGAAGATTCGAAGAAAACTTGGGAATCATACAAAAATGTTTCCTCCCTTCAAGCTCAAACCAAAGCCCTTGGTAATTGCTAACTTAGTATTAAGAAAACCCCAAAACAAAACATCCATAAAACTTCCTTATAATTATTGAAGTGTATATGCAATTGAATTATTCATTGAATTTGAATTTAAGAATGGAAGTCACAAGAAGAAGAAAAGAAATTGAGGGATCTTCAAGATTTTGTGCGAAAACAACCTTTTGACAAAACCGAGGCTGAACAAATGAAACAGGAAATTGAGGCCATTAACAGTCAGATCAAAGTTGCAGAAACTATGGCAAATAAATATAACAGCCAAATTACGATGAAGAAAATACAGTATGCTAATGTTGAAAATGGGGTAAAGAATTTACTTAATTTTTAGTTAATATTAGTAAATCTTAGTATTAGGTTTGACGTATTAATAACAGGTCCAGTGCCATACTACAGTTGAACAGAATTCAAAATACGTTTTTAGGTAAATGTGAAATTAATGTGGATTAAAATTTTTGTTTTAGTTTGACAAAGTTTGTGCTCAATTCGATATCGTTGACGCCTTTAAAGAAGCCGCCAGACGATTGCATGTGCAATTACCTGAAATTCCTCCAAACCCTTACGACCCATCTGGATTGAAAACGTGGATTGATGTAAGATACTTCTATTCAAAAGGAAACGTGAAAATTTAGCGGTTTTAAAAATATGATAGCTTGTTAAACTGATTTTAAATTTAGGACATTGAAAGCACACAGGAACTGGCCATGGAAAAAATTATAACTTTAGAGAAGGAAGTTCAAGCAAATCTTGCAAAATTGAACGCAAATGAAAAGGAAAGATTGCAAACGAAAGAATTAGTGGAGAGAAAAAAAGCAAAAGTAGAGGGAAAGTTTGAAGAACTGAGAGCACAACTTAAGTTGGCACTAAGAGAACAGGAAAATCAAGTATGTTTAAAAAATAAGAATACTCCAATACTTGATGTCATAATTACTTTGAATAATTGTGGAATCATTCTTAATGTACTAAGGTATCGAAGATAAAGGAAGACGACAAGAAGATGGAGGATGAGCGCTTATTGCTTACCGATGAATTAGATACGTTGAAAGAGGAGCGCTCCAATTTGCAAACTAAGCTTGACAATACCCACTCAGAGTTAGTAAAAAATGCTAAATTTTGTCAATAAACGATTATATTTTCTAAAATATTACATAATATTTATTAAGGATGGCCCAACGGAAGACTGAAGAAGACGAGTGGAAACTAAAGGCTGAAAATCTCACCATTGATTTAATGGAGGAGGCTGATGAGATGAATGCATACATGAAGGTAAGTTGTTTAGATGGCAAACAAAGTCAATTAACTAATTATGTAACGTTTTCTTAGTTGCAAAACAGTATTTTTACTTTAATTGCTGCTTAAATGGCCTTCTGATATGGTTAAATAAATATGTTGGTCCGATTTCTAATATGACTAATTACCAATTTTTTAGAATTACATCATCACCAAAGCGACTGAACTCAGAGATATTCGGAGGGCAGCAAATTTAGATGTTGAGCTTTTCGATGAGCTTTTGCAAGAATTTGAGGATAATGGCTATCCTCAAGTCGGATTGAACGGGTTGACTGATCACTTAGGAACTAGGTAGTTTGATTTAATTAATTGATATAATTTGCCAAAAAAACAGAAAGTACAAACAAATGTTTCCTAAATACTTACAAATATTAGCAAAAATGTGTGAATTTCATGCAAGTATACTTTTGATAAATAATAAATTCAATTTTGATGCATATTAATTGATATTTCAAAACCGTCTAGTTCAATTAAAATCATGCAGTCTTTTTATTTGTATTGCCAATGTAAAACAATTATACCAACTTATTTTGTCTGTACACATTGGTTTCCAACTAAAAATGTTAAAATCTTTGTATAAAATTAAGGAGAAAATATTTTACTGTGACATATAATTTTAAAGTACGTGTATTCGTCGGTGTTATCAGATCACAGGTCAGACAGAATAGAATAGTAGAGGTTTTATATGAACTATTTATATCAAGTTATAAAGGTTTGATTATAAATGATGAAGTGAAAATTGGCACACAACTTAATAGGTGCTACAGAAGTGATTAATGAATAGCATTCGAAAGGGAAATATTTGATTGAATATTTCATGTATTCAATAATAACTTATTTCCTGTAGCAGCTACAGGGATGAAAATTTGTGAAAACATTGATTACATTATGGCCATCAATTAGTGTATCATTTTTCACTTCAAAATCTAAAATAGGAGTAAAATTACTGGTTTATTGGCATATAAATTCACAAAGTGTTCACTCACAGTCTCAGATGTGGTAATATATACTAATGGGACTGGATATTATATTATGTTCTGTAGTCTTTAAAACATCATTTTAACAATGAAAATACTATTAATTAATTTCAAATCTTAATGCTAATTAATACTTTTTATGTGGGCATAAACATGAATATTTATTATTACCTTTACTGCGTATTCTATGCACTTAAATGACCCAAGTGGTATGTTGTACATATCGGCTTTCATATATTCTTAAAATATCTCCGAGTTTTAGTTTTCCAATCAAGGTGAAGGTAAATATTATTATTACCCATTACATGTACGTCAACGTCTATATCGATTAAGAAGGTCAAACATATCGTAGCATGTCCAGTAAAAGGTATTAAGCAGCCCTCTCAATTTCATATTCAAACTTAATAATTGCGTTCTCGTCTTATAACAATTTGTAATGTATATGAAACTTACATGAAATAAAATGTATATATGAAATTCCTTTCTTTATTATTATGCTCCCGTATTATTAAAAGCAAAAACTTAGTAAAATTTCACAGTTCATGCTTAGTTATGTTTTATTTTGAAATGCAATTAGTAGAGTTAAACTATGAGCAAAATTGACAATATGCGACAAGTAAAAGAACAAGAAAATTCCAAAGTAGAAATCAGTTTATTTCTCAATTATGAACTTAGGAAGACACTGTTATGCATTACTTACTTCCGAATAAGGATTTTAATGTTGGTATCATAATTTTTAAATTAAATTTTCAGTTGTATTACATTTTACCTTGCGAAATTAAAATATTTTAAAACGTACTTAATTAAATTACATTCTCTAGGTTACGATTGATAAAATTAAAAAATGCAGTCGCTATCGTATTCTTAGTTAAGTGCTAAGCTGACTTATTTTACACGTATACAACAACATTTCATGCACTCTGATTCAATTTTACAAGGATTCCAAATCAAAATCTGTAATGTCTAGATCTTCGTCGTTCAAATCAACTTCTCCACCAGCTTGAAAATTACCAGTGACTTGTTTGAATTCCGAAGAATGAATTGTGTATGGTCCACAATGTCCCATTACCTGATAGAGTCGTGTAATTTTTCCAGGCTGAGCAGTGAATTTAGAACTTTGCGTCGTTTCGGCTGCAAAGGTAGCTGGGGGTTCGAGTGACCAGTCATAATGGGATTCTGGGTCATCAGAAAGATGCTGGAAAGATTCCAAGAGATGAGAATAGGTTTTACCATCTGCAGACGGAGTACCCCCGGTGACTCCAAGTTTTCCATCAAATGTACAATCAAGAGACTCTTGCCCATTCAGGTTGTCGCATTCCATCACCTGCTCCAAACCATCCATTGCCACACAATCCATAGTAGAATCTAAATCCGATTCTGAATTTTTGGTGTCTGAAACTGGACCCCATTCTGTACCTTCGCTTTCTGAAACTGGAGCGTTTTGAGTATCTTCACTTTCTGAAACTGGACCTTTTTCAGTATCTTCGCTTTCTGAAACTGGAGCTTTTCCAGTTTCTTCACTTTCTGAAACTGGAGCTTTTTCAGTATCTTCGCTTTCTGAAACTGGAGCATTTTCAGTATAAGTATAAGTATAAGTATAAGTATTTATTGCCAATTTCCTTACAACAAGGCCCTTACATTGCCAAGATACTTATTATACTTATACTTATACCAAAGTTTGTATTCTTGTTTCATGAGAAACACTTATTTTTAATCCTGCTGGACTCATGGGATTACAATCACTTATGTAAAGGATTTTATACCCTAAATAATTTACTATGTAATAATACTGATAAAGTAATAGTCACTATACCCATTAAGGCACATTGAAACTATGGTTACGAGGAGTTATGCCGAGGTCCTTATACGAGGCCGGAGATAGGTATTTTGAAATTCACTCACAACCACTTACGGGGATTACAAAGTTATGCTTAAAATGTTATATAGTTTGAAATAGCAACAAGTACAGACACTCAATTGTTTACTATAACGTAAATAAAATATCTGCTTTGTACCTATAAATCATGCAGACATTAAAAAGTAGCTCAACTGTATTCTTTTCGACTCAGCAGCACAGTTTTTCGATTTTATTTTAAATTGCAATTATTTCTTGTTGATAAATTAATTGGATTAATAATATTTACAATTTTTAGGAACATGTGGTGGAATACTTCAGTACCTTCGTTTTCTGACACCGTTGCATTTTTAGTATCTTCGTTTTCTGAAACTGGAGCAGCTTCAGTATCTTCACCGGCAGAATCGGAGTCCGATTGAGAATACGGAGGATAACCTTTAAATCAAACAGAAAAGTTATACAATCAATTTTCAAGTTGATTTTTCCCCATTTCTAAACTAAATTAACAATATGTAATTTAACAAACATTCATAAATTCTTTAAGTATAGCTTCGAAACCCACATACTAAAACGGTAATAATAATAAAAGAATTTCAATAATATAATGTCAAAAAATTAATCAGTAATTCTTACCTTGAGCAAATAGAACACAAAGAGATAATAATAATGTTATGAGAATAAAAGACGATCGCCGGGTTCCAATGACTGCCATGTTTACTTCAAAGTAGTGGTCGTGAATATAAAATTATCGTTCAGTTCAGGTGCAGAAACAGAAATGAATTGAGGATGAGAAAAGGTATCCTTTTTTATACAAGTCATGTTTCTTGACGTGTTGTTATATTTAATCTGCTTTTACCTAAAATGTGCATAAATTACAAAGAACTTTTGGTGCGTCATTGAATGAACACAAGTCATAAGTAGCCTACGGGTATTGAAACACTAATTCAGTTCTTAAATGAATTACCTCTACATAAGCTTTTATTTACGACTTTCAAGTGGCCAACTATAGTTGTATATAGTTGGCATAGTTGTATGTAACCATAAGGGTACGCAGATATAGGAAATAGTGAATAGCAATGTTAGCAATGGATTTCACCAATATGAAGACCTACTGGAAGTGAAAATCTACCTGAAACTCGATTTGTAGTAAATTATCCTAAGAAAGTTATCTAAAATAATTATTATTTGTAGTGAAATATAAATCCACAATTCACGTTTAGATCTATTTATATAACGGAGAACTTAATATATCTGCGGCCTGTTGTTATCTCTTATTCATAGTATTTGGCTTTCATAGTATTTTGATGTTCTATTCGTCTTACATTTGTAGTCAATAAATAATGGTTTCTTTAATTCTTTTATAAATATTTTTACATAAGGTACACTTCTGAGATTCTGCTAATTTTTTAAGCTTTAAAACGAAATTCACAGTCACATAAAAGTAGTACCATGTCATTAATATACTAGCAGTGCATCATATAATGCAAATTAAAAATACAATCCCCTCTGCATTTCTGAACAATTGTGGCATTTATATAAAGCTGACATTAACTTTTGGGTTTTAAATACTTTTATAATATTGCTAATTATTTGTCATTTCATAAGCACATTTTTTCCTGTTATTTGTAGCAGTGTTAATGTCCCTAAAGTTATTGGATTAAAGCGAACTGAATATAAAACTAATAAAACTTAAAATGCTTTATATCTGTACCTGTTTAACAATGTGCAATGGCTATACTCTTCTTATTTGCGAAAAATAATTTATTTTTGCAAAATAGACGATTTTTGGTGTCAATTTTTATTGTCAAGAAACAACCTGCTACAATTAAATATTTTCCATTTCCTATACAGTTCACTTTAAAACTTTCAACGCAGTTTTACTAAAGTGTCTCACCATATCATCATGATAGGATTAATAAGGACCTTATGCTTCATTAATAAAGACTTTATTGTCAAGTCTAGAAATAGTACAAATTAGTAAATGAATTTTTAGCTACCGAATATTTTAACAATATTTTAATAAGAATGCTGTGAAGGAATAAAATGCAGATGTGGCTTATGAGTGTGTGGAAAGACGTGTGGAAAGATTTGACGCTAAACAAACGTTGACTCTTTCCAAAAAGATATTGAGAAAAATTTCATTACATGGTTTCTTAAAAATAGTCATAGTACCGACAGTGCTTCTCTTATGAGAGCAAAAGGCTGTATTGAAGTGCAACAAATTAAAATAAGGAAAATTCCTTTCCACAATCTCCACAATACAAATCGTTATATCTGCTTATAAATAAAAGTACACTAATACTAACACAAATAATAAATGCATACTCGCTTCAGAATCAGGAATACTGAACTAAAGTACAGTCCAATTCTTTTTCTTGCGGTTATAACTAACTAACTAGAGAACTTATAAGAATTTCTATCGTTGGCTAAACTCTCAGATAACAACAACTTTATTGAACACTGTTTGACTCCAAAGTAGTTATAGCAGCGGTTGTTTGTCGCTCTTAAAAGGTACTCCCGTCCAAGAATTTTAAAAATAAAAATTCAAGTTTTTCCTTTTTGGGTACAAATCGGCCATTTTGGACCCATCCCTGTGTTTCCATACAGACTGCTCCCCCATGTTGACACTGTGTCTCCCCAAAATAGAAAAAGTTGAAATTTTATTTAAAACCTTCTCAGTTGAGAGTACCTGATAAGAGCGACCGTTGCTATAACTACTTTGGTTTGACTCTGTTTGAGGTTATATATTGAGATTTTATATTCCTTGAAATGTATTGTATTTATATTTATTTTAAGAATTATTAAGAATTTTAAGAATCACTAAGTACGTAAGGCTTAGAGCTAAGATAAGATAAGCTAAAATAATTCTAGGTATTCCATTGAGTTTTTTACGTAGTCGTTGGTAAATACTTTGATGTAAGTATTATTTCTTGTTTTCAACTCTTGATATCTTTCTTTTGTGCAGCTGCAAAGCAGGTGCACTTATAATAGTATAAGTATAACTCCAAATTAAATACGAAATATGAAATAATATAGTTATCATAATACAAGTTACCTAAATATACATTTGAGAAGCAGATGTATATTCAAGTAGTGGCACATACATTTTCAAAGTTTGAGTAAAGACGGAATATAAATAAAAGATGCTTGTTTATAAAAGGGTTATAGTTTGTCAGGGAAGTCTCATTCTTGTTTTCCTGTTTGAATGAGTTACGACATAATTAATGAAATAATCATGGTGTTCGGTACACATAAGCAGTCATATTTGTTGTTTTTAGCCATCACCTCAATTCTTATTCATATTGTTGCGAGCAAAATCATCACTACACCGGTTACTGCAGATTTGTCTGAGTTATCAGGCGACTGGAAATTTTGTCCCGAAGGAAAATACGCTACTGCATTTCGGTTGAAATTTATAGAATCCCGAAATTTGTTTGGTGTTGGATTAACTTCTATTGCACTTTATTGCAACACTCCTAGCGGAATGGAAAATTCTTTTCGGATTATAAGCCACGATGGAGTCCTCGGCAATTGGGGTGACAAATTATTATGTGAAGGCTTATTAATAGGATTTGCGTCAACTAGAACCTATGGTCCAGCACTTCGAAATTTCAAAGGATTCTGTGCAAGTCTGGATGCCGATAAAGCTGCCATTGAAGGAGATGGGAAATCTGGTGGAAACTGGACTCGCGGTGTACATTGTTTGCCAAAACAAGCTATTTGCGGGTTCCGGGTACACTTTCGTCAATTCTGGCTATTAAATGGTACCTTTGACTTGATCATGTCTTTTTTTATTTAGTACCACTGTAATCATAGTCAATTTAATTTTATAAATGGTTTGAAATTATGCTACAAAACTCAAAACATGTCAGGATACATTTTTGCAATAAACCTTGCGTGTAAATATACTTTGAAAATCAAATTTAGGATTGCACTGCAGTAAAAATCCTATAATTTGGCCAAAAAAGTGTCTGTGGAAATACTTTGGTAGTGTTTCATCATTTTGGGGCCTTCGCATGGACTGATTGACATTTTAAAAAAAATTAATGAAAAAATGCGAATCAGCCTATGACAAGGTTTCAAAATGGCGAGCCTACCAATCAGAAAACGCTTCCATAGCACCGTTGGACACTTGTTTGGCCAAATTATAGGATTTTTTCTGTAGGCAAAATATGCCATTATTTGAAGATCAATTATGTACGTAATACTCATGTGCATTGATATTTATGTATTTTGTTTGAAAGGTGATGAAATTACAAATATTGAGATGAAATGTTGCAATATTCCGAATCCCGCTGCTAATTGCAAAGCCACAGATAGCTGGGGAACTATTTTGGGCTTCGACAATATTCATGGTAACATCACGATTACATGGCCGATTGATAAAAGAATTGGAGTGACAACGAGTAATATTCAGCCCTTTTCAAAGTATTTAGACCAGAAAATTTTGGCATTAATTGGATTTACTACAGAAGATGCAATTCCATATGTGGCTGCTGCATTTACAGATAATCTTGACAAAGAATCCAAAGTCCACCACCAATGGTCATCTGAATCTTCACAAACATGGTCCACAGAAATAAACGAATTGCAGGAATTGCCAGCTATAGAGGGGGGTACACACGTGATTTTGTCTCAAGTTGTGGGACAATGTGGTGGCTACATCGTTCATTCTGGAAGATTTAGAAAAATTGAAATTGATTCAAGAGTTGTTGGAAATATTGAGGGGGGAAATGTAACAATTTCTGAATTCACATGGGTTGGGAACAAAATGGTACCCATTTCTAAGGATTTGATTAAATCACCTTAAATAGATAACTTCGTTTGTACACTTCACATCGGATATTATCAGTTAATTTATGGCGCAATAGGAATTTATTTGGCCTGCAGAAAGTATAGTGTACTTAATCAATGTCTTCTGTGACTTTGACTTCTGAAGTCTTCCATTGCATCTCAGAGATACAAAAAACTTTGAATTATCATCTTACTATAAATCATGAAGTAATTATTTAGGTACATTGAGTTTCCAATAGTTGTAATTTGTTTCCTGACTTTCAATATCATTTATAAATAAGTTCTTCAATTTAATATCTATGTACCATTGGTTTTACTTTGCAATTTTTTTCATCCGGATTACTAAAAACCAACGTATTGTATATGAAAATTGGAAATAAATATCTGTTGCAAACAAATCATGGAAATAATAATTATAACATGATTAAATTTTTATGACTTTAAATATTCTCAGTAGTTCTTTTATTCATTTCATATTCATTCATTTCAATTTCGTTTCCATATTAAATTACAATTCTACATTTTAGTATTCCGCAACCGTCTATTTAATGATGCCAAAACAGATTTATAGGAATATGTTAAAGTGATAATGTAGCATTTACATTGATTTTGGCCATTTCATTCACATTGATTTCAGTTTAATAATTCTTTTGTAGCCCCTTCCTGTAACTCACATTAAAACTACACGGTATTTCATAATCTATATTGGTTTGAAAATACGTAATTTTCCTAGCAATTAAAATCATTTACTTAATCAATGCATTGAATATAAAAATTTGAACTAAAGATCGGTTGCAAATAAATATATCTACATAAATGACTAAATGATATGATTGGAATTTAGAATGCGTTAATTTCAGGATTCAGACATTCAAATGCATAATAGTAGTACTTTTATTAAATTTCCTATTCCACATTAAATTATATTTCTCCATTTATCATTTTCATATTTCCGTAATTTCTGTAATTTCCGTACTTTCCTTAATTTCCGTAATTTCCGTAATAGTATCCTTCATGAACAAACAATAAACCAGTGATAGAAATGGAGACAGTGATAATTTGAGAATGGGTATTACATTGAGTGCTGTAGAGATTAATTGGAGAAGCCAATCAATAGCTGTTAAATTTATAGTTTACAGAATAAATTACCAACTACTATATAGTAAAACACAAAGAAACTATGGAAGCCTTTGACAAAATCTCCTTTTTTTATGCATTTTAAAAATTTTCCTGTAGTCTCTGAAAGCTCCAAATGGCTTTTGCTCATTAAATACATATATATGTAAAAAAAATTATTTAAGGTGCAGTATATAAATTACAATTGAATATTAAATAAATTAAAGATATTGAAGAAAAGTCTACGCAGACAGAAGTCAATAATACATATAAGAAAATATTCAGTATTCAGTGATTAATTCAAATTCTTTTAAATGGGTACCGTTATTCTTTGACCAATTGAATTCGGTTGTTTTATTTGCAACGCTATCACCGTAAACCAATTTAAATTCAGAAGAATAGACGATGTAGCCTCCACATTCGCCCACCAATTGGTGCAGTTGCTGGCGTATTCCTCTCGGTATAACAAACCCAACGTTTTGAACAGTTTCTGTAGACCATGTGTTTGATTCTACATTCGACCAGTTATAATGGACCGCTGATTCCGTGGCAAGACTTTTTGTGAGCGACGTAGTCAAATATGGAAATGCTCTCTCTAGAGTGAATCCTGTCGACATCAAAATTTTTAGGTCTTTTGAACTTGTTTCTGCTTGACTTTTTGACGTAGTTATTCCAACTTTCTTTTCCAAGGAACATGACATCTGGCTAGCACCCAAGATATTGTCACAATCCATAACCTTGTTCCATTTGTCAGTCGCTTTACATTCAGATGCCGGGTTTGGAATATCGCAGCACTTCATTTGTATCTTAGTGATACCACCTCAAGAAATTTAAAAATTAAAACTATCAGGTGTGATTTTCATTACAGTTTAGCTGCAAAATTTTTTTCAATTCTCTCATTATTTAGATTTTCCATTCTATACTTTAAACATTATGTTTGCACCTTCTAGATTAAGATAATTTGCACTGCTGAAAAGCTTACAATTTGGTTAAGACTTTTCCAATAGTGTACGATCATTTCGATGGTTCTATTTAAATCCCTATGCCCCATTATCATGTTTTGTCCGGGTATTTTTTTGACTAGTCATTTATCGGGCTCTGAAAATACTTATTTTCCCTAAATCACAAATGCCCCTTTCCCCTGAATTTATCGCTTTAACTCTGGATATAATCATGGGCCATGAATTGCCTCACCGCTTAGCAGAAAACTCGTTTTCCCCTTAATTATATTTACTTTCTCATAAATGTGGAGGTAAAAATAAGATAAATGGAGAATAATTAGGGGGAAAGTGAATATCATTTATGGGAACCAGAGCATTTTTGATTCAGGGAAAATGAGTATTATAGGAGCTGAAATAAATTTTAGCCATTTTTTATTTTCTTGGCCATGCTAAGAAAAGATAAAGATAAGACCTAAGGCATTGATAAAAGAGGCACATGACTTTTGATCATTGTGAATTGGTTCATAATATTTGTATTAAGTAGCGGAAACGACTTTATATGAATGCCCTGAACAAAATTTTAAACCAAGCCGATATGTTTTTCCTTTAAAAATGTTTAAACCTCTATTTTAGTAGTATTTTAGAAAGCGCAATATACTGTCACACTACCAAATCAGCCATCTCCTATATAGGTAGTAATAAATGCAATGATTTTTTAAACAATAAATTTGCTTTTACCTTGTATGAATCCGAAACTTATTCCATAGGTGCGTAATCCGCAAACAGCTTGAAATTTGGAGCATTTCTTATTATTATCATATATTTGGCTTCCTATGTTACCATCTCCTTCGATAGCAGTCTTGCTTATATCCAAACCTACGCAAAGGCCTTTAAAGTTTTTTGTTGAGAATGGGTTTATTGTCACCGCCAATCCAATTAATAAGCCTTCGCACAAAAATTTGTCACCCCAACTGCCTTGGCGCCCTTCGTAGCTTGTAATTTTGATAGAAGAATTGACTCCACTTGGTGTGTTACAATAAAGTGCAACCGAGTTTATTCCCATATCAAACAGACCTCCCCACTTCAAATACTTCAATCGAAACGCAGTGGCGTACGTCCCCTTAGGACAGTGTTGCCATTGTCCTGATACACTTGAAAAGTCTGAATCGCTTGAAGAAGAAATTATGTTAGTGCAACTTGTAGAATGGGAGAAAATAAAAATAATGGCTGTAGAAATAAAGAACATTTTTTGACTGATTGATGCAGTCATATTAGTTTTCAATGGATAACTTCCGAAGATTTCCGCAATTCACAGCAGTTGAAAGGCATATGAACTGACTGACAGTCCAACTGGCACTTATATCATCCGCCCAATAATTTGGTTCCATTTATGTGTACGTCATTAAGCTTACCTAGAATTATTAGTAGGAGCACTCACAGGTAAAAGCCTGAGATTTAAGAACTAGATATGTTCCTATATCCCTAAATAAGATATACCTAAATCAGCTAAGCAATTGAAATTTTAAGTATCAGTATAATAAGCGAGAATGAGAAACATTTATAGGAAATTTTGTAGGAAAGAGGAAATGTTTATTTCTCACAACTGTTCTTTTACATAGTACATAGGTGTATAACTACTAAGATGAAAAGGTCAAATAAACTTTATTCTATGGAACAATTTTCGATAAGGGACAAGCTGGTCTTTCTGGAATAAATTCATCATAAATGTACTATAAAATCTGTATGACAAAGGTAACTTTTAGTCCACAGAAAATGATTTGTAAGTCGATTGTTAAGTTGAAAAGGTACCTTGATAAATGCTCCAAGAAAACAGTTGGACATTCGTGAAAATTAATTTATCTGTATATCGACTTATTTTTCAAGCAGGCTCTGAGGGGCAGTAACACAAAATATTCGAAGGTACTTAATAAATGCAAAAGAAGCTTACGTATTTTTAGTTCTGCTGTAGAAAATAATGATGATCAAATGGCTTTGGTATGGACATTTCTATGCAGTCATTTTCTTGTACTTGCACTTGTAGCATAATTAATAAAATGTATTAAAGGTTGTATGTGTATTTAAAATTCATGGGGGAAATTATAATACCGAAAATAGTGAAAAGAACGATGAAATAATTATGCCAATATTGCTACCGAATTGCTTATAAATATTGTCTTTTATTATTGGAAATTTTAAACCGTATTTACCGTATTAATGCCCCCCGCTATCATTGTTTCAAGTTGATTTTTTTGCATGTAAAGTTCGCATTGAAAGTCCAATTGGGCCCTTATAACGGCGGGGGCTTTTATTGTTTCAACGAATTTAAGAGTATCTCATGATTTCACTTTTAATTACATATCTTTTCATATTCTACAATTGTTTGAGAATGTGTTATTTTCCTAAAAATTAAAAGCATTAGTTAAGTATAAAACTAATTCAAAATCCAAGGGAAACAAAAATATTCCCTTTTTAATAAGTAAACTGCATTTTCAAACTAACATAAATTCAGTTATATTTGGGTCAGCTTTGTTTAAATCAATATTTTTACTTGGGGGAGAATTTCCGATGACCTTCTTGAATGTGGAGGTTTGGACAGTGAGAGAACCGCAATAACCAACAATTTGATAAATACTTAGAATT